>SJYT01005115.1:286498-321284 GCA_006410635.1 Cephalophus harveyi
TCTTTTTTTTTTTTTTTTTTCATCTGGGTTTGAATGGGCTCAACACTGGATTTTAGTCTTTATGAGCACTGAACTATTTCTACTTCACTCTCACTTCTAATGTGCAGCCTTTCATGTTCCAGTTGAAAGTCTGGAGTGTTTACCAGGGCCCTTCTCGTTGGTGGACCCTGAACATCAATTTTTATCATGAGACTGGCTGTAGACTTCTGAGCCTCTGGGTCCTATGAAGTTTACAAATCAGCAATGCGTGGAAGAAAACAGTGATTCAAATACTTGACTTATTTCAGTGTTCTTTCCTTGGCTCTTGGCTCTTAGTTCTTCAGGGCCTAGCTGTCTTAGTATCTCCCCAATGTCTTCAAACAGAAGTTCTTTGTTTTTATTTTTACATTTTATATATTTTATCCAGATTTTTAAGTTGTTCTTGGCAAAGAGATTGGTCTAAAGCAAACTAGTCTGTCATGACTAAAAGCAGGAGTCCATTGTACTTATTTTTGTCATTACCTTCTATTTTAAGACCAGTGATTCTGGCTTTCCTTTTATATTAGTGAAATAATTTCCTTTCTAAGCAAGTGTATTTATTGTGAGAAATGTACAAGTTGTAGCAAAACACAACAAACAGTTTAATAAATACTTGTTTCCCTCCGCAGTGTGTAACCATACTCGAATAAAGAAGAGTTGACTTAAATGAAAGGACCACATAAACAGTAGTCCTGATGGTGCTTGGGGATGGTAAAAATGGTGGGATGGGGTTCAAACAGTTGTTTTATATATAGAGAAAGGGAAATTCACAGAAGTCATTGTCTGGCCTAACATTATACAGAATATGCACGGTAGAGCTGACATGATGACTCAGCTCTCTAGGTGCCCAAAGTAATCCTTTATCTGTTCTAACACAGTTCCTAGAGGCAATTCTCTCTCCTTGACTGGCTCTCAGAGGTTTCATTTCTGTAGTTTATTTTCCATTTTGGCCTGAATCCTTCCACATGTATCCTAAGCCTATTTTTATAATTGTCTTTTAGTTATTCAATTGTAAAAAAAAAAAAAAGAAAGTAGGCCTAGGCCTAACCCATGAGTGTGTTTTTGTCGTGTTTGTGCAAGTATGTGTGTGTGTATGTGTATGTATGTTTCAAATCCCCGCCCCGTCAGTTTTTACTAGCAGTTTCTATATAATGTTTGAGCCCATGAGATTCAGGGCGATTGATCCTTCTAAATGTTCTCCTCCTTTTAAAACTGCATACAAAAGAATGACCAGTTCTGTGGAATTTACTGTTACTAAATCTCCTCTCCATTTGCTTAATTGTATTATTTGCCTGGGGGATGCTGTTTAAATGTGGAGCCAAGTCTGCTAAATGAAACATGATCCTGGCGCAAGAAAATAATGATGTGTCTCTTTCGCTAAATAGCAGTCTCCCCCTCATCTGAAGATGCTTGGAACCACACCCTCATTCTCTGGAGGCAAGAGAGGGTGGTGCCCGGCTTGGTCTTGGGTGTCAAAGGCCTTGGCCAGGGAGTGGGCAGACCAGTGCTGCAGGAAGCAGAGCTTGGGGTTGGAGACCCAGCAGATGCTGAAGACACTGAGTGACTTGGACAAGTGGGATCCTTGGGCTTTCCTCTGCTCCTGGATTTAGGCCAGGTCTTGTCCCTGCCCAACTAAGAAGCTGAAAACCAGTGCTATTGGGTAGCCATTTAGTTGAGAAAATGGTCAAGGCTGGACAAGGTTTGAGGCAATCAGCTGCTTCCTTTATATCATAAAAGATCACAGAGGGGTGGTGGAAGGGGCTTCCCTGGTGGCTGGTGGCTCAGTGGTAAAGAATCCACTTGCCAACACAGGAGACACGGGTTTGATCCCTGATCTGGGAAGATCCCACACGCCCTGGAGCAAGTAAGCCCGTGCACCACAGCTGCCGAGCCTGCACTCCAAAGCCCACGAGCCCCAACTACCGAAGCCTGCGCACCTTAGGGCCCCTGCTCTGCACCAAGAGGAGGCACCACAATGAGAAGCCTGCGCACGAGGAAGAGCAGCCCCGCTCGCCACAGCTGCAGAAGAGCCCGCACAGCGGTGAAGACAGCACGGTCAAAATAGAAAGACAAGGATTAAAACTAACGTCTAGCCTCTTAGCCCCCTTTTTAAAAAATCACTGGGACTCACTACTTAACATTTCTAGATTAGTGTTTTTTTTTTTTTTTTTCAATCATGTCATGACACAACCCATCACAGACAACCAGTCTCAACTTTTTAATCTTCCCTCTTGGGGTCCTCTGAAATCAAGTAAGAGCAGGGGATGCATCAAAGATCACTCAACGAATACTTACCAAGTGTCCACGGTGTGCCAGGCACTGGTCTAGGCTCTGGGGACGTGGCAGTAAGGACTGCCCATGCAGAACTGACATTCAGGGTCAGATGGGTAAGAAAAGACAAATCAAACACATGGATGATGTTATGAATGGAAAGTGCTATGGAAAAAAATCCAAAGGAGATAAGGAGGGCTGAGTGGGGTAGGGCTCCTGTGTGAAATAGGCTGGTCAGGGAAGCCCTACCAGAAGAGGTGAAGAGGATGAACCTTGTGGTTTGGGCTGTAGGGAGAAGTTATAAGTGGCTGCTCAACTGACAGTCTTGAATGCTAGTTGGGGTCAGAACTGTGCTAACAAATGTCTCCTAGACCCAAGCCCCTGAGAGTCTGACTCATTAGGTCTAAGGCGGAGCCTGGCCATCTGCTTTCTAGAAAACCTTAAGGCAATTCTGATGTGAAGGTTGAAAACCTACTTTAAAATATATGTATTTTACTCTGAACTTTCTGTACTTTGAAAGCCAAAAACATTGTTCTAAGAATCAGAAATTTCACATTCAGAAAGGACTTTCCTGGAGGCTGCTATTTCGTTCGCAATTACTGAGTGCTTGCTGTGTGCGGAGCTCATTCCCCATTCACTGTCTTACCTGATCTTCTTGACACTCTCATTGCTACAAAGGGATCGACTCTGGGTTCAGAGCTCAGCTCGCTTCCCTGCGAGTCTGGGGTGTGGACGAGCGAGTGTGAGCACCTGCTCGGTCTCTATCCTGTGAGGGCTGCCACCTTCATCTCTCTGAGCCCAGTTTGTGCCAAGGCCAGCTAGACTCTTAGTAAAACATTTTCCCAGGAAAAGTTTCTGGACCAACTCCTGGGTGTTAGGCCTTTGGGAAAACTCACTTTCTGAATTAAAAGGGACCTCAGAGATCATGTAGCTGCCCAGGAGTAGGAAAGGTGAGTCATGTCTGCCATGATCCTTTCCCCATTACCTCCGTACCCATGGAAACCATCAGTAAAAGAACCTAAATGCAACCTCAGAACCTTCTTAACTCAGTGCACTAGTTAACAGCTACTGATGTAGCCAATGTGGCCCACAGAGAAGAAACTGCTTTGCCATCTGGACTATTCCTTCCTAACCCATCAGAAAGCCAGGACCCAGTGGGGTCACAGTTTATCACAGTTTATCAGGTTAGTTTGTATCAGAGCCGGATCTCATGTCAGATGATAGCTTCCTTTTTCTTTTTTTAATACAAGCCACTTTAAGTGGCCTAGCAATCTTATCCTTCAAACTTTGGTATGTAAGATACATAGCTATAAACAACCATCAGCCATGCTCAGCTTCTGGATCAAATCATTTCTGCACAATGGCAGCAGCATATCTGATTCCCACTCTGGAGCTATGCCAGATTCTGGGAGGCAGCAGAGGACCAAGGCACGAGCGCCCGTATGGCCCTGCCTCGGTCCCTGTGCTCTGGGGTGGCATCTATTGGTGCTTCCCCGTGGTCCGGTCTTCAGTCATCAGCCTTCTGCCAGCACGCTGGGACCCAAGTCCACATTCCTCAGCGTGTCTGATCATCAGCCTGGATCTCAGGGCTGCTGCTAAGCTATTCAGGATTGCCATCCGCAAGGTCCCATCACATCCAACTCTCCTTCAGCTACTGGCCCTGGTTCCTTCTTATCATCCAAGGATGTGGAATGTTTCTGTCTGTGTGTCTGAGGGTATTCTGTGAGGTTGTCTCAGGCTCGATTTGCCCTGTCCATCATCTCAGATCCTATGCATCAGCCTGGGGACCCTGAAATCTCTTCTCCCTCCACTGGTACTCAGCATAGTATGGTGGTGGGGAGGATGGAGAAACTGGCCTTGGGTCCCCTTTCTATCAGTGCATGGATAGGCTGGTAGCCCTGTGCCCATGCTCGGGCTTGCCATTCACCTCCTGAGACCTTTCCTCTCACCAACCAGACTCATCCCTCTTCTCCCACATCTACTATTATCCAGAAGTTCCCTCCACATGCATCTCCCCACACTGCATGCTAAGTCGCTTCAGTCGTGGCCTACTCTTTGCAACCCCATGGGCTGTAGTCCAGCAGGCTCCTCTGTCCATGGGATCCTCCAGGCAAGAATACTGGAGTGGGTTGCCATGCCCTCCTCCAGGGGACCTTCCCGACTCAGAGATCTACCCATGGTTTTCGCTTCTCTTGTGTCTCCTGCATTAGCAGGCGGGTTCTTCACCACTAGTGCCGCCTGGGAAGCCCTTGGGAAGAACTAAAAAAAAAATTTTCAGATTTCAAAAGCCAGGAAGAAATTCTTATTGCTTTCTCTGTTGCCTTATCTTGTCCTGAGGCAATGAACTCAGGGTGGCCTTAGTTGAACAGAAAAAAAGGGAATGTCACACTATTCCAAAACATTATCTTCTCACATTAAGTTGCCTCACAAGTCTAGATTTTAAGACTTGCCTACTGATTTTCAAACTATGGTCAGTGGGCCAGATCTGACCTGCTGCCTATTTCCGGATGGCCTGCAAACTAAGAATGGTTTTTACATTTTAAAGAGTCACACTGGGGCTTCCCTGGTAGCTCAGTGGTAAAGAATCGGTCAGCCCAGGCAGGAGACACAGGTTTGATCCTTGATCCAAGAAGATGCCGCATGCAGTGGCGCCACTAAGCCCGTGTGCCGCACTCCTGAGCCTGTGCCCCGGAGCCCGGGACCACAGTTAATGAAGCCCGCGGGCGTGTCTCTCCCAACAAGAGAAGCCTCCGCAATAAGAAGCCCAAGCCCCACAGGTAAAGAGTAGTCCCTGATCCTTGCAACTAGAGAAAACCCGAGCGCACCAGAATAGCCAAAAATAAATACAATTATTTTAAAAAAATATAGTCACATTGAAAATTATTGTGAGGTAACTATAGAATATCCCTTATTTGCATCTTGGTCCATAAATCTGCAATTATCCAACTTTCTGAGAAAAGCTTGTGGACCCTGGGTTAGAACCCTGGGTGGGAGGGGGACATTTTATCTCGGCTCTCTGAGATGATGGGGAAAGGGGTTCCTGCTTTGCCTTTGCTTATTCGCATTCCAACTCTTTAAAATAAAATATCATTGACTGCTCTGCCCTCACCAACTGATCTCTGTTCCAGGTTGGGTGAAAAGAAAGAAAGTTCAGAAAAGCTAATGAGGAAGAACCTTCCTAATAAAGGCCCCCCTCAGCACGGCTGCTGCCCTCCGTCATCCCCGGGAGCAGACGCTATCTCTCCGGGGAGCTGCTTCCGACCAGCAGTGACATGTGGAAAATCTACTGTGGATATGAAGTTTCCTGCCCGTAAGCTTGTATTTTGGCATTGTCCCACAGAATACATTGGGAAACAAATGTAATTCCTACAATTTGGTTCTCCCGACAGGAAAATATGTCACTCGAGTCAAAGAATAATATATGTTGCTATATATTTTTAATAAAATGAGCAAATTGTTTCTGAGTATTTGGAAGGCTTAATTCTTCATTTGCTAGTTAATTTTGAAACCATTACAGTCCTGTGCATTACTCCCTGCAAAGACATGAAATTAACCATCATATTTTCTGCTGAGGTCTGAAAGTTGAGCAAGTTACTGTTTCACCCAAATGGGCTCCTTTCCCTTCACATTTGCTCTGTCATTAACCTCTTTTTGAGCCTGTAGTAAAAGTTACATCATGATCGGATTCAAGGAAAGGTTTTGTGTAAGCCAGGCCTAACACAGATATTTATTACTGGGCTAGCAGCTCGGGAGTCACAGTGATTTGGATAATTTGTTCACAATTTATGCTGTGACTATTTCAGACTCTTGAACACAAACACACGCTCTCCTGTTAACCAACTGCCAGAGTGACGGGCACAATAACTGCTTCGGAGAGCTGGGTTTTGCTAAGATCTTTGAGGAAATCTTGTTGGCGTGGCCGATCTTTGCTATGAGCTGTGAAAATTCATCTTCTTAGTTTTGGTTAAGTTGCTGACCGTGCCACTTTGACTACTTGTACTGACTGTAGAGTTAGTAGCAATGATGGTAATGAAGGCTATCCTTTATATGTGCTCAAGCCTTAATATCTATTCTCTCTTGATCCTAGGACACCCTGAAGACTAGAGCATAAATACCCTTTCTACTTAAAAGAAGGGAACACCAAGACCCAGAGAGGGGAAACAGACTGGTGAGGCCTACACAGCCAAAGTGCCAGTTCCTCTGTCTTCAAGCTTTAAATGCCACCCCCCCCCCCCACCTTTTGGATCATGATATCTCTTCTACTGATTTGCTGGTCAACGTTTGAGGGGACCAGATGACCCTCATTGTCATCAGATAGCCTGAGGGTATTTAAGGTGCCCAAGAATAGAGTGTTTATGGAGTTTAGAATAGACTTAAGCATTTTAGTCCTGAATTTAGAAGCAATTTTACTTTTTTTGAGGTTTTGGTCAAACCACTTTAGGCAAAATAGAACTTCTTCGTTCAAAGGAAATAGACTTTTTAAAGTCTTGTAAAATAGACCCACAATGCTTTTTGGGACTCAAATAACTCCGACCCAAAACATTTTAATAAATTAAACGTAAGTGGATTAGAAACAGACAGATTGTCTTTTCATGAAATACACCCAGGCCAGACTCAGAAGGAGAAGCACAGAGAAACGTGTTTAGGGTTTCTGTGGACACTGGTAGGCACACAGCTTGATCTTCCTTTTCTTTCTGATAACAGAAGAGAGATGAAATCTGCTATTATTTCTGAGTCTATTTCTTTGTGCCTTTCCAGTATGCATCTCTGAATGGGGCCATGTGTAACCCCTTATGGTACTGAATTGTGTTATCCCCACCTTCAATGGGTAACCTTTAATCAGGCACAGGAGGCGGGGATGATGGTGTGTGACTTGGCTGTGTCCATTATCTTCGCTCCAGTCTGAAGGATGTACAAGTAACATCAGTAAAAGGGTAGTGCTGGGAGGTTTTGGTGGGTTGTAAGTACATTGGGAAGACTGGGGGATTTAGAGTGAAATGGATTGGGGTGAAATCCCCAATCCTCCCACTCACCTATTACACAAGTAAGCTATGTGACCTCTGTGAACCGTAGTATCCTCCACTGTATAATGGAAATAATCACAGTCTATCTGTCATTATTAACTGGGTGATCTATGTCAAGTGTGTATTTAGCAGGTGTACAGCACATAGTGGGGATGCGAGAGACATTCAGTGTCTGCATTATGGTGGATGTTGGCTGCTTTTACGTTGCCTCCATGGTCCTTTTCTTACTCATAACACCTGATTTTCCCATGGGGAGCCCTCTTCCCTTACCACATGGAGTCATGCTGTGATTGTCAGTTAGGTGACCTTTTCTCAAGAGAGAAGGGAGTGGGAAGGTGGCCTAAAAACAATAAATTGTCTCTCCTGGAATCTGATGCTGGAGCCAAGAGACTCAAGGGCTGAAGTTTTAAATGGTTTTTGCTGCCTGGAGAATATATATGTATGTATGTATGTATGTATGTGTGCATAATTTTTAAAGTTAGGATGTGCCATTGTTACCCAATGTATATATTATTTATATTGCTGAATTAATTTCTAACTGATAAATTTCATCATTGTTATTATCACATGCCTTAGGTAAAAACTAGATGGTCAAATGGCACATGAATAGATGCTCAATACCACTAATTATTAGGGAAATGTGAATCAAAATTTAGAATCACTCTAAATCCCCAGTTTTCCCAATGTACTTACAACCCACTAAAACCTCCCAGCACTACCCTGTTACTGATGTTACTTGTACATTCTTCAGACTGGAGCAAAGATAATGGACACAGCCAAGTCACACACCATCACCCCCACCTTCTGTGCCTGATTAAACGTTACCCATTGAAGGTGGGGATAACACAATTGAGTACCATAAAGGGTTACACACGGCCCCATTCAGAGATGCATACTGGAAAGGCACAAAGAAATAGACTCACCCCACTCCGATCAGAATGGCTAACATCAAAGAGTCTACAAATGCTCAATGCTACAGAGAGTGTGGAGGAAAAGAAATGCCCCTACTCTGCTGGTGGGAATGTAAATTGGGGGAGGCAGTATGGAGAACAGTATGGAGGTTCTTAAAAACCTAAAAATAGAGCTGCTACATGATACGGCAATCCCACTCCTGGGTATACACCTGCAGAAAACTGTAAATCAAAAAGATACACACACCCCTATGTTTATAGTGGTGCTATTCACAATAGCCAAGACAGGGAACAGCCTAATTGTCCACTGACAGATGAATGGATAAAGAAAATGTGGTACATATACACAATGGAATATCACTCAGCCATGAAAACAATGAAATCATGTCATTTGCAGCTACATGGATGGATCTAGAGGTTACTAAAGTGAAGTAAGTCAGACAGAGAAAGACAAATATGTGATACCCTTTATATCTGAAATTTTAAAAAATGATACAAAAGAACATATACAAAACAGAAATAGACTCACAGACATTAAAAAAAAAATTATTGGAAATTAAGGGGGAAAAAATTTAAGGAAAAGCAGGGGACAAGGGATAAACTGGGGCTTTCCAGGTGGCTCAGTGATAAAGAATCTGCCTGCCGATGCAAGAGATTCAAATTTGATCCCTGGATTGGGAAGATTCCCTGGAGGAGGAAATGGCAACTCGCTCCAGTATTTTTGCCAGGGACAATGCCATGGACAGAGAAGCCTGGCAGGCTACAGGCCAGGAGGTCACAAAAAGCTGGACATGACTGAGCATCTGAGCACATACAAGAGATAAATTAAGGGTCTAGGATTAACATATATGCACTACTATATATAAAATAGATAACCGACAAGGACTTACTGTATCGTACAGTAAACTGTATGGGTACAGTTGGATATTACAATGACCTATTAAGGGAAAAGAATCTGATATATATATGCATATTCGCTGTACACGGGAAATACTTCAATTAAAAAAAATTCATAGCAGGCAACATACATACAAAAAAGAAAATATAAATCTGAAAGTGCAAGGGAAAAAGAAAGCACCATAAAAGAAAACAAAATTTAGCCACAAGCCTTTAGCCTGGAGATAGCCTCTCTTAATATGTTCATAAATGTCCTGTCTTCACATATGTGAAGTTTGTATTTTTGGTATGTTTCCTTGAAATTACGGTTTATGAACACTGATAAACCTTTGAAGATGATGTCAGGGAGAATGTGTGGGAACGTGTTTCGAGTCAAGGTAAGGACTGGTTTATAGTCTATGGAAACTTGAATAGAATTTGTATCCCGCTGTTGTGTGAAAATTGTATAAATCTTAATTATGTCAAATTGGTTCACAGTGGTCTTCAGGTCTACTATCTCCTTCTGCTTTTCTATCTATTCATTATATTAATTTTTGAGAGTTTGATATTGAAACTCCAACTAAAGATTTTAATTTATCTACTTAAAAAATAATTGTAATATATGGTGGAACTAAATGTATCTTTGTTCTGTGTTTTCCAAGTCTCCTATAAGTCTCTGTATGTAAGTGTGTTAATATACTTTCATAACTTAAAAAATTAAAAATGAAAAAAAGAAAAAACCGTCAAGGTAAGGAGTTATTTGTGGAACTCCGGGGAGTAGAATCTGTGGAATTCTGAGTCAGCGTTTATGTAGGAACTGAGTCTTAGTCTCTGGAGTATGGCTCTGACGGTCACCTCGGTTCATGCCCAAGAGTGCTACTTCGCAAATCCAAAGTGGTTATCCACAGTTGGCCATCTCCAGTTATGGGGAACTCTGTCCACCAGATGGATAAGTGATAGCTTAGGAGATGGATGGTCAAAGGGTGAGGTGCTGAACACACTGAGGTCCAAATGATAGTGGGCTGCCGCTGGAGCCACCCCCTCTTTTCTGAATGCTGGACATATTTTCTTCACCATTGGGACACAGTGGACACAGGAGTTACATCCTAAAGAGGTAAGGTAAAATAGAAAGTAGTCATGGCTACAATGCACGCTGGACAGGTGACTGCTTTTTTGGGAGAACCCTGACTGAAGTGTTGGCTTGCCTTGAGAGACTGGGCTTTAGGAACTAAGTGTCCAATGCTAGAACTATCCACACTTTGATGATCCCCTGCCTTCCCGCTTCCTCCCCTTTCTTTATACCCTCAGGTGTAAAGCCAAGACCAGACACGCACCCAGCAATCTCACACCTGTCATCTTGTACTTCCTCCAGGGCGTATATACAGTAGCATGCCAGCTGAAACCATGAGTTCCTTTTTTTAAAGTTGTAAAAGGAATGGTAAAAATCAGGAAAAAGCGCCCATGTTCTGCTGAGCAATCGTAGCTGGAGTCTCTGAAGCAGAGAGTTCCTGTGTGCAGCTCCTCTGGAATTTTAGATCTCAACTGCAGACTCGGAGCCGCCAGCCTCAGAGGCCGCAACCATAAGACAAGTGTGCTAAGTGGTCCCCACCAGGAGGGGGGCATCAGCCTGCAAAACTGGCTTCAACCAGTACCTCCCAACCCTCTGTTTAGGGGGTCCTTCAGTTCCTGTACAAATCTCAGGGCTCTTTCCAGAGAGCATCAAACCCAGTTTTATCAGATATCTATCTGATATTTGGTATTTAAAAAGAAAGCTGTGTCATAAAGGACATCTTTATCTTTCTGGAGCACTTGGACCATGGATTTAATAGACTCTGTGTGCAATGCTTGTGAACGCCACGGATATAGTACATTAGTCAAGTGGCTGCTTCTCTTAGAGTCATCACTGCACTACCGATATTACCCTTTAATGGAAATTAGTTTCAAATTAGCCTACATTTCTATCATTTTGAAGTGTTTTAAAGAAGAATTTCCTTGAACTGATAAAATTATTGCGTATCATTCTCAGCCATTATAAGCTATTTACATGAAAAGCATTTAGCAAGATATATCACCTGTGCCCCCAGGAGTGCGGTCACAGCACAGGCTAGCTGAGAGGCTGTGGCCCTGAGCTAGTGCGGTGCAGGGACTACGTACCCTGGAGCTCGACTGCCAGGGTTCAGATCCTGACTCGGGTGTGACTGCACACCAGTCACTGTATGTCTCTGAACGTCGCTTTTCTCATTTATAAGGTGGGGTTGATAATGGGGTAAGCTCATGAGTTCATGGTAAAGACGAAATCAAGTATTATGCAAAGGACTTATATATCATAAGCACTCAAAAACCAGTACCTGTTTATTACAGTTGGCATTGCTGTGGTGGTGGGGCTTGTTAAAACTATAAACGATGTGTGGGACACTTCCCTGGTGGTCCAGTGACTAAGACTCGGAGCTCCCAATGCAGGCGGCCCGGGTTCCATCCCTGGTTATGGAACTAGACCCCACATGCCACAACTAGAAAAGATCCTGTCTGCTGCATCAGAGACCCAACGCAGCCAAATAAATAAATAACTAAAAATAAATATTATAAAAAAAAACCTGACAGGACTTCCCTGGTGATAAGAATCCGCCAGCCAATGCAAGGGACACAGGTTTGATCCCAGGTCCAGGAAAATTCCACATGCCCCAGAGCAACAAGGCCCACATTCCACAACTACTGAAGCCCAAGTGCCTGTGCTCTGGGATGAGAGAAAGCACAGCAATGAGAAACCCGCACAGCGCTCCGAAGAGCAGCCCGCGCCTGCCACAACCAGAGAAAGCCTGCGTACAGCAGCGAAGATCCAGTGCAAAGACAATAAAAATTGCAATGTAAACACTCTAAAGAACATGGAATCTGTCGTAGAAATGAATTGCTCTGGTCTCTCTGTGTGATAAGAAAATATTTCTTTCTCACTAAATATAATTTTCTAGATTTCAGAAACTCGTTTTTGTCAACGTCCTCTGAATTAAACACTTGCTGAGATCATCGATGTATTAGGGACACTGTGAGGAGCTTCGTGGGCCCGCATCTGCTTCCGGAGGGCCTGGGCATAAGTGGTGAGCATGCGGCATGCTTTCTGGCGTGGCGCGTTGTAGGGCAACGGCTCCAGTAACCTGTGTTCAGCAGCCCAGAGGAGGAGCAGTGCCCAGGGCGCGTGTGGTCAGGGAGATTTTGTTAAGAATCGTGGTCTTGAAAAATTTTAGAAAGAAGGAGAGGAACAAAGGTGGTATTGCAAATAGGAAAGTACCAGATGCAGGTAGGCAAGGGCAATGTTTGTGTATAAGCAAGAAGTACATTTGGTGGCACATGTGAATGTTCCACAAGAATGTATGGCTGCAGGCATGGGGAGAGCCACAGATTCTAAAGATGCCACACAGATTCTAAATACGCTCCTCTCTTCATCTTAGCCCTGGCTCTCCGACAGAGGTCGTTTCTCACAAGGAACTGCCTTGCCCAGTGGCAAAACAGCTGTAGAGGCATTGCCGTCATTCTTTCTGGTTCCAGTGGAGTGGGGGAAAGATTTCTGGTCCTTATCCCAACAAGGCAGACCAAGGTCTGATCGGGTCTGGCTGGCTTCAGTTAGATCTTGGCTGGCCTATCCCTGGGTCACTCACTGTGGCCTGGGGAATGAGCGATGACTGCCTCAGGTAACACTTGGTCGACTTAAGTTGGGGGAGGACAGACCCCCCCAACAGTAGCAGAGAAATACCAGATTCTGTGGAGAGCAATGTTTTTCACCAGAGGGTGGATAATCCTCTCTAGGGTTATTCTGTTGAATTTGATACCTGATTTACCACAACCTGAAAGTCAGGAAATCTATGACATACCTTGGGGATACTGAGTTCACTTCTCCATACTCTTTTACACTAAAAAAAAAAAAAAAAAGTACAACTGGCAACAGTTGTCCAGATCAAAATGAGTAACAGTGGATTTACTTCATGCAAACCATAGCCCCCTTCGCCTCCTAAGAGCACTTTGTTTTTTAGAATGTGAGGGGCAGGATATGACTGAACAGGCCATAATTGCTGCCTTCAAGTCTTTTCAGGACTGCAGCTAACTCATCCTCTCTGATCTCCTTGGTTCTTGAGTCATTCTGGAATTGGCTCTCTGTGTTTTAGTGGCACTTGGCTTCCTCAAAGTTGAAGAGGCAGAGTCAGGGATTTCCAAAGGCAAACACTACTGAGAAGGGCTGAACGGCATTTTAAAAATCCGTATTTTTATATCAGTGAAAATTCTCCTTATTGTCTCCTCCTTGGAAAGCTTATCCAGTTCCTTCTGGCTCCTTGGAAAGGCTTTCTCCAGTGCCTTATTGCATGGGACATTTTGACGCCTGACTCCATGCAAGATGGGTTACGATTCCTCTTTCACTGTATCCAGCCCTTTTTTGGCCGAGGACATGATACTGAGAACAGTGATGAGTATGGTTGAAGCAAGAACTATTATCTATTCAGCACTTGCTCTGTTAAGAGTTTTGGTATTTATTATCTAATTAATCACCACAGTCACACTGTTAGGTTCATCCTGGTATCTCAGAAAATGAATCAACGAGTGGATAAATTATTCCTCACATTTAATAATCTCTTGGGCAGGGAGTAGGTACAATGGTAAAGAGCGTGTGTGTTGCATTCCTGCCAACTTGGTTCAAAACTTGTCTCTACCATTTATGGCCTGAATAAATTGGGGCAAATAATTTAATTCTGAGTCCCAAGTTTCCTCAGTTGTAAATATTAACTTTTTAATAAGTTGGTTGCGAAGAGTTGACTCATTGGAAAAGACCCTGATGCTGGGAGGGATTGGGGGCAAGAAGAGAAGGGGACGACAGAGGATGACATGGCTGGATGGCATCACCAACTCGATGGACATGAGTCTGAGTGAACTCCAGGAGTTGGTGATGGACAGGGAGGCCTGGCGTGCTGCGATTCATGGGGTCGCAAAGAACTGGACAAGACTGAGTGACTTAACTGAACTGAACGGTGATGCTTGAGTAAAAATGTTTGCATGACTATCTATTACTCAGTAAGAGATAACTATTATTAATTACTCCCTTTGTGCTCCAGACTAGACTTCTATACAGTCAGTTCTGCTGTGATGGCTGTGTTATAATTTCACATTTACTTCAATGAGGTTGATATATTAGGGAACAATTTGAGCGTAACATGGATATTACATTTGGGTCTGCTGAATGTTTTGTCCAGAACAAACATTTGGTGAACTCTGGAGACTGCACCCAGCTGAACAAAGACATGTAGGAATACACAAAATGCACAGCCCTCTCTCCCTCAGGTCGCTGAGGCCATTGTGAGCCACACCACCCACAGCTGGCACTTCAACTTTCTGTCTGATTTCAGATAATCTGCCACTGCACAAGAAGACCTCACAGGCTGCAACCCTTCCCACACCCATTTCCACAAGGGAGCACTAGGCCTTTTTCAAGGTAAACTGTCATGTTGACTACAGAACTATGTATTCCTTAACCACTTAACACATGAACAAATGTGGTGCCATTTTTATAAGACTCATGTCTTTAAAAAAAAAAAAAAAAAGAAATGTGTCCCTGATGAAGATTCTGAGTGCTGTGCTTCAACACCTTTTTCTCTCCCTAAGTCCTGAGGTTTTTATTGCACAACTTTACATAGCATGGCGATGTTTTGGAATATATGTGCTGCGTTACAGCAGTGTGGATGGTCCTGGCCATTTGTCTGTAAAACACTGCTCCCATTCTCAAAGAGGGGATGCAGTTACATAGAGGGTCTTGTGCCACTAAGGTTTGAGATTCAGATCATTGGTGTCCAAGCCCCAAATGCTAATGGTTTAACTTCAGAACAGGTGTGCTGTGCAGGACTATTCCTTGGTTTCTCAAGAGAAGCTAAAAGGAAGCCATGGTTAGCATGGAATGTACTGACCTTTCTTCACAGGAAACTGCCGTAAGGAGAGCTTGCCAGCACTTTCATTTCTCTTTTCATCTCGTGTGTGTGCTTGAAGCCCTGAAGATGGGCATGTGATACTATCTTTCTGCTTGAATTGGCAGCTACTTTTGGTAGAAACGATGCCTTACATCAACACAGGGCTTTGATATTTTTACAAAGCACTTTTATAATGAATTAGTCTTCTTTACAATTTTAAATAACTGGGGAGGTTGGTAAGACTGTCTTCTTTTTGTTATGGAATGTGTGGGAATAGTACATAAATATGTATGGCCACTTTCCATTTCATGCCATGGCGGATACTATTAGTCAATCCTAAATTTCTTTTGTTGCTGAGCTTGAGTTCTTCTTGAGCCAGTACTCCACAGAGCTGCTACCAATGGGTTGGCAATAGGAAAAGATAGATATATATCTCTCTGCCTTCTAAGGTCTAGACTTTTGAGCTCCTTAGGGCAGAATGTATCTCGAGTCTCCATCACAGTATGCATGAACAAATGTTTAATGGGGTGAACTGAGTGCCTGAGGAAACAGGCAAGGCAGGTTAGGTGATGTTCTCATGGTGGGGATGTCTACATTTTGCAATGCATGTTAGGCAGGGGGATATTAAGAATGTGCTATGGAAAAAGAAGCAGACGCATAGAGAACAAACTAGTGGTTACCAGTGGGGAGAAGGAGGGGACAAGGGGCAAGGGAGGGGTAGGGGTTTAAGACGTACAAACTATTATGTCTAAAATAAGCTACAAGGAAATACTGTACAACACAGAGGATTTAGCCAGTATTTTGTAGTAACTATAAATGGAATATAAACTTTAAAAACTGTGAATCACTCTGCTGCACACCTGTAACTTTGATAATATTCAACATCAACTATATTTTAATTTAAAAAATTTTAAAAAGAGAATGTATGTTTAGCTGTAACACCCTCAGGCAGCTAATCCCCTAATCAGGAAGTTGGACCCAGGGTGAATGAGCTAGTATTCTGATCAGAAAGCCTATTTAGCTTTCTCTAGACCTTCTCTCCATACTACGGGCTCTGGGAATTTGCAGAAAGAATGCTAGAAATGGGTTTTCCTTGGTAAAATGAGTGGCTTATCCACTCATGGTGGTGAGTGCTGGTCCGTAGCGTTGTGAGCATTAGAAATGGGTTCTCACTGGTAAAACTAGTACAGTTAATATATGTGGATTGGTTGAAATATACTAGGGACAACTCCTTACATTCTACAGACTATTGGAACATCTTCTGTAAGTCGGTCTTTCCCGCCAGCTGTGATTGGTGCTCCTGAGAAGTCACAGAGCTGGGGTCTCACCCATTTTCCAGTGCAGGCTGTGTGAGCTGTTTGGTACACCCTTGCCTATTAACGCCTGTTTATAAAGGGCCTTCCAGTGTGGCAGATTCAGGCTGAAACTTGTTTTCAATAGGAAACTTGTGGGGTAGAGCTAACCCTCACTCACATTTAATCAATCATTAACAGTTATATATGGAAAAAACAAACAAAACAAAACTAATATTTTAGCATGACTAGCTTAGGTGTTTCAGTCAGTAAAGAATCTGCTCACAGTGCAGGAATCTCAGGTTCTATCCCTAGGTCAGGAAGATCCCCTGGAGAAGGGCATGTCAACCCACTCCGGTATTCTTGCCTGGAGAATCCCATGGACAGAGGAACCTGGTGGGCTACAGTCCATAAGGTCGCAGAGAGTCAGACATGACTTAGCTACTAAACCACCACCATTCAGAACTCTAAAGTTACACACAAAATTAGGTACAATCTGGAACAGCCACCCACATCACTGCTCTCTCCCTAGAACTGTATGAATTTTTTTTTGGTAGGGCTGCCATGTATGGTTGTGCATGTGGCGCACTGCCCAAGGGCTGCATCTCTAAGAAATACCGTTTACATCACGAATATTGGATATTAGGATATTTATTACATGCACTTTCTGGAAGATGACAATAGAATGCTTTCTTCCCAAAAATGTAGTGATTATGACAAGTGGAAGTAAAGGCTTTTGAGGGAAGGGTTGCCTTCTTCTAATATTCACTAGTAAAGTGCTAGTGAGTTGCTGTCTTAGCATTTCATTTAATCTTCCCCTCAGGTGAAGCAGCAGGAGGGCTCTCATACTCCCTCATGACTGGCACCAAATGAGAATTCTATAATTTAGTAAGTGAATAAGCAATTAAGAGAGACGGAGGGACTTCCCTGGTGGTCCAGTGGCTAAGACTCTCGCTCCCAGCTCAGGGGACCCAGGTTTGATCCCTGGTCAGGGAACTAGACCCCACATGCCACAATTAAGAGTTTGCATGCTGTGACTAAAGATCCCACATGCTGCAATAAAGATCGAAGATCTTGCATAGTGCACACAACTAAGGCCTGCTGTAACCAAGTAAATAAATATGAAAATAAGCAGAGACAGAAGTTCTACATTCTTAAACATACTAAAAGGCTACTCTTTATGGGTAAAGAACTGAGATAATAAGAATATAAAGCTCTTGAGGGCTGTGCTACTGTCATGTAATAGAAAATAGATGACAAAAGAGGAGAAATGAGGGGCCTTAATATGCGTGGACCAGTAGGACCTTCCAGTCCCCCAGCTTCCCCAGAGTCTCTCTGCCAAGTCCCACTAAACGCTTTCCTTGGCATGTTTCTGCCTCTGCCTTTCTCACGGGCTCAAGCTGCTGTGTGCGTTCGCTCCTTCACTAGAGTGCGTACTCCATGAGAGCAGGGATTTGGAGCTAGTTTGTTTCACATTGCATCCGCAGCACCCCAGGGAGTGTCCGGCCCCCCACATGCAGTTGTGGGATAAGGGAATGCAGACCTCAGACTTCTAGCCTCCAGGACTGTGAGAAATAACTTTCTATTGTTTATAAGCCAGTTGGTCTGTAATATTTTGTTTGTTGTAGCAGCCAGAATGGACTATGACACTATCTAAGTTCCAGTTTCACAGAAGGTGAACTAGAGGGTCAGCTGGGGGTTGATGAGAATGATTTGAGGCCTCTGTGGATGTCTGAACCAGACTGGTTGCTCCTCTGGATCAAAACTTAATTTTTATGCCTATAACCCATTGCTCATGCTTGATATCCTAAGACCAAGCTTTTCCCTGTCAAGTTCTCACCATCTTTCCACCAGGGAGGTGTAGGAGCAGGACCAGAAAGAGATAAATCTAACACAAACCAGTTGGCAGCTACAAGATTTAGGGAACTGAGGCCATGAGAGATGACTTTTATCTCAAGCATTTGGCGATCACTCAGCCTCTCCTTTGCAGTATTCTGCTGCCAACAGAGACCAAATCACCTAGAATCTCTCAGCAGAGCACCTCAGAAGAATATATATTGGGCTCCCAAACTGCTAAGGCCCTAAGTCTAGGCCCTCGCTGACCTTCCTGCCATGGTGGTGGAGCAAAGGGTGGGATAACACCCCTGGACGGCTTTTGCATATGAATTCCTTGCACTTGAAAGCGGTGCTTCACTTGGAGATGAAAGTCTGCACTCTACAGGGGCTTAATAAAGGCCTGGGACCACAGAAGACAGCTTATGATATCTGGAGACAGACGAACTTTAACAAAATGTATATATACCTATGTAATCCACACTCCAGTCAAGATATAAAACAGTTTTGTAACCTCAGAAGATTTCCTCATCCTCCTTTGTGTTCAGTCCTCCATCTAGGGGTGACCACTGTTCTGATTTCTACTCCATAGATGAGTTTTGTCTCTTTTCAAGCTTTGCACCAATGAAATCCTACAATATGTACCGTTCTGTGTCTCTTACCAAAATATCTGGAGACAGACGAACTTTAACAAAATGTATATATACCTATGTAATCCACACTCCAGTCAAGATATAAAACAGTTTCGTAACCCCAGAAGATTTCCTCATCCTCCTTTGTGTTCAGTCCTCCATCTAGGGGTGACCACTGTTCTGATTTCTACTCCATAGATAAGTTTTGTCTCTTTTCAAGCTTTGCACCAATGAAATCCTACAATATGTACCCTTCTGTGTCTCTTACCAAAAAAAAACACAAAAACACACCCTGTTTTTGAAATCTATACAATTGTTAGGTGAAGCAGAGTCACGCCCTTTTCTTGATGAGTCATGTCTCACTGTGTGAATAGATAACAGTTTGTTCATCCTTTCTCTTGATGGATGCACAGTAGAGTCACTTCTAGGTTTTGGCTTCTTTGAAATAAGCCTCTTTGTGAATCTCTGTGCACAACGTTTTGTGGACATATTTTTCATTTCTCTCAGGCAACTATTCAGGAGAAAAGTTTCTGGGTCAGACGATGAATGGCTGTTTACCTTTATAAGCAACTCCTCAACTGTTTCCCAAAGTTGTTTCATCATTTTACATTGCCATCAGCAGTTCCAGCTGCTCTGCACTGTGGCCAAAAGTGAGTAACGTCAATTAAAAACATTTAGCCATTCTGAGGCTCTCCATGATTTTAATTTGAATTTCTTTCATGACGACAAATACAGATTTATGTCCTAATCAGCCATTTGTAGATCTACTTTTGTGAATTTTGTATTTAAATGTTTTACTCATTTTTATTGTATTATTAATATTATTGAATTACATGTGTTCTCTATATGTTTTGTGTAACTACATGTTTTATATATATAAGACATATAGTATTTCCCTACGTAGCCTATTTTTTATTTTTCTTACTGATAACTTTTAAAGAGCAGATGTTTTTAATTTTTATGAACCCAGTTTTATCAGTTTTCCCCATAATTTGTACTCCTTTTATTCAATAAAAATACCTTCACCTAGCTCAAACTTAGGAAAATTGGTTCCTAAGTTTTATGGTTTTAGCTCTTACATTTAGGTCTATGAGCCATTTTGAATTACTCTTTGTTTATGGTAAGATGTAGAAGTAGGTGTTCATTGTTTTAAAATATCCAGTTCTGTCAACAGTATTTGTTGAAAAGACCATCCTTTACCCAGTCATTTACTGATTCTTCTCTTGTAATAAATCACTTGGCCATATGCATGTGTGCCTATTTCTGTACTCATTCCATGTGGATAGCCATGCCCTTACAGCACTGTCCTGCTTTTTTCCAGTTAATAGAAGTCTTGAAATCCAGTAGTATTAACTCTCCAACTTTGTTCCTCTTTATCAAAGTTGTT
Organism: Cephalophus harveyi; assembly: GCA_006410635.1. NCBI lineage: Eukaryota > Metazoa > Chordata > Mammalia > Artiodactyla > Bovidae > Cephalophus > Cephalophus harveyi. Next base: position 306,682 of record SJYT01005115.1, read on the forward strand.
TTCACTATTCTTTTGTATTTTAGAATCAGCCTGTCAATTTCTACCAAAAAAAAAAAAAAAGGCATCCTGGGATTTAGGTTGGGATTGTGCGTACGCTCGGTCATGTTTGACTCTTTGTGACCCCATGAACTATAGTCTGCCAGGCTCCTCTGTCCATGGAACTTTCCAGGCAAGAATACTGCAGCAGGTTCCCATTTTCTACTCCAAGGGATCTTCTCGACCCAGGGATCAAACCCGCATCTCCTGCATCGGCAGGTGGATTCTCTACCACTGAGCCACCCGGGAAGCTGTTGAATCAATTGAGGTGTTTGGGGGAGAAATGACATCATAACAGTAGTAAGACTTTCAGTCCATGGATAAGGCGCTTCTCCATTTGGTTGCTTTGAGCTGTATTTTTTTAGTTTTCAGCATGCCACTTGGGCTCATTTTTTGTTAAATTTATTCACAAATGTTTTGTACTTTGTAAATGGGTGTTTTTTTCTCCTTTTAAAAAGTAAACTTTTAATTTTGGAACAGTGTGAGATTACAGGAAAGTTGGAAGGAGAGCACAAAGACACCCTGTGCGTCCGTCACCCAGTTTGCCCACTGCTAACATCTTATATGACCGGGACACATTGTCACAACTCAGAAACCCTCATCGGTACACTGCTACTAACTAACTCCGACTTTTTTCAGATGTCACCAGTCTTTCCATTCACGTCCTTTTTTCAGTTCCGGGATCCCATCCAAGAGACCACATTACATTTAGTCATCCTGTGTCCTTAGACTTTTCTGGCCTATGGCAGTTCCTCAGCCTTCCCTCGTGTTTATGACCCTGATTATCTGGAGGGGTTTGGTCAGGTATTTTGCAGAAAGCTCTTCATTCGGGACTGTTTGATGCTATGCTAATGACTGGATTGGAAATGGGGGAGAAAAGTACAGAGGTAATGTGTCCTTCTCATTCCATCAACCACTCCCCTTTGGAGTTTGTTAGTTTTCCAGCTGGGAGGAGGTTGGGCTGTTGTTTCATCTTTGAATTCAACTCCAGCAAGACCCTTGAACCCTATTTTTCCCCTCCTGTATTGATGCTTTTTGGCAGAACTCGAGGGTGTGGAAGCGGGTGGTGGTGTTGTGGGGATGAGTCATTTGTTTTTGCATTTGGATTTAGTCCTGCTAGTCCAGGCTTTCATCTCAGGTTTGCCTGATTTCTTCTTATCTGCACAAATTATCTCTGTTTATGGTTGAAGCCCACTCCTGTCCATTTGGAAACTGAAGCTGACTGAGGTTCTACTCACGATATAACAGTCTCTTTTCTCTCTGTAATTCAGTCACTCAAGGCTTGAACTGCTCTTTAGTAGCTCCTTACCATTTTTATTTTGTCTGGGGTCTTGTTAACACAAGAGAAATGGTCCATCAGATCCTTCTACATCCTAAGGAGCAAAAGTTACCTACGTTTGGGTATTTCCTTTACCTTGTTTTATTCCTTATGGTTTCCCCCCACCTCTTTTTCTCTTTTGTTGGATTGCGTGATTTCTTTTCTTTACAACTTATTCCTTCACTGGTTTGCAAGTTCTGTGTTTCTTTTATATAATATATTTAGGAGTCAACACAATGTTTTTAGCATGATTGCTTAACTTAAAATAATACTGTAAGTAATGTTTTCACTCCCATTCAGTTCAGTTCAGTCGCTCAGTTACCTCTCATTACCCCTCTTTATTGATAGATCATTGTGATCCCTGTTGTCTTGCCCTGCAAAATCATTTATTATTATTTGTACACCAAGTTCTTGCCTTAGATTTTCCCAGTTTGTTCACGTTGCTTCTCTCATCCTACCCTCTCCTAGAGAAGTTCAGATTTCTCTTCTTTGTTATCCATTCTTTGATGGTTCTTTCAGAAGGGACTTCGAGTGGTAAATTCCTGCAGACTTTGTGTGAAACTATATTTGCTTTATTCTATGCTCTCACTCCGGAATGGTAATTTAGCTGAGGGGAAAATTCTAGGCTTACTATTTATTCTTGCTATTTTTGGTGTATTCTTCAATTTTCTTCTGACTTAGACTGTTATTTTTGAGAAGTTTCCTGCCCTTTAACGCGCCATCTTTTGGTTCAAACATAGCTTTCTGCCTACCTGCTTCGAAGATTTTTCACATAGTCTTTTGTGTCCTATAGACTGAATGTGAAGTACCTCGATGTGGATTACTTTTCATTTAGGTTTTTACTGTTTGTAGAATATTTCAGTGTCTACTGTCACATAATTTATTACATGGGTTCATGTCAATAGGCATTTAGGTGCTCCTCTTCTTTTATTATATCAAAAGTTCTCCAGCAAACACTCTGGTATGGTGTCCTGGTAATTGAATAAATGTCATCTTAGTCACCAAAGCTTTATGATACATTTTAATATCCAGGGGTTTGATAAATCTCTGCTATAGTATTGCTCTCCTTTTAAAAATATTTTCCTTGCAATTTTTACTGACTATTCTTCAAACTAATTGTAGAACAACTTTGTCAAGTTCCAAAGTAGTGAGATGGTATTATTTTACAAACTAGTTTTCAAGAAAATTGATATACTAATTATGCCATCCTATCTAAGGGCATCTATGGTATATCTCTTGCTTTACTTATCTTTATTTTATACCCCAGTATAAGTTTTTCTGGGTTTGAAAAAGTAACCAATAAGAAATAATTGCAATGCTCTTCCTTTTTAATAGTTTTGTTTTTTATGTATGTAATGTTATCATCCAGTTTCATGGCTATATTATAAAAATGTTCAGTAATAGTAATGACATCACTACTCTGTTCTTAATTTCATTGGGAATTAAAGCATTTTGTCAAAGATGCTTTATTTTGTACTGCTGGTTGATTTAAGAAATTTAAAACACATATATTTAAAAATCATCAGACTTCTTTTTGGAGTCTTTCAAAAGTTGACAAAAAGACTCAATAATCTTATTAAATGTTCTTGGACATGAGTTTGTGGAGGACAGGGGAGCCTGGTGTGCTGCAGTCCATGGGGTTGCAAAGAGTCAGACATGACTTAGCGACTGAACAATTGTAAAATATGTCATATGTACAAAAATTTGTAAAATATAATAGCAGTTTACAGAAAAATAATCACATAAGCCCCCAAGTACCGACCACTCACGTTAATTAAACACACACACACACTCTCTTCCACTACCTTCCAAGCTGTCTCGACACTTCCCTGATTTCATCTCCCTCCCTCTACCTGCTGCTGCTGCTGCATCGCTTCAGTCGTGTCCGACTCTGTGCGACCCCACAGACGGCAGCCTATTGGGCTCCGCCATCCCTGGGATTCTCCAGGCAAGAACACTGGAGTGGGTTGCCATTTCCTTCTCCAATGCATGAAAGTGAAAAGTCAAAGTGAAGTCGCTCAGTCGTGTCTGACTCAGCGACCCCATGGACTGCAGCCCACCAGGCTCCTCCGTCCATGGGAGTTTCCAGGCAAGAGTGCTGGAGTGGGGTGCCATTGCCTTCTCCGTCCCTCTACCTAGGGACCAATATTCAAAATTTTTCTCATTTACTTTCTTTATGGTTATGTCACTATTTATTACATACTCTTGTAACCTATGTGAATTTGAACTTAATGTAAATGAACTGTATTGCTTGCATGCTTTTGTAACTTGCTCTATTCATTTGAACTGTTACACACTACTCATTGTAGACCCGTACTACAACTTAGCTATCCATTCTAGGGTGGGTGGACGTTTAGATTGTTTCCATTTTCTCACATTCGTGAATAATCTTGCCAGATCATTTTGTGTGTGTTCCCTGGCACACATTTGTTCTGTTTTCTGTGAGAGAGTTTCTTGCAAGAGTTTTGCAATCTGGGCTGGACTTGCTGGGTCTGGGGCTGGTGCGCTGTCGCTTTACTGGAGTAACGCTAAAATATTTTTCAGGGTCCCTCCTAATCCACACTCCATTAACAGTGTAATGAGAATCTCCATAGCTCCACACCCTCGCCTACATCTAGTACTGTCAGATTTTTTTGCATTGATCCCAGTGCAAAATTATATCTCCAGGTAGTTTTAATTCAAGTTTATTTAATTACTAATTGAGATTAACTTTTATGAGGCATAGAATCTGCTTATTTCCTCCCTATGAAATACCCATTTGGAAAGTTTTTTTTCTATTGAGCTATTTTTATAGAAAAATCTTATCCTTGATACCAATCCTCTGTTGGTCATGGGTTGCAAAAATCTCCCAGGCTGCTGTTTTTTTATGAAAAAGTTATCTTTTAAAATTGTCAAAAATTCCAATCATTTCCTTCATCTTTTGTGATTATTATGTCTTATTTAACAATGCTTCCCTTATAGAACTAATCAGGTTATTCTGCTATATTGATTTCGAAAAATATTTAGAGATGGAGTATTTTCAACTTTCGTCAGTAAGGATTTTATTTGCGGTGGTTTTGTTAAAGGTTCGCTTGACTAAGTTGAATTTTATGGAACGTCTCTTTTGCATTTACTAGGATAATCATGTGGGACTTTTTTCTAATTTGTTAACATGAAGAATTGCATGAATATATTTTATGTTTAAATCAAGATACATTTCTTGATCAAATCTAAATTGGTAATGGTGTTTTATTATTTTTATGAACTTCTGATTTTAGTTTGCAAATATTTATTTACATTTTTTTCATTTATACTCACTAGTGAAATTGGACTGTTATGCTGTCCCTGTTTTGTTTGGAATCAAGGTTAGGTTGGCCTAATAAAATAATTCTCTGGAAGAGTTTGTATAAATTCAGAATTATCTGTTCCTATCTGTTTGGTGGGACTTGCCTATAAAGCCATTTCAGACCAGTGTTTTCTTTTAGCAACATTTGAAGCTTTTGATATTATTTTTAAAACAGTTACAGGATAATTCCTATATTCTCTTTCTTGAGAGTCAATTTTAGTAGTTTGTGTTTTTCTAGGAATTCATCCACTCTACGAAAATTCATAAGTTTAGTAACATCAAGTTATTAACTTGTTATTAACTATTCATCTCTGCAGATCTGCAGTTACGTCTTTTCTTTCACTCCTAATATTGCTTATTTGCGTAATATCTCTGATTTTGGTGACTTTTTATCTCCATTAATAGTGATGATATTTTCCTATTTATTAGTCTGGGTTTGTTGGTCTTAACTATTATGTATTTTATTTTATTATTTTTGCTTTTAACCTTATTATTCCTTTTCTCCTGTTTGTTTTTATTCATGTATTTTCATCCCTAAATCTGTTTGTTGAATTCTTAGTTCATTAATTTGGAGACTTTCTTATTTTCTAATGGAACACTGACAGTATAATTCCCCTGCAATAATATATTAGATTCTTCCCACATAAGTATTTTCTGATTTTCATTATTTTTCATTGACACATTAGTTTTTTAAATTTCTAAATATCTGCAGTTTTTCTATTTTTCTTTTCCTCCTCACATTTTCTCATTTCAGAGTATTCAGGTCAGAAAATGCAGGAGAGATGACAAGCTTCTGAACCTCCTGAGGCTAGCTTTATGGCATAATCCACGGCCAGATTTTGTGCTTGAAAGGAGTGTGTATTCTCCAATTGCTGGGCTCGATATTCTATGTAACCCATTAAATCAGAATTGTTAATTGTCTTTTTAATTTTTAATGGTTTCTTGGTCTGCTTGATCTGTCAAATATTGAGAAAGGCGTGTTAAAGCCATTTTTGTAACATGGACATATGTATACGATCATGTGTAAAAGAGACAGCTGGTGAGAAGTTACTGTATAGCACAGGGAGCTCAGCTTGGTGCGCTGTGATGACCTAGAGGGCTGGGAAGCGGGGAGAGGAGGGCGCTCCAGAGGGAGGGGGTGCGTGTGTAACTTGCTCATTCACACTGTTGTAAGGCAGAAGCCAACGCACCACTGTAAAACAATTTTCCTCCAATTAAAAAATAAATTCTAAAAAGCCATTTCTGTTATATTGATAGGTTTACCTAGTTCTTACAGTTCTGTTGCTTTTTGTTTTTATATACAGTATATACTTGAACTTTTAAAATTCCGACTCTGCCCGGCAGTTTTTGTCTTTTGCCTGTAGACATTACTCTATTTGTGCTCATGGTGAATGCTGACATATTTAAATGTATTTCTTCTATCCTGTTAAGTGCTTTGAGTTTGTCCTGCTTCTCTGAATTCTTCTCCTTTTCCCTTTCCTTTGGATTTTAGTTTCTCATTTCTTTTTTCTCTGTCACTCCTCTGGTAGACATATGTTCCATGCAATTTTAATAAGTATATTTAGTTTAGCAAAGTCCAAACTTAATTAACATCTTTCCCATCTTCCTGAACAAACTACAATCTTAGGATAATTTTACTCCCAGATCACCTTTCTTCCAACTACACTGTTCATTAGTATTGCCTCAGCTGGAGTTCTATTACTATTGTAAGCCAGAATTTTTTTTTAATTTTTACTTTATTTTACTTTACAATACTGTATTGGTTTTGCAATACATTGACATGAATCCATCACGGGTGTATATGAGCTCCCAATCCTGAATCCCCCTCCCACATCCCACCCCATATCCTCTCTCTGGATCATCCCCGTGCACCAGCCCCAAGCATCCTGTATCCTGTATCGAACATAGGCTGGTTAAGCCAGAATTTTTATATCAGCTATTATTTCTGCTTTGCCACATCTCATTTGGTTTTGTTTTTAGCATCACTTTATACAATCATTTGATTAGTCTGCATATTACCAATATATATGCTTACTCTTTCTACTTACAAAAGATTTTAATCTGGACTAATTTTTCTTTTATCTACATATAGCCTTTAGAATGTAAGTTTTAAGGATATTTTATAGTACTGTGAATAAATACTGAGGCTTTGTGTCTTTATCTGATCGTCATTTGTTGAAAGAGTCTCACTGGGTATTGATCTCTAAGTTGACAGTAGCTTTTCTCAGCCCACTTCTTTCAGATTCCACTTCTCTGAGCTCCCTTGTAGTTGAGAAGCCAGCAGCCCTTCTAAACGCTGTTTCTTAGTAGGCAATCTGTGTTTTATCATTGTCTGCTTTAAAGAGAGTTTCGTTTTCTTTGGTTTTCGTCAGTTTCACTATGATGCCTCTATGTTAAATCCTAAATCTGAAAATTGGTAACATTATCTCTCTGATAGTACTTCTCCCTTATTTTGTCTTTTATCACCTTCCAGAACTTGGATTAGATTTGTGTTAAACCTTCTCCCTCCGTCTTCTATACGTCTTAACCTCCTGGGCTTCTCATCCATCTTTTTATCTTCTCACTACATTTGGAATACACTCTGCCTTCCATTTTATTAATTCCCTCTACAGCTCCGAGGTGCTGGCTCCAACAGGAACACATACTGCTACTTTTAACTGTAGAGTAATGTGCCTCCGTTAGGAGAAATCATAAGCCGTTTAACCATTCTCGAGAGGAAGATCAGGTCTTTCCATTTTAGGCCTAGAGACGAGAGATTTACTAAAAGAAACACAGACTCTGCTTGCTAATACAATTACAATCCCGACGGGTCAGCTGCCACACCACTTCCTGCTTCCCTAATGGACATCCGAGTGTTTCTAGCCAACTCTTCAGTAGGTGATGCCAAGAGCCCAACTGAGTTACTCCCAATATCTCTATCTGTCTTTAGGCCACATCAGAGGGTGAAATCAACAATTACAGGCTTCATGCTTGCAGCAAAGAATACAGTTTTATCATAATATTGGTAACTGTTCCACACTCCACCCAATTTGACCACTAGAAACTGTGTGCCCCCGTGGGGAGGAGGGGGCTGTCTGGCCCAGCAGGCATGTTAGTCCTGGTTCCCTCTTCCTGCCCACGTCTATCCGACACTGGAGGTCTGCTGCCATCCTTGGCACAGCACCCTTTTGGTGCTGAAGGGTATTAATCAGAGTCTACTGAGTAGTTTACGCTACCATGAAATTTGTAAACCAAGTAGATTATCCTAAGTGATTTGCTGGTTTGTTTTGTAACTGCCAGAAATGACACAAAGCAGTAGTAAAGTTCTGCTGACCCTTGTCTCATTTTTCTTCCTTTGCTGTGTTTGGTTGGAGCGTTTGGTTTCTAATGGAACAGATGGCTTGGGGTAGACACTCTGAAACAACGGGTGAAGGCATCCACAGAGAAAAACAGTCTGAAGTGGCTGGGATTTTGGAGGTCTTCAGAGAGGAGAGATGCCCTGCTCAGGGTCACTCAGCAAGTCAGGGCTAGCCTTATCACTCCCAGTGAGGACTCCTGTAACGTGCTAGACTCTTCAGGCTCGAGTCTTCCAGAGTAGATCTGATTCTGGGCGGGACTGATTTTGTCCTCAAATGGTCACCGTGGCTTTGGCTGGCATGATCCACTTTCCTTTCCCCATCACTCCCCTAACAGCAAGGATGCAGCCCCGGCCAAGTGTAGCGTTGTGTTCCAGGGGCCTCAGTGGCTGGCTAAGGAATACCACGTGATCCAATACCAAACACACTGTGACTTTTGGGGGGAATATCAGAAAAGAGATACTTCCTTTTTTCCAGTGGACTAGAACCCACAAGGATAAAGGCAGAAGCTAGCTGCCACGAGGGTAATGTCTTTGGGAGAATGGAGCCAACACAGAGAGGGGGGCAGGTACATGAGAGACAACAGACCCTGGGGGCGCTTTCTGTGCACCTGGATTCAGCCGCGCCTGCAGCTTTCTCTCCTCTGGTCTTTTCAGTTTGACAACTCCATGAAACCATGCCTTACAGTCCTGATATGGTCTGATCAATCCACCTCTGTGATTCTAGTCAAGGGCCCACATGACCCCAGTTCTTAGGAACTTTGTCAGAAATTAATTGCTATAATAGTCCATTTCATATGTCAACTTGACTGGACTTGGAGATGCTCAGATGGCTGGCAAAAATTATTTCTAGGCGTGTCTGTTAGAGTGTTTCTGGAAGAGACTGGCATGTGATTCAGTGGACTGAATAAACAGGATGACCCTTACCAGTACAGGTGGGCATCACTTAATCTGTTGAAGGCCTCATTAGAACAGTAAGGCAGAAGAAAAACAAATTTGTTCTCCTTGTTTGCACTGGAATACCTGCTTTCTCCTGCCCTTGGACATCTGTGTTCACGTTTCTCAAGTCCTTAAACTCAGACTGGGACTTGTCCTATCAACCCCCTGATTCTCAAGACTTTTGATTTAGACTGAATTATGCCACCAGCTTTCCTGGTTCCCAACTGGCAGACAGCAGATCCTGGGCTTCTTAACCTCTTAATCATGTGACCCAATTTCTAACATAAATCTCCTCCTGTCTATCTGTACATTTACATCTACATCTATACCTGTATATCTATATATCCTATTTCTGTTTCTCTGGATAACTCCTGATAACACAATTGCTTCACTTTTATCAAATAACAGTATCAGTCTTAGATGATCTGCAGAACTCGGTGTGGGTACTCAAACATTGTCCTGGTTGCAGGATGATTCCCAGGTCTATTTTGAGTGTATCATGTTTGTAAATTAATTGGAGAAAATGATTCAAACAAATAAAAAAAATGAACAGTACATTCTGAGTAGCAAGAGGTGGTTTACATCCCCTTAAGTGCTCTTATTCTTGGTCGGTATTAAAATACTCTTTCTGGCAGAAAGTCAGAAGGCTTTGGGGGTGAATATAAACTGTGACAGCCCTGAGGACCCACTCATCCCAGCAAAGACTCTAATTTTACCTTAAATAAGAGAAAGAGAAAAAGTTAGGAATTACTTGGAAGATTGTTCTTTAAAGATATTATGGAAACTATATGGGTCTCATTACTGATGGAGAATGCCAGAGTTCTGGGAACAAAGTAAAGATTTCATTGCCAACAGGAGGATGACTGTAAGCTGATCCCTGCTAGGTGTTTGCAAGGAGAGCTCTGGACCTAACATGGAGATAGGATGGGGTCCCTCTAACTCTCTGATTCTCCACCTCAGCATTAATGCCACTGAGATGGAAGAATGCTCTGCCCTGAGCATCTTAGAATCTTCAACACCATACCCAGCTTCAACTCACAAGATGCCAGCGACATCCTCCACCTTAGTTGTGACAAGCAAAGATGTCTCCAGAGATTAAGTGTCCCCTGGAGGACAAACCCTTCCCTCTGAGAATCACTGGTGCACTCCACATCATTCTCCTGCCTTTGCCCTCCATCTGCAGTGAGACCACAAGCCAGATCTGTACTGGGACCTGGTGCTTCCTGACAAACATCCAGGTACACCCGTGCCAAATATTTATAAAGCACCTGTGCTGTGCACCTGAAAGAACATGGGTTTGAGAGACAGGCAGAGGTGAGCTCAAATCCTAGATCTTCCCAGCTGGGGCCCACTGTCTAGTTTTACTGAGTTGCAGCTTCCTGATCTGTAAAATGGGAAGGATAATTCCCTACTCAAAATGGTGGTTCGGATTAAGGTTGAGTTGCTACATGTTCAGAAGTTGAATATTTAGATTTCTTAGTTGTTAAGCGTTTAAGATGTTTGAATATCAGAGGCGGCACATAGGAAGCACTCAGTACAGGGTAGGCCTGTTAATTTTGATCTGAATTTATACAAACTCTTCCAGAGAATTATTTTATTAGGCCAACCTAACCTTGATTCCAAACAAAACAGGGACAGCATAACAGTCCAATTTCACTAGTGAGTATAAATGAAAAAAATGTAAATAAATATTTGCAAACTAAAATCAGAAGTTCATAAACTGTCTCTTATACACATCTCTGTGCCTGGCGTCTGGGAGTAGGCGTGGGAGTGGGGAGGGGTGGGTGGGAGTTTGGTGTGTTGGAGAGGGCGGGAAAGGGGCAGAAATACAAAAGCACAAAAGCACACTAAACACGCTTCCTGTTCGTCAGCATTCATAATCTCATTAGGGAGGTAAGCTTACCACATTGAAAACTGTCTGTCACAGTAACAAGAGGCAATCCTTGGTGCTATCTGAAGACGAGAAATAAAAGAGCCGGGGGGAGGGATGTATTGCTATGTGGGGCCCTCGCCAGCCTCTCATCGGGAAGCACAGAGCAGCCGGCCCTGGGACGGGGCTGCGGAGGCACCTGGCCAGCACTGGCTGGGAAGGGAGCTGCGCTCCAGCCTCAGGACGCACCTTGATCTGGTGGAGGCTGTGTGCAGCTGCCTCTGACTTTCCTCAAAGTAACCGATGACTGCCCTCCTTCCCCAATCCTAGGGATTTGTTTTATGTTTTCCTCAAAGGATCCAGGGTGAGCGTGACGCTGGCACATAAATCTCAGTCAAAGACGAGGGTCAGTGGGAGGACAGGTCAGGAAGGAGAAAGCCCAAACACACCCAGGAAGGGCTGCCCGTTCCCATCACCCCCGCCCGGGGCAGTCCAAGGCCTAGGGCCCGCCTCCCTGCGGCCACTGCCCAGGCCCAGGTCTCTGGGGACAGCGGCCCGAGAGAGGCAGCACCTCCGGCTGCTGTTCAAATGAGAGAGCGAGCCCTGCCAGGTGCTGCTGTGGTTCGCTCATAGGTCTGAGTCCACTGAGTGACTCAGTTTCCTAAGTATTTCTGGAATCGATGCCCCAGCACGGCAGGGTGGTGTTCAGGCAAACCATGAACCTCCCACCAGTGTTACTCCTCAGCTTCTTGCTGCCAAAATCTAACAGCTCTCCACCCTTTATATCACCCTCCACAATTAAACAAAACAGCAAGAAATTCACTTGAAGTGGTCTGTGTAGAGATACAACCCTGAACGACCAACAAATACTGGTGGTTGGAAACAGAATTAGAAGTTCAGAAGTTCAAGAACTTGGGAAGCAGTTTTAATCAACAGGTCCCAGGATCCCTAACTTTCTGCGTGGATCATTCCTCCTCTCTTTCAAGGCAGAGCTCAGTGCCCCATCGCCAAGCAGGCCCACCTGGACCGCCTGTGCATAACAGTGGAACTGGGCCTTTGGTTGCTCTTAGACTGCTCTGTTTTATTCCTATGGTCCTTGCCACCTTCTAATGCTCCTCATAACTTGTTATCATAGGGTTTATTGTTGATGGCCTGTCTTCTGTCTCTAGAATGTGAGCTCCATGAGTCAGGGCTTTAATCTGTTTTGTTCTTTTGTTCACTCACGTCTCCCAAATACCTGGACCAGTGCCTGACACATGGAAACCACTAGCAAATATTTCCTGGATGTGTGACGAAATGAAGAAATGAACAAGTAAGCAGGCAAACAATGCTTGCTGAAGGGTGTAGTTTAGAATGTAGGCTTCAGGTTTAGCTCTCCCCTTCTCTGCAAAAGGTTGAGTTACTGAAGAATTCAGAATAATCAGAGTTGCCAATTTGGAAATGATATTCCTGGAAGATGGTAAGTGTCTCAGCACTGGGGACAGTCACATGCAAGGAAAGACAAGAAAAAGTCCCAGTTCCAGATGTCCAGTTGGTCTCTAAGCCCTCGTAAGTCCCATCCATTTGGATGGTGTCAAGATTTTCACTGCATTAGCTGGTGCTTTCCCCTGTTCCAGAGAGAAGTGTCCAGCTCTCTACATTTCCAGAATGAGACCAAGGCAAGACTGGCAAAGTGACGGGCCTGGAAGGTCTTTTCCTGAGATCCATGATCTTGAAGAGTTGGAGGAATGCACCAGAACAGGGGTTGTTTTGAGTCTTCTTCTCTTGGTTGCAGGTAACAGAAAACCCGGTTCAGACCAGTATAAGCAAAATAAGGAACTCACTTGTAACCGAGTGGGCTAGGCAAGAGTAGAAGGACCATGAGCTCACCTCCACTCACAAGCCCACCAAAATCACAACTCACTGCTGAACAACCATTGATAAAAAAGACTGGACATTCTACACCCAAAGACATAAAGAAGTAGCCAAAACAAGACGGTAGGAGGGGTGTGCTCATGATATAATCAAATCTCATACCTCCCAGGCTGGGTGATTCACAAACTGGAGAGCAAGCATACCACTGAAATGTTCCCACAGGAGTGAGAGCTCCTGAGTTCCACACCAGCTCAGAAGCCTGGAGGTCTGGCATCTGGAAGAGGAGCCCCCAGAGAATCTGGCTTTGAAGGCCAGCGTGGCTTGATGACAACAGCTGCACAGGGCTGAGGGAAATAGAGGCTCCACTCTTGGAGGAAGCACACAAGGCCTCATGCCTTACGGGACCCAGGAGAAAAGTGGTGACTCCATAGGATCCTGGGCCAGACCTACCTGCTGGTCTTGGAGGCTTTCTGGGGGGGCGGGGGCAGTGCGGGAAAGCTCACTATGGGGACGAGGACATTGGTGCAGGAGGTACCAGGGAGTAATTATCAGCTTGAGCTCTCCTGAAGGTGGCCATTTTGGCACCAAGACTTGGCCTCACCCAACAGCCTGCAGGCTCCAGTGAAGGATGCCTCAGGCCAGACAACCAGCTGAAGAGGAATACAGCCCCACCCATCAGCAGACAGACTGCCTAAAGACTTTCTGAGCCCACAGCCACCTCTAGACACTCCCTATGACATGGCCCTGCCCACCCACCAAAGGGCAGGCCCAGAAGAGAACCACCATCCGGCAGCCTGTGGGATTAACTCCACACACACAGATCAGAACTCATCCTGGGACCAGCTGGCCCCTGGCCCTTAGGTGACCAGAGGGCAGTGCCCTGTTGGGACCCACAGAACATCCCCTATAGAAGGCTACTTCTGCAAGGGCGAGAAACATAACTAACTTTCTGCAGACATAAAAATACAAATAGATATTTACACTGAGATGGCAGAGAAATATGTTTCGGATGAAGCCACAACATTTACCCCAGAAGAACAACTAAGTGACAATCTACCAGAGAAAGAGTTCACAGTAGTTATTGTAAAGTTCACAGCAGTTATCCCAAGATCCAAGACCTTGGGAAAAGAACAAATGCACAGAGCAAAAAGTTACCTGTAACAAATACTCTAAGAGTATCTGAATCAATTCAGAAGTTTAAATGATATTACTTGAAATTAGCTTCTCCTACCTCTCTGATCTGCTACTGCTATTGTGGTTTAATTCTTAGCCCCTTTAGTGTTTGTCTGGCTACTCTAAGCTCCCATGACTCTAACAAGTGAAAATGAGAGCTGGCTTCCTGACCAGTTCAGTCGCTCAGTCGTGTCCGACTCTTTGCGACCCCATGAATCGCAGCACGCCAGGCCTCCCTGTCCATCACTATCTCCCGGAGGTCACTCAGACTCACGTCCATCGAGTCCGTGATACCATCCAGCCATCTCATCCTGGGTCGTCCCCTTCTCCTCCTGCCCCCAATCCCTCCCAGCATCAGAGTCTTTTCCAGTGAGTCAACTCTTCGCATGAGGTGGCCAAAGTACTGGAGTTTCAGCTTTAGCATCATTCCCTCCAAAGAAATCCCAGGGCTGATCTCCTTCAGAATGGACTGGTTGGATCTCCTTGCAGTCCAAGGGACTCTCAAGAGTCTTCTCCAACACCACAGATCAAAAGCATCAATTCTTCAGCGTTCAGCCTTCTTCACAGTCCAACTCTCACATCCATACATGACCACAGGAAAAACCATAGCCTTGACTAGATGGATCTTAGTCGGCAAAGTAATGCCTCTGCTTCTGAATATAGTATCTAGGTTGGTCATAACTTTCCTTCCAAGGAGTAAGCGTCTTTTAATTTCATGGCTGCAGACACCACCTGCAGTGATTTTGGAGCCCCC
>SJYT01005152.1:5452-16998 GCA_006410635.1 Cephalophus harveyi
TTTGAACTGTGGTGTTGGAGAAGACTCTTGAGAGTCCCTTGGACTGCAAGGAGATCCAACCAGTCCATTCTGAAGGAGATCAACCCTGGGATTTCTTTGGAAGGAATGATGCTAAAGCTGAAACGCCAGTACTTTGGCCACCTCATGCGAAGAGTTGACTCATTGGAAAAGACTCTGATGCTGGGAGGGATTGGGGGCAGGAGAAGAAGGGGACGACCGAGGATGAGATGGCTGGATGGCATCACTGACTCGATGGATGTGAGTCTGAGTGAACTCTGAGAGATGGTGATGAACAGGGAGGCCTGGCGTGCTGCGATTCATGGGGTCGCAAAGAGTCGGACACGACTGAGTGACTGAACTGAACTGAACTGATGCTAACTAAGACTTTCAAAATACTCCAAACTCTCTGTGCTGTTTATGGTTGAGAGGTTGTAAACAATCATGTACATAGTAGCAAGAGCGTGGATAATCCTGTCACACAAGCTAGTCTGCCAACAGAGAGGTTTTTGGACTGAAACACCCTTGTCACGCCCAGGAGATTTATTAACTGGAGTCCTAAGTTAACTCCTTTTCAGAGAGAGGTGGTGGGAGATAGCCCCCTGTATAATGTCAGAAGAGTAGGCGAAAAGCACAATGCAATAAGGCAGGCAGACTCTGGTTTTGGGGGAGATGCACGAGCAGATCCAGTGAGGCTCCCTTAAGGCCCGACTCACCTTTCCCTGTCGGGCCCCTTAACCTCATGACCTTTGCCATGGGCCGGACTCCTCGTGCTGGCTCCTGGCAACTGGCTCAAGCCAATTTCAGATGGGTCTCTGTCCTTTGCAATCAAAAGTCTTAATACAGTTGTTTTTCTCCACAAAGATACCTTCCCACATAGAGGTGGAAGCATAAGTCCTAACCAGAATTCTTTTCAAAGCCCAACACTTTCTAAAGTTATATCAACAAAAATAAAAATAATGCAAGAAACACGTGAAAATGAGCATGTATCATCATCCTTTCTAAAAATCCCATTTAAAAAACCTCTTTACTGAAAATTTAAAGAGAGAGAAAAACAGCTCTATAGTAGAGTTGGTTCAGTTCAGTCACTCAGTCATGTCCGACTCTTTGCGACCCCATGGACTGTAGCACTCCAGGCTTCCCTGTCCATCACGAACTCCCGGAGCTTGATCAAACTCATGTCTATCAAGTCAGTGATGTCATCCAATCATTTCAGTAGAGTTGGACTGGATCATTTTTTCCTAGTCTACTTTGAAATTGTGACAATTTAGATATTTGATGTTATGACTTCCAATAACTATGCTGTGTGATATATCTTTGCAATTTGAAAGGAATTAAAAGTAATTTTGCTTTGAGAATTTTTTGGTAGCTCCTGACATTCTTGGAGATGAGTTTTTAACACAACAATGATTAGGAAGCACAATGGAAAACCAACTGACAAAAAGAAAAGAAAATTTGTTGAATGGTTTTGGGGCTACAAAAAAAAAAAAAGTATCATTTCTCAGAATTCTTTTTTTTTGTTTGTTTTTAACCACTGAGTTGACTAGATGTTTGATTGAACTGACTAGCGTAACATATGGTTTTGGAATCATATAGACATGCCTCCACAAGGAAGAACATGTTTTTACTTATTCACAAGGAATGGAGTTCATAGAGGTCAAGTTTAAAAGTTTTAATATTGCCCATCTGTTTTCCCATGCTGGAAGACTCCACAGAGCATAGATTTACACTGTCCTGCTGAGATTAGAATTTGTTTATAATTCAAGTACCTCACTGGCTTGCATGTTTTCAATATTGCTACTTTCTAATAGAAGCAAATTGGCTTAAGAACCTAAGCTTTATTTCTCCAAGAAATAATTGCAGTTCTTTACCAGGTGGCATGGGTCTACTTTTAGGGATTATAACAGCTAGCACTCTGTTTGTAACAATAATTCTAATATTTATGAACTCATGGAATTTTTTAACTTGGCAAATGGCTAAGTGACAAAATGGGAAAAAAACTCAACTACCTCATCGACAAGCACTTCATCATTATACTTATTGAGTGCCATTAGTTGAATAACTGACACTACAGGAGGTTTGTTACCTCCTTGCAATTCTCAAGCAACTGTAGGTGAATCAGGCACTTTAACCTATAAGAAACAGATTTCTCAGAAGATGATAATATTTTGGCCAGTAAGCATTTAAATTTTAAACTATTTCTTTGGATTTCATTTTTGCATTTATCTTGACAATAGGAAGCCTGTAATAGAAATGTGTTTCCTCAGAGTAGAAATCAATACTAAAAAGGATACACCTCTCACATATCAATTTTAAAAATATTATGCTTTGTTTGGCATGTACCTCAAAGTGTCAACCTCCCCTGGTCTTCAACACAGGAACCTGGCACAAAAGATATCACAGGCTAGTGCTACTGGAGTATGACAGCCAAAATATTTTGTCCAAATTCCTACTGCCAGTGGTTTACATAGGCAGACAGCCTGCCCTTTTCCCTCATTTGGCTACAGCTTAGTAACAAAACATGTAGCTAGCAGGTTTTTTTTTTTTTTTTCCTTTTTCTCTAAGGACAGTCCCATTATTCTAAGTGAACCGTATAATTTTTAAATATAAAATTATTTTTTCAGACTACCTTCAGCCATCAACAGAAAGGGGAAAAGGGAAGAACATCCAGCCTAAGAAGGGTGAGGAGAGACAAGGAGAAGCCAACATGAACAGTCATGACCAAGGTCTCTCAGGTCAGTTGGCAGGACCAACCATGGAATGACTTTGGCAAACAGTAAGTATGAAAGTGAATTTTTAGCTTGCAAACAACTCAATGAACCAAAGGGGGTCATGATGAGAAGAGAAGGATGAGGAAGGAAAAGGAGTTAAGAAAGGAATCCCCAAAGTATTAAAACCTGTCAGTGAGGTGCATTTTGAGAAATATAGCAGAGGAAACCTGAGTTCCAGATCTATTCTCCCCTAGTGCAGAATGTCTGATCAACTCATACTAGATTCTTGTGAGGCTATTTATTTAACCAATCAATCACCCTGTGATTGAATTAAAAATGTGAATTAATTAATTCACATTTTTCTTCAGGTCTCACGTAAATTCCATACTGATTTTGAACTTTTTGTAGCTTTAAATCACAGTGATTTCTGAATATTACCTTCTTCACTCTTCTGTTTTGAAATTTACAACTTAAAGAATGTAGATTATTATTATTATTATTTGGCAAAGCAGGAGTATGGGGGAGGGGGGCAGTCTAGGGGTGGGGGTGCAATTTTCCAAAAGCAGACTTAAAACCTTCACTATGTTCTCAGCTCAAGATATTTTACACTCTTGGATATATACTGCTATTGTAATGATTCTTCCAACTTTATAATGTACTGTTTAAAAAAATGAAAGTGGACAGTTTGGGGCTTTGATTCACAGCCAGAATGTTTTAATCTTTTGTACTTTACAAGGCAATGGGCCCTTTTGATGATAGACTGATGGGGGGTAGGCGAGAAGAAAGATCTGAGTAAGAAAGCTTTTGGGGTTATAATGGCCAAGAAGTATAGCAGTTGGAAAAAGCAGCATGGTACTGACTTGATTCTACTTTTCTTTCATGTATGAAATGACTGCTAGCATTGTTGGGCAGGGTAGCAGGGGGTTAGTGGGGATGGCTTGGGTGGGGGAAATGCTAGCTTTTGTGACAAAAAAATATGTTTATATAGGGAAAACACCTATATAAACATATTATCTCTTAATATTGTTTCTGGGTTCATATGCTTATTTTCAATAAGCCTGTTGATGCAAGGTCTAATAGAAAAGGTGTGAGGAAAGCAGGAGAGCTACTCTAGGAAACAAGAGTTTATGCTTCAGTTCAAAACATGTAACTTCTTTTGAAACATTGGCAAGATCACACTCACAGGGGCTTCAACTGACCTT
Source organism: Cephalophus harveyi (assembly GCA_006410635.1). NCBI lineage: Eukaryota > Metazoa > Chordata > Mammalia > Artiodactyla > Bovidae > Cephalophus > Cephalophus harveyi. Next base: position 9,363 of record SJYT01005152.1, read on the forward strand.
TTCTGGATGGAAAAGAACAAAAATAGAAAGCCATCAAGAAGTGAGAAAAAGAAACTGCTCATGAAGAGAAAAATGCATTTGTATTTATTTCTGCTTTTCTGAAAATGCCTGAGATAGAAAACATTAGTTGACAGTTCACTTTGTATACCAAAGTACTCTCTTTGATACATTTCATTCTCACCAAATCAAGACCACAGTTCATTGCCAGCCAGGTCATAGAAGAGAGCTCCCTTAGTACAGCACGTGTAGTGTGCAGATTACTTTTTAAAAGGTAGAATGGAAATTTATTGGCTTTGGCAAAGCTTGTTTGGTGATGAGGGTCAGAAACAGAGGAGATTTGTACTTAATTTTCACTTTTATTTTTTTTTTTTTACAAAATAGTATATGATTTTGGGGGAAAAAAATCAAACAGGAAAGAAATATAAACAGTTAAAAGTAAATGTTTTATTTGCCCCCTTCATTTCCACTCTTAAGAGATGGACACTAGTAACATTTTAATATGTGTCCTTCAGCATCTTTTTTTCCTATGTGCGTTTGAGGCAGGAAATAAATGGGCTGCAGGGTAAACAGTTTCTCCACTCTGAACAGAAACTCCACACAGCAGAAACTCCATAAAAGCAGAATTGATGGAGGAGATTGGGCCTTGCCTAGATAAGAGATAAAAGACCCTATATTTCTCATTCTTGAAGTGAAGGAGACTTCCATGATTACACATGTGCAGAGAGTGTCCTTGGAGGTCAAAAGGGAGGGGGTGTCATCTCACAGTAAGTGATACAACTACCCATAAGCCTTTTCACTAGAATCTATCTTGGCTAAAAGATGTGCATGCACACATGGGAGGACCCCTGCTACTGCTGCTAAGTCACTTCAGTCGTGTCCGACTCTGTGAGACCCCATAGATGGCAGCCCACCAGGCTCCCCCGTCCCTGGGATTCTCCAGGCAAGAACACTGGAGTGGGTTGCCATTTCCTTCTCCAGTGCATGAAAGTGAAAAGTGAAAGTGAAGTCACTCAGTCACGTCCAACCCTCAGCGACCCCATGGACTGCAGCCTTCCAGGCTCCTCCATCCATAAGATTTTCCAGGCAAGAGTACTGGAGTGGGGTGTCATTGTCTTCTCCGTGGAAGGACCCCAAGCTATACCAAATACAGACTCAGAACCAGGCAAAGCAAAATGATTGGCTAAAGAAAACCTTGGAAATTGGCTAAAGAAAACTCCTTGGAAGAAAAGTTATGACCAACCTAGATAGCATATTCAAAAGCAGAGACACTACTTTGCCAACTAAGTTCCATCTAGTCAAGGCTATGGTTTTTCCTGTGGTCATGTATGGATGTGAGAGTTGGACTGTGAAGAAGGCACTCCAGTACTTTGGCCACCTCATGCGAAGAGTTGACTCATTGGAAAAGACTCTGATGCTGGGAGGGATTGGGGGCAGGAGGAGAAGGGGACGACCGAGGATGAGATGGCTGGATGGCATCACTGACTCGATGGACATGAGTCTGAGTGAACTCCGAGAGATGGTGATGGACAGGGAGGCCTGGCGTGCAGTGATTCATGGGGTCACAAAGAGTCGGACACGACTGAGCGGCTGAACTGAACTGAACTGAAAGAAAACCTGTAAGAAATGCCCCATATAAATGATTCAAATCACCACAAGGGCATGATTCTCTCTGAGTCTGCCCTTGTGTCTATCCGCATGTACTGCACCATTTTCCTCCTAATAGGCACTTTGCTTGTTTCATTAGTTTCCATCTTTGTGGGAATTCCCCTCTACAAAACTGAAGGGTCAAAGCTTTGTCACTGACCACTGGCCTAGCAATTAGAATTTGGTGCTCTCACTGCCATGATCTGGCCTCAATCTCTGGCTGAGAATCAAAGCCCCTCTTCAAGGCACTGCAGGCTAAGGCCACCCAAGATCACATTCAGGTATGTCTACATATATATAAACATATACATTTTATATATAATATTATATATATCAAAGTATTATATACATGTTATATAAATTTATATGTATAAAATATTTATTTTCACAAGAATGAATTCTATTCAAACCTTCTGTGCAACTTGCTTTCTTGTCTATGTATCAGACATTAACTTCTATGTGAGAACATAGAGATATCCCATATTCTTCGTGATGGATGCAAACCATTCCATTGTATGCACACCATAATTTATTATTTATTTACTGATGGGCTTCCCAGGTGGCACTAGTGGTAAAGAACCCATCTACCAACGCAGGAGATGTAAGAGATGGATTTGATCCCTGGGCGGGGAAGATCCCCCAGAGGAGAGCATGGCAACCCACTCCAGTATTCTTGCCTGGAGAATCCCATGGAGAGAGGAGCCTGGGGGGCTACAGTCCATAGGGTCACAAAAAGTCAGACATGACTGAAGGGACTTAGTGCATATGCATGAACATTTTGGTCATTTCTAGTCTGTTGCTATTAAAAATAATGCTGCATTGAATGTCCTTTAGCATATGTCCTTACATTGCTATGCAATAATTTTTGTGTAATACTTTTTATTAATCATTATGTCTATCAAGTATTATTTGATTGGATTAAAATAACTAAGACATATATGCAACATTAAAGAAACAATAACTAAAACTCAGCCATCAAAAAGAATTCATTTGAATCCGTTCTAATGAGATGGATGAAACTGGAACCTATTATACAGAGTGAACTAAGCCAGAAAGAAAAACACCAATACAGTATACTGACACATATATATGGAATTTAAAAAGATGGCAATGATGACCCTGTATGCGAGACAGCAAAAGAGACACAGATGTATAGAACGGACTTTTGGACTCTGTGGGAGAGGGAGAGGGTGGGATGATTTGGGAGAATGGCATTGAAACATGTATACTATCATGTAAGAATGAAGCACCAGCCTATGTTCGATACAGGATACAGGATGCTTGGGGCTGGTACACGGGGATGATCCAGAGAGAGGAAATGGGGTGGGAGGTGGGAGGGGGATTCAAGATTGGGATCTCATATACGCCCATGGTGGATTCATGTCAATGTATGGCAAAACCAATACAGTATTGTAAAGTAAAATAAAGTAAAAATTAAAAAAAAAAAAATAACCATGAATCCACCACGGCATTTGTTTTTCTTTCTCATTTACTTCACTCTGTATGACAATCTCTAGATCCATCCACATCTCTGCAAATGCCATTATTTCATGCCTTTTCATGGCTGAGCAACATTCTATTGTACATATATACCGCATCTTCATTATGCATTTCTCTGTCGATGGGCGTTTAGGTTGCTTCCATGCCTTGGCTATTATAAACAGTGCTTCATTGAACATAGGGGTGCAGGTTTCCTTCTGAATTCCGGTTTTCTCTGGATATATGCCCAGGAGTGAAGCTGCTGCACCTATGGTAGCTCTATTTTAGATTTTTAAGGAACTTCATACTGTTCTCTATACATTCCCACCAAGAGTATAGGAGGGTTCCCTTTTCTCCACATTCTTTCCAGACTTTACTATCTATAGACTTTTTGATAATGGTCATTCTGATCGGTGTGAGATGATAACTTATTGTTAGTTTTAATTTGTATTTCTCTAATCATTAGTGCTTTGAGCCTCTTTCATGTGTTTGGCCATGTGTGTGTCTTCTTTAGAGACATATGCTACTATGTACAAAATAGGTCACGAATGAAACCCTCCTATATAGCACAGGGAACTCTACTCAGTGCTCTGTGGTGACCCAAGCGGGAAAGAAATCTAAAAAAAGAGTGAGTATATGTACACTTATAACAGATTCATTTTTGTTATCAAAAACTAATACATTGTAAAGCAGCTGTGCCTGCGTGCTCAGTTGCTTCAGTCCTGTCTGATTCTTTGCCACCCTATGCACTGTAGCTCACCAGGCTCCTCAGTCCATGGAATTCTCCAGGCAAGAATACTGGCGTGGGTTACCATGCCCTCCTCCAGAGTAGCTTCCCGACCCAGGGATTGAAACTGTGTCTCCTGAATCTCCTGCAATGCAGGAAGATTCTTTATCCACTGAGCCACCTGGGCAGACCAAAGCAAGTATACTTCAATAAAAAACACTTAAAAAAAAAAAAAGACGTATGGCATTGTCGTTCTTTTGTACCCTCTGTGTGCTCTGTCCCTACTTCTATTTCATTCACCTGCCTCCACTGCCTGCAACCCAGTTAGAGTTTGCTGGATTTTTGTATGTTGCTTTTTTAAAGTTTTTTCTCTTATCCCTTACTGCATAAACAATGAACTTAATTTGAATGTTTTGACCTTTATAAAATTTTTATTTTACTGTGTGTAGTCTGCAATTTGCTTTTTTTCCATCAATATTATATTAAGGATTTACCCACATTGTTGTGTATAGCTATGGCTGATTCATTTTCATTTTTAGACATTACAATTTGTAACTATCCTATAATTTATTAATACATTCTCCTGCATTGCTAGATCATATAATATGTACATGTTCAAATTTATAAGGAAGTTCAAAATTGTTTCCCAGATTGATTATAGAATTTCAAACTTTCATAAGCAGAATATCAGGACGTAGGTATTATGGTTATTCCACATCTTGGTATCATCACACTTTTAAGTTTTAGCTGACTTCTTAATTTTTGTCAATTTTTTTGATGTATCTCATTATGCTAGTAATTTGAACCTGATTCTTAATGGGGTTAAAAACTTTTTAAAAAATATCTTCATGGTCCTTTTGTTTTCTTTCTCTTTTTTTTTTTTAAATGGTTATTCATGCTTCTATTCGGAGAAGGCAATGGCAAGCCACTCCAGTACTCTTGCCTAGAAAATCCCATGGATGGAGGAGCCTGGTAGGCTGTAGTCCATGGGGTCGCTAGAAGTCGGATGCGACTGAGCGACTTCACTTACACTTTTCGCTTTCACACAATGGAGAAGGAAATGGCAACCCACTCCAGTGTTCTTGCCTGGAGAATCCCAGGGACGGGGGAGCCTGTTGGGCTCCTGTCTATGGGGTCGCACAGAGTCGGACACGACTGAAGCGACTTAGCAGCAGCAGACTGCAAGGAGGTCAAAACAGTCAATCTTAAAGGAAATCAATCCTGAATATTCATTGGAAGGACTGATGCTACAGCTGAAGCTCCAATACTTTGGCCACCTGATGTGAAGAGCCAACTCAAGCAGCAGCATGCTTCTATTGAGTTTTCTATTGAGCTGTTTGTATTTTTATTATTGATTTGTGACAATTCTTTATATATTCTAGATGCTAAAATTTTGCCAGTTTTATATGCTTCAAATGTCCTCTTCTAGTTTTTTGTTTGCCTTCCTACTTTTTTTATTGTATCTTTGCAACAACAGACATTCTTATTTTACTATAATTAAATGTATTACTCTTGAATTTTATGATTAGTGCTTTTTGTACCTTTTTAAAAAATCCTTCCTTACTTTGATGCCATAAAACACTTCTATAATTTTCCAGGTTTTGCCTTTTACATTTAGTCCTTAATCAATCAAAAAGTGATTTTGGCATTGGTGATATATGGATATAATCTTTCTCTTTTACATATAACCAGTCGCCTCAGCACCACTTATGAAATAGTCCATCTTTTCCCACTAATCTGCCATGGCACCTCAATCTTAGAATATTTACACATATGCCAGATTTTAGCTGAGTCTATTTTCCATAGATGGCTACCCAAAGAGTCCATGTTTTCTCCCCTTTAATCTGTCCATGTTAGTGACTAGAGTCGGATTCACACTCGTTGACTTTTTTTTTTTGGCCATGCTGTGGGGCTTGTGGTATCTTAGTTCCCCAACCAGGGATGGAACCAGGCTTCGGCAGTGAAAGTGGGGAGTCCTAACCACTGGGCCACCAGGGAACTACCCACCCTGATTGACTTCTGAGGCTAGAGCATAAAATATGATGCAGCTTCTTTCACCTGGTTTGCTCAGAACATGTGCCTTTTGAGTCTTAAGACACCATGGAATAATTTGGCTGTACTAAAGAAAACAAGCAGGAAAAAAAAAAAAAGCAAACATTGATATAAATACGCAGGGTGCTTCCCCAGCTTTTTGAGTCTTCCCAGTCCAGACACCAAAGCCTTTGAGATGATCCCTGCCTTACCACCATCTGACAAAAACCTAATGAGACCCTAAGCTAGATCATCTTAGCTGGTGAGGTGAAGTCGCTCAGTCGTGTCTGACTCTTTGCGACCCCATGGACTGTAACCTACTAGGCTTCTCTGTCCATGGGATTCTCCAGGCAAGAATACTGGAGTGGATTGCCATTTCCTTCTCCAGGGGATCTTCCCGACCCAGGGATCGAACCCGGGTCTCCCGCATTGGAGGCAGACTCTTTAGAGCACTCCCATATTCCTAACCCACGGAAACTGTGACAGGGAGTGAATGATTGTTGTTGAGTCAAGTCACTAAATTTGGGGATGATTTGTTACACAGGATTATATAGACAGATCACTAAATATCCTTCTGAAATCTCTATATATTCATTGGTCAGTTTTGTTTTGTTTAATTACTTAACTTCTTTGTGATTCAGTCTTTTCAATGTGTAAAATAAAGGAAGCTTCTCCTCCATGAGGCTGTTGTAAAGATTAAATGAGTTATTTTTTGTATATAAGTGTTAACTATTACTAGTGGCACCACTAAAACTACCACTAATTCTTAAAATTATTATTATGTTTGAGCCAATAACCTTATTACAATTTTCATATCATTATAACTTTTCATAATAAACAGTAGGGTAATTTCCCCTAACTTTTCCCCTATTTTTTTTCTTCTGTTTTCTCAGGTTCCTCTCGACTATTCCTTGATGTTGGTTCTTTAATATAAATTTTAGAATTACTTGTAAATTTCCTCCAAATAATATATTAGTATTTTACTTGCAATTGCATTGACATTATTATTCAATTTGGAAAGAATTAATATCTTTAAGATTCCTGGAATTGTAAACCCACCAAAATAATGTTTCAGTTAATAAGGATGGGGAAAACCCCTATTTTTTTTCTTCTGTTTTCTCAGGTTCCTCTCGACTATTCCTTGATGTTGGTTCTTTAATATAAATTTTAGAATTACTTGTAAATTTCCTCCAAATAATATATTAGTATTTTACTTGCAATTGCATTGACATTATTATTCAATTTGGAAAGAATTAATATCTTTAAGATTCCTGGAATTGTAAACCCACCAAAATAATGTTTCAGTTAATAAGGATGGGGAAATCTCTTCCATAAAGGGCCAGATAATAAGTGTTTTAAACTTTGAGGGCTATGCATTCTATATTACAGTGATTTAACTCTGCCTTTGTAGAGCTGAAGCAGCCAAGTGTGCATGCTCAGTTGCACCTGACTCTGTGAGACCCCATGCACTGTAGCCTGTCAGGCTCCTCTGTTCATGTAATTCTCCAGGCAACAATACTGGAGTGGGTAGCCATTTCCTTCTCCAGGGGATCTTCCCTACCCCGGGATCGAACCCTGGTCTCCTGCATTGCAGGCAGACTGTTCACCACAGGGAACCGTAAAGCAGCCATAGATAATACTTAATTGAATACACATGATTGGCCAGATATAGCCCCCTGGTGCCGGGAGCCAGTGTGAGGAATCCCGCCCGTGACAAGGTCATGTGGTAGGAAGCCTGGCAAACGCAAGGCGTGT
>SJYT01005163.1:0-78405 GCA_006410635.1 Cephalophus harveyi
TGGACACGACTGAGCGACTGAACTGAACTGAAGGAGACAAAAGAACTGTACACAGAAAATTATGACACTAATGAAAGAAATCAAAGATGACATAAATAGATGGAGATATATTCCATGTTCCTGGGTAGGAAGAATGAATATTGTGAAAATGACTATACTACCAAATGCAATCTACCAGATTCAATGCAATCCCTATCAAATTACCAATGGCATTTTTCACAGAAATAGAACAAAAATTTCACAGTTCACATGGAAACACAAAAGATCCCAAATAGCCAAAGCAGTCTTGAGAAAGAAGAATGAAGCTGGAGGAATCAACCTTCCTGACTTCAAATTATACTACAAAGCTACAGTCATCAAGACAGTATGGTACTGGCACAAAACCAGAAATATAGATCAATGGAACAAGATAGAAAGCCCAGAGATAAACCCACGCACCTATGGGTACCTTATTTTTGACAAAGGAGGCAAGAATATACGATGAGGCAAAGACAGCCTCTTCAATAAATAGTGCTGGGAAAACTGGACAGCTACATGTAAAAGAATGAAATTAGAACACTTCCTAATACCATACACAAAGATAAACTCAAAATGGATTAAAGACCTAAATGTAAGACCAGAAACTCTTAGAGGAAAACATAGGCAAAACACTCGATGACATAAATCAAAGCAAGATCCTCTATGACCCACCTCCTAGAGTAACTGAAATAAAAACAAAAGCAAACAAGTGGGACCTGATTAAACTTAAAAGCTTTTGCACAGCAAAGGAAACTATAAGCAAGGTGAAAAGACAACCCTCAGAATGGGAGAAAATAATAGCAAGTGAAACAATTGACAAAGGATTAATTTCCAAAATATACAAGCAGTTCATACAACTCAATGCCAGAAAAACAAACAACCCAATCAAAAAGTGGGGGAAAGACCTAAACAGACATTTATCCAAAGAAGACATACAGATGGCTAACAAACACATGAAAAGATGCTTAACATCACTCATTATTAGAGAAACGCAAACCAAAACTACAATGAGATATCACCTCACACCAGTCAGAATGGCCATCATCAAAAAGTCTAAAACAATAAATGCTGGAGAGGGTGAGGAGAAAAGGGAACACTCTTGCACTGTTGGTGGAATGTAAACTGATACAGCCACTATGGAAGACAGTATGGAGATTCCTTAAAAAAAAACTAGGAATAAAATCATCATATGACCCAGCAATCCCACTCTTAGGCATATTATACCCTGAGGAAACCAAAATTGAAAAAGGCACATGTATCCCATTGTTCACTGCAGCACTATTTACAATAGCTAGAACATGGAAGCAACCTAGATGTTCATCGACAGATGACTGGATAAAGAAGTTGTGGTACAGATACACGATGGAGTATTACTCAGCCATAAAAAGCAATGCATTTGAGTCAGTTCTGATGAGGTGGATGAACCTAGAACCTATTATATAGAGTGAAGTGAGTCAGAAATAGAAAGATAAATATTGTATTCTAACACATATATATGGAATCTAGAAGAATGGTACTGAAGAACTTATTTACAGGGCAGCAGTGGAGAAACAGACATAGAAAATAGACTTATGGACATGGGGAGAGGGGAGGAGAGATTGAGATGTATGGAAAAAGTAACATGGAAACTTACATTACCATATATAAAATAGATAGCCAACGGGAATTTGCTGTGTGTTTCAGGAAACTCAAACAGGGGCTCCGTATCAACCTAGAGCAGTGGGATGGGGAGGGAGATGGGAGGGAGGTTCAAAAGGGAGAGGATATATGTATACCTATGGCTGATTCATGTTTGACAGAAAACAAAAAAATTCTATAAAGCAATTATAAAACAATAGATTAAAAAGAAAAAACAAACAAACAAAAAAAAAGAGGTAAAGATGCAGATTCCTGACAACACCAAAAAGGTAGATGGCTGCCATCCACTCAGGCAACCAGCTGCATTAGTAAAGTTCTCAGGAATGAACTTGGAATCGAAAACCATTTCAGCGGTTCCATCAGGGAAACAAAGAAAAGGCAGGACTGTGTTTCTTTTGTCTAGGGGACTTTCAGACTCTGGGAAATGATAAACAGCCAAACAGATGCATTTCCGAGAGAAAAGGCTTTTACGGCCAGTCATTTGGAAGTGAAAAACAGGAGCTCTCATTCTCCTCCAGTGCAAACAAGCAGCGAGCAGACCATGGCCTCGGTGGGCTCAGCAGTGACGGCCCATGGCCAGTATGGCTCTGGGACACTGTGGTGTCGGGAAGGTTCTGCCCTCAGCCCTTGTGGTCTGGCGAGTTCGCTCGCCATCCTGGACCTCAATTTCCATATAGTGACGTCAGAGGACCTCCAAGGCACCTCTGAGCCAAGCACCTCCTTGCAGTCAGTGGGGTACCTGATATCCAGCGCTGCACCTGGGCCCACTTGAGTGCACAGACTCCATTGTGACAGGAGATGGCTCGACAGCAAGACATTACTCCCCCCAGTGACAAGCACAGGGACAGTGCCATGTTTACACACAGACACACTGGCACAGGCGCTCTGCCTGGTGGTGCTGTAAGTGAGCCCCCGGGAGCCACAGATGCTAGCAAACTCAAGTGTTCACAGAATGTGTGCCAGGCACTGGCAGGAGCTTCCCGTACATGCAGCCCTTCACTCCACACTCCTAGGTCCCCACACAGGGTTATGGGGACTGAACTGACTGAATCCAGCTGGCAGTCACATGCACGCATGCGTGCTCAGTCGCTTCCGCCGTGTCTGACTCTTTGGGATCCCATGGACTGCAGCCCTCCAGGCTCCTCTGTCCACGGGATTTCCCAGGCAAGGATACTGGAGTGGGTTGCCATGCCCTCCTCCAGGGGATCTTCCCAACCCAGAGATCAAGCTCACGTCTCCTGTAGCTCCTGCATTGCAGGCGGATTCTTTAGTGCTAAGTCACCAGGGAAGCCCACCTGGCGGTCACAACAGCACTTTCCAGGTTGCTAGAGCGGGAAAAGCTGAGACTAAGTGCCGCTAAATGCTTTATGATCACGGGGATCAACTGCTGCAAAGAGAGGCACCCCGGGAGTAATATCCAAACCCAACGGTTTGGTCAAGAACAAGGCATGAAACTGAGCCAGCAGGCCTTGGGTTAATTAGTAGAACTTCAAGCCAAAAGGAAAAAAAAAAAGGTAGAGGGCAGGGGAAGGCTTTTTAAATGCAAGTAAGTTTAGGACCCCATGGACTGGTGAGCCATGGCCCACCAGGCTCCTCTGTCCATGAAATTCTCCAGACGAGAATACTGGAGTGGGTTGCCATTCTCTTCTCCAGGGGATCTTCCCAACCCAGGGATTGAACCCAGGTCTCCTGCACTTCAGACAGACTCCTTACTGTCTGAGCCACCAGGAAGCCACATCATAATTGTGTCTTAATCTTTGGATAATATTACCAAAATTAGTCTATAAATTACCAAAATTAATCTATGATCTCTATTTAACTGTCTTAAAGAAAAATGAGCACTTACAAATCAAACATTTCTAAATACAACAAAAAACTGACCAAAATGAATTTCAGGTTCATGCATTCTGCAGAATATTAAGTACTAAATTAATATCCAGTATTAAGATTTGTTAATTAATACAGATATGTCTTCAGAGTCATCAGTACTACATATGATACTTCACAAAGTTTTCTGTTCTTTTTCTGATTAGAACCAGAATTATTTCAAGGGAGAATTAAAGCTAATTAAAATTGACCACCCTTCCTGCTTGCCTTCTGCCCAAGGTGGTGGGGGACACAGATGTAGGGGCTGCCCCTCAGCTCAGTGCTTCCTGCCAGCCACCACTTCTCCGATGCCCTACACCAAGGGAGACAAGCCAACAGCACGGTCCTGGTGTCCGCAAGTGTCCCCGGAAGACTGCAGACTCACTGAGGGCCACACCACTCCCCGGGAGAGGCTAGGCCAGACTCCGCAGGCAACTAGCACACAGCTAGCAGGCTGGAACAGGGGACGGGTCATCAGATGGGGGGCAGACCTGACAGTACCCTGAAGCCCATTCCAGCCTGGGGCTGTGACTTGCTGACCAGTACTAACTTGCCCAGCATCCTGGGAGGTAGGGCCCTGGATGAAGCTGCTTCCCAGTCTGGGATGCCCTTTTGTCCCCCATCCTGCAGACTCAGGTCCCCGCACTCCACTCCCATGGAGCTCCTCTGTGCCTGTCTCTTATACACATCTCATTTTTTTAAGATAAAATACTGGAAAATTGATTGCTATACAAGTCTAGCATTCTTTTGTCTTCTTAGGAGAGAAAAAACTAAAGATGTTTGTACCACTTTAAAGAGAGAAATTATGTTATAAAAAATGTATGTTTTTAGAGGTTATAGAACATGTTTATAAGTTTGTCAATTAGAAAATGTTAGTATAACAAACAGTTCAATTACTTGCCTTTTGGTTTTTGCTAGAGATTAAGGTTTTAAGGATGAAAATTACAATAAATATGTAATTAAAACTACTAAAGATAATAGTCAGTTGTGTCTGACTCTGTGGGACCCCATGGACTGTAGCCTGCCAGGCTCCTCTGTCCATGGACTTCTTCAGGCAAGAGTACTAAAGTTAGGTAGCCAGTGGCTAAGACTCCACACTCCCAATGCAGAGGGCCCAGGTTCAAACCCTGGTCAGGAAACTAGATCCCATATGCTGCAACTAAGCATATGCAGGCTGGAACAAAGATCCCGCATGCCACAACTAAGAGTTTACATGCCTGACGAAGATCAAAGATCCTGTGTCGCAACCAAGACCTGGCACAGCTAAATAAATAATTAAAAAAAAAAAAAAAAGAATGGAGATAGTTTTGTTAAAGGAAAAAGAAAAACAATTTTGCCCTAGAGCTCATCGTTTCTAGATGGGGAAAAGATAAGGGACAAACTTACGTGAATACAGAAACCGTGGAGGTTTATGTAAAAGGAATCTTAAGAAAAGTTTTACGCATGATCAGGATTGAGTAAGATTAGATGGAAGTTAATAAAATAAATGAATTTTATTACCAAAAGTAAACTAATACAAGACTGGAGTTTGGCTTTCTCACTCTGTTAAAAGAACAATGTTTCCTGGAATATTGAGCTGTTTTTGATAAGAGATTTTAGGTTTCCTTCTCTAGCTAACTGAGTTCTCCAAATGGCCCCTGAAGCATCTCTGAAAGAAATATTAAACTAATCAAAACTATTTGGTTTATTAAACTTCATGGAGAGCATTAAATGGAAAATTGACCTAGTAAAGTTGTCAGAGTATAACTTCTCATGACATGTATCACTGCTTTAACTCTACTGCCTGAAGTGCATGTACAACATTTGTGTGACAATTTGGTATAGCTGATAAGATGCGTAACCTATAAAGGGCTTCCCAGCTGGCACTGGTGGCAAGGAACAGTCTGTCAATGGAGAAGACATAAAAGACATGGGTTCAATCTCTGACTGGGAAGATCCCCCGGAGTAGAGCACAGCAACCCACTCCAGTATGCTTGCCTGGAGAATCCCATAGACAGAGAGCCTGGCAGGCAACAGTCCATAGGCTTGCAAAGAGTCAGACACGACTGAGGCAACTTAACACACATACATAACCTATAAAATGCCCCACTGTCAACATACCTCTGTAGTCCTTTGTTAAGTCTGATTAGTTTTCCTCCAACATGGATAACTAGGCTTTTCATATAAATGAAAAAAAAAACTGAAAAAAATTTCATTTATATGAAAAAATAACTATTTTTCATATAAATGAAAAGTAGAACTAGCGCCAAGGCAAAGGATAGACCCAGGGCAAGCAGCAAACATGATCAAGGGACAAATATTTTTATCATCAATGCTTTCTACTGAAAGACTTGCGATCAAAAGGGGAAAATGATAGAAGAAATTTTCACCTCTTGAGGTATGTGGAAGTCATTCTGGTTTAACTCATTTAAGTCATTTTGATTTAACTCAAATTTTATGCTAATTTAAAAGAGCGTGTTTGTGGCCTATTTAACACACATCGTAGGGCTTCCCTGGTGGTCCAGTGGCTAAGACTCCATGCTACCAACGCAAGGGACCTGGGTTCCATCCCTTGTCAGGGAACTAGATCCCACAAGTTGCAGCTAAAATTCACATGCCACAGCTAAAAGACTACATGCTGCAACCAAGACCCAGCACTGCTGAATAAATAAATAGAAGAAAAAAATATTTTTAAAAGAATTAATGACTGAAAGGTTGTAGACATGGAGTGACAAAAGTAGCAGTTAGGCCTACAGCAGTCTCAGAATCTTTAGCTCCTCCCTGAAGAACTTAGATAACACTGTCCAATGCATATTCCTGAGTTGTCTTACAGATACTAAAACCACCAGGGAGAAACAGCTAACTGCCTGATGATCAAACTTCAGCCATAATACAAGCTGCTCCAATTTGAGCAGTGCTGTTCTGCACATAGCCCCCACCTGCACATCCTTGAAGCTTTCCCTTAAAAGCTCTTGCCCTGGGACTTCCCTGGCAGTCCAGTGGTTAAGACCTTGCCTTCCAGGGCAAGGGGTACAGGTTGGGTCCCTGGTGAGAGAGCTAAGATCCCACATGCCTTGAAGCCAAACAACCAAAAAGTAAAACAGAAGCAATATTGTAACAAATTCAATCAGTTCAGTCCAGTCACTCAGTTGTATCAACTCTTTGTGACCCCATGGACTGCAGCAGGCCAGGCTTCCCTGTCCATCACCAACTCCCAGAGCTTACTCAAACTCATGTCCACAGAATCGGTGATGCCATCCAACCATCTCATCCTCTGTTGTCCCCTTCTGCTCCTGCCTTCAATCTTTCCCAGCATCAGGGTCTTTTCTAATGAGTCAGCTCTTCACATCAGGTGGCCAAAATACTGGAGCTTCAACTTCAGCATCAGTCCTTCCAATGAATATTCAGGACTGATTTCCTTTAGGATTGACTGGTTTGATCTCCTTGCAGTCCAAGGGACTCTCAAGAGTCTTCTCCAGCACCACAGTTCAAAAGTTTCAGTTCTTCTGCACTCAGCTTTCTTTATGGTCCAACTCTCACATCCATACAAGACTACTGGAAAAACCATAGCTTTGACTAGATGGACCTTTGTTGGCAAAGTAATGTCTCTGCTTTTTAATATGCTGTCTAGGTTGGTCAACAAATTCAATAAAGACTTTTAAAATGGTCCACATTAAAAAAAAACATAAAATTATTATTAAAAAATTATAAAAGCTCTTGCTCTCTGGTTGGCAACTTGGAGTTGATTTGGGTGGTCTGCCATCTTCCTAGGTTGCTGGCTTCCTGAATAAAGCATTTTTTGCCCCACTAACGCTTGTGTCTTCAAGACTGATTTTTGAGCAGTCAAACCTGAGTTCAGTTTCAGCCCCAGACAGTAACAAGCACAGAGCCAGAGCCCTAGCTGAGTGGACTTCTGCTGGACCTCACGACCCCAGGGCCCTGAACAGCAGCACCTGCTTCTGAATTAGGGTTTGTAATTCTCAAAGCACCTTCCCTGATGGGTCCTTCGGAGCCTGTCCTCAATGGGCCCTTATGATCACTAGGAACAGCCCCTTTGCTAGCCCAGCTCCCTGTACCCATTTGTACCCCCCAGAGACAGCTCAGGGATGGCAGGGTGTCAGCCTCCAGAGCAGCCCTGGGACCCTCCTTCAAGATGCAGCAGCCTCCAGGGCTGATATGGCCCCCGTCCCGTGTATGACAAAGCACTGCGAGCCCATGAGCAGGTCTACCTCGCTGTGCATCTCCTCGACTCAGTCAGGAGTCAGTTCCTGAGGTCCTCACTCTGATGAGGCCAGCACGGGACTGCGTCTGCTGAGGGGCTGACCTGGACCCTGACACTGGCTGGGGAGCCTGAGCCCAGGTTCTGTGGGCGAGGGACACCGGGTCCAATGAGACAAGATGAGGTGGCTCCCAGAACCATGCCAACATGAGCCCAAGGCTATTAACATGGAAGGTTTCTCCACAGGGCCTGCCTTTGGTCCTTCTCAATTCCAGGCTGTAGGCGGGCAAGGAGAGCCTCAGTTTCCGTCATAATGAATCGGACTCTTCTCCCGTTACAAGAAACAAAATCTCCATCCAGACTTAGAGAACGGACTTGTGTACACAGCAGGGGAAGAAGAGGGTAGGACGAATTGAGAAAGTAGCACTGACATATATACACAACCATGCGTAAAACAGATAATAAGTGGGAAGCTGCTGTAAACAGAGGGAGCCCAGCCTGGTGCTCTGTGATGACCTAGAGGGGTGGAATGGGAGGGGGGAGAGGGAGGAGATATATATGTAATTATGATTGATTCACGTTGTTGTATGGCAGAAACCAGCACATTTTAAAGTAACTATTTTCCAATTAAAAAATTAAAATTAAAAAAAATCTTCATCCAAGGGCGTTGCATTTGAAGCTTGCTGAAATCCTGTATCAGTGTGCTCCTGATCTCCTGACTTCTGGAAGCCACCAATCACTCTTTCCTCTAACACAAAAATCCAGCTAACCCTAGGGCTCTAACCCCTGAACATTAAATCAGTGAGTGTAGTCACTCAGTTGTGTCCGACTCTTTGCGACCCCGTGGACTGTAGCCCACCAGGCTCCTCTGTCCATGGGATTCTCCAGGCAAGAATACTGGAGTGGGTTGCCATTTCCTTCTGCAGGGGATCTTCCCAATCCAGGGATTGAACCCAGGTCTCCCACACTGCAGGCAGAGGCTTTAACCTCTGAGCCACCAGGGAAGCCCAATGTGGGGTAAAGCAACTCATTTAAAAGGCAGGTCTCATGATTTTCATCCACTCCTTAAATATGAAGTCATACTTTATCCACCCCAGACATCACCAGTGGAAAGATAACCTGGAGTTCAAGATGCCAATGGGCCTAAGCAGCTTTTTCCAAATTCCAGGTCATCGAAGCTGACGGTGGCGATGCAAACAAGCCCAATTTTACATCTTCCAGTCAGGGAAAGTGAGGCCAGTGAGAACACGGGAGCATCCCAAAGGACCCAGGGGACAGTGGACCCCCAGACCAGGGCTTCCCCCTCTCAGAGCTGGCCAGGCTCAGGAAGGCTCTCCCACGGAAGCCCTCCCCAAACACGGGTACCCTATCACTGGTTCTTGGATGATTTCCTTAGAAAGATTTTTCAAAACAAGCATTTCATTCAATCCATTCCCAGTTTGTGAGCAATGTGTCTTCCCAGGAGCCCCGTGTTTTCTCGCTGGAGAAGGGGTCTGGGAGGGGAAACCTCAGAAAGCCGCCCTCTGTCCCCTCCAGCCAGTTGCTCCAGACACAGACATACACACACACTGAAACACTGTCCCCGGAGGACAGACACAGCAGGGAAGATCCTGCACTCCCACTTCTGGTTTCCTCTCATCCACACCCCTGCGCCGGCTGTGCACGCGGGAGCCCGGGACGTGGAGCACACTGCCTCACAGGGAGGAGGGAGATGGACACGCCCGCCAGTCCCCAGCCCCAGAACAGCGAGGCCGGAGACGTCGCAGCAGGGAGGAGCGGGCTCTGGCCGAGACCGCTGGCGAAGCATAGCCTTCGCCTTCCTTCCAAGCCCGGCCCGTCACCATCAGCTGGAGCATCCTGGGGACCGCGCCTCCTGAGCCCGGCGCGCCGGGCTGGCCCAGATCGGTGCTGAGGAGGAGGAGCAGCCAGGTGCAGAGGCGGGATGCCAAAGGCCACGCGGATCCCACGACCCCCGAGGAGGCTGGGGCGCCCCGGGGCCGGACCCAGCGCCCCCTTACCGCAGAGCAGCAGCAGCAGCAGTAGTGGGAAAAAGTGGGGGCGCCGCAGCGTTCTTGTCCCCATGGCCGGCCAGCTGTGGCGCGCGGTCCAGCTGTGACGCTCAGTCCAGCTGCGGCGCGCGGTGCAGCTGCGTCCCCGCTGGGGGCGCCCGGGGACGGAGCCCAGGCCGGGGAGGGGCCGCAAAGAGCCCGCCCCCAGGAGGTGCCTGCCCCTAGGTTGTGCTCTCCGCCCTCTGGGATGCGCCTCCCTCTCCCCAGCAGGTGCCCTCCATCAGGTCGCGCTCCCCCAGGACGTGCTGCCCCTCAGGACGCTCCCATCCCTATGACGAGCCCCCCCAAGGACGCGTCCTGCCCCCCAGGACGTGCCTCCCCTCACTGACCGGTCCTTCCCCCAGGACGCATCCCCTCCCCAGCGCCCTTCCTTCTGCCCTAAGGGTGCGGTCCTAGAAGACCTGGTGTCCAGCTGGGCTGGGGAGCAGGCTCGGGGGCGGGTGGGAGCCTGGCCTGGAGTGGGGGGGACCCAGCAGGTGCACTCACCCTCAATCCAGCCCACAAAGGAGCCCAGGAAGGTGTTTGGAGAAAGATGGCTGTGTGGCTCGGTGCCATGGGAGAGCCGGGAGGGAGCAAGTGGGTGCAGGGGGCAACCCCCTGGGGAGAAAGCTGGGTGTGAGTGGAGGCATCTCTGTGAGGGGGTGAGAAGTGGAGACTTCAGGGTAGAACCCCGAGTACTTATGGGCCTCCAGCCCTAGGATACCCTCCTGGGGGCTTCCCTCTGCCAAGAACCTTTGCGCCCCTCTGGACCAGAGAGGCTGACACACGCACACCCCACTGCCCATGGCTGGAGCCGAGTCCTCAGGCCCCGGTCCTCACCCTGTGCCCTCTGGAGGCCTCAGGGGACAGAATGAAGGCCAAGAGAGTGACCGGCACCCCTCAGGGCCGGACTTCCTGAAGTGTTATGGGCTCCCAGGGGAAGGAGCAAGGGCCTCAGGGTACCTCAACCACAGATCACCTTCCTTGGTTTGGTCACCTCTGTCCCTCTCAGCCCCTAGCACAGACCCTGGCCCCACAGACGCCCAGTCACATTGTCACTGATGAAGAACCCCTGCCCTTTGAGGCCCATAGTCCACCACCCCCCACCAGCAGTGCCTCGTCTGAGGGCTCAGGAAAGCAGCACTAGGAAGGCCTAGGGATTAATTACTCTCAGCCTGGGCCTTTCCCACGTCAGAGGAATGGAGCAAGTGGGCTCCCCACCTGGACAAGAGGCAGGTAATGAGCCTGCCCCAAAGACAGGTGGTGCTGGAGGATTCTATTGCAGACATCCAAAATAGAGGAGCCGAACTGACCTTTCCTGCATTATAAAGCCCCCTTAATAAGGGACCAAAGTTTTCTGTTCTTTTTCTGATTAGAACCAGAATTATTTCAAGGGAGAATTAAAGCTAATTAAAATTGACCACCCTTCCTGCTTGCCTTCTGCCCAAGGTGGTGGGGGACACAGATGTAGGGGCTGCCCCTCAGCTCAGTGCTTCCTGCCAGCCACCACTTCTCCGATGCCCTACACCAAGGGAGACAAGCCAACAGCACGGTCCTGGTGTCCGCAAGTGTCCCCGGAAGACTGCAGACTCACTGAGGGCCACACCACTCCCCGGGAGAGGCTAGGCCAGACTCCGCAGGCAACTAGCACACAGCTAGCAGGCTGGAACAGGGGACGGGTCATCAGATGGGGGGCAGACCTGACAGTACCCTGAAGCCCATTCCAGCCTGGGGCTGTGACTTGCTGACCAGTACTAACTTGCCCAGCATCCTGGGAGGTAGGGCCCTGGATGAAGCTGCTTCCCAGTCTGGGATGCCCTTTTGTCCCCCATCCTGCAGACTCAGGTCCCCGCACTCCACTCCCATGGAGCTCCTCTGTGCCCCACGGCAAACTCCCAAGGCCCACAGACTGTCCCATCGTCCCCACTAGAGGAAGTCCCTGAGAGGCAGGGCCCTGGCTTCTGCTCCCTATGCCCATGCCACAGCCCTGATGCAGCACATCTCTGCTGGGGCAAGGGGTTTCACTCCGGTGGTGAGAAGGGGGCGGGGGGGGGGGGCCAGAGGGGCCTTTCTGCTGTGGCCCGCCCTGCTGCTTCTTCCCCTTGACCTCCACCACCCCCTCACCCCGCCACACTCCCACCCCAGTGCAGAACTGTCTCCTCTGCCCCGAGTCAGCTGGTCCTCCCCACTCTGGAGAGATGATTCAAAGGTCAGCAGAGACTCTAGACTGCCCCCCACCATCCAATCCACGGGCATTAGTGGCTGCTATGGCCTCTGGACGGCAGAAGAAGAGACACTCTGGAAATTCCAGGCCTCGGACTTGAGGCTGTGGCTCACTGCTATTCAAAGCTGCTGCCTGTTGGACAAGGAGCTGCCATGTGGGCAGCCCTGGGGTGAGAGCTCACCTTGACATTCCTGTGGCTTCCCCGGGGTCCTGGCTGAGTCAAAGCCGGTCACCCCAGGATAGTGAGGAAGGACACCAGTGTGCTGTGTACACCGCTAGGTCTGGGAGCAGGAGTGTGAGCATGGGACCTTCCAGGCAGACAGGAGGGGCTGTCCCTGTGGAAAGATGAGCTTGAGAAGGGAACATGGGGCAGTGGAGGCTGGGTAATGGGACACCCTGGGCAGGTGGGTGAGGGTCAGTGCTCATGACAATGGATGCTGACTGACCCCGGGGGGCTACCCGAGGATGACACTGTTTGATCCACAAGCAGCCTGCCCTTAAGAGGAGAGGATGTAGCTGGATCCCTGAAAGGTCAGAAGCCCCCACTCACAAGACAACCAGCTCCTCTGGGCCAAGCTGACGAGGTCTGGAAGGCCAGTGGCGGCCCGCAGGCCTCGGGGCAGAGAGGACAGGACAGGCCCAGGGGCGGTGCTGCTGTCTGGCTCCTCCCCTGGGCTCACAGGTTTCGCTTCTGGAAGAGTCAGTCACCCTGTCCACAGAGAGGACTTCACGACTGCCTGGCCCCCGGCTCACCCTCCAGGCCTCCTCTTCGGCCTGGCCCCCCGCCTCTGCCCGGCCCTGTCCTCCAGCCGCTGCTCAGGGGCAGTCGGGGTCCTTTCTGCCAAGCCGCAGCCCAGTCTCTGAAATCTCTGCTAACTGTCTGCTCCTCCTTCTTCTCTGGCACCTCTCCTCTACCTCAGAATCCCAAACAGTTAGGACTCAGCCCAGGTGGTCAGTGGGCATCCAAAGGTGGGCTCCTCTATTTCCTCCCAGGGCTGTCTCAGCCCTGGAAGGTGGCATCCCTGCAACCCAACTCTCCATTGCCAAGCATGGAATCCCAGAGTCGCTCCTTGGATATGGGATCCCATCTGGGGTCTCCTCCAGCCCTCCTCTCGCTCCCCTGCTGTCCCAGATGCCCTCAATTAAACCCACACATCCTTGAGAACAGGTCAAATCAGCTCTTATAGGAACTTGTCCCAAGCTTGAAAACTTCCCCTTGAAATGACAAATCTGGTCCAAGTCCTGGTGTTGGCCCCTCCATTCGACACCGCCGGCCTGGCCCCCTCCCCACACAGTGGCCCAGATCAGCAGCTCTGATCTGGGTCTCAGAGCAGAGGAGCGTGGGAGATGCACAGACATAGGTCCAGTCAACACTCCACTGTCTCCCCAACACAAGACACTCAGGGAGCCTCACATTTTCCATCTGAAACTGAAGAGGATAACAGCCTCGTTCTCAGATCAGCGGTGAGGACTGACAGCAAAGGAGTTTCTCTGTGCTGAGATCCACAGGCCCTGGGCAATGGAGACGGTGGAGGTGAAGACGGTAGAGGCAGCAGATGGCCGAGACAGCCCCAGAGTAGCCATCACGCCGGGCAGCCTTGTCTGGCTCCTCCCTGCAGCCTCGCCACTCTGAGCAGGTGACTTCCGCATCGGGAAAGCAAGGCCATCAGACTCCTCCTTCTGTAGCAGCCCCGCAGGACCCCTGAGGGTCCTCTCCTCACCCCTGCTTGCCACGGCTGGGAGACTGAGCGGATGTGTTGATTAACCAGAGGCCCCTGCAGGCTCCTCTGGGAAACACAGGGACTGGATGAGCATGAGACTCCCACGCCCCACCCCAGCCCTCGCCGTAAGACAGGCCCCTCCCCTGTGACTCTCAGCAGGCTCAGGGACCCTGGAGTAAGCGGAGCCCTCAAGGAGGAACCCGAGGGGTCTTGCTCCTCTGTGAGTGGCCTGGGAGCCAGTGCCACCCAGAGACTAGTTCAGAGGGTGTTATGGGGTAGGGAGACCCCCCTGCCCCAAGGGAGAGAACAGGGCCCACTGCCGTATCCCACAGGGGCTGCTGCTGGTCTATACTGCTGGGCCGCAGGGTCTGAAACCCCAGAGAGGATGCAGCTGCCCCATCACCTGGGACCCAGGGTTGCTCAGTTACCACCCCCATGTATAATGTGCCCAGGCAGTGCATGACCCTGACCCACCCCTTTCAAGGGTGCACCTCCCCTCCCCTGCCCCTGCAGGGGTCTGCTAACCAGGCACCCCCACAGTTGCCATCCTGTGTTCCTTGGTAGGCCACCCCATCTCTGTATCAAGCTTTCCAGTGCCAGTTGACACTAGTGGTAAAGAACCCACCTGCCAGTTCTGGAGACATAAGACACTTGGGTTTGATCCCTGGATTGGGACGATCTCCTGGAGGATGGCATGGCAGCCCACTCCAGTATACTTGCCTGAGAATTTCATGGACAGAGGAGCCCAGTAGGCTACTGTCCATAGGGTTGCAAAGAGTCAGACAGGACTGAAGCAACTTAGCACGAACCAGTGCCAATTACCGTGTGGCTTCTCTCTCCTAATCCATCCCTGACCGAGGCAGTATTATCAAGATATTTATTCGGTAATTTTTCTTGTAATGGTTTTAAGAGCAAGTTCTTCTGACAATAAAGGAGCCTCTTTTCTAAGTGCAGGTTTTGTGAGCAAATGCGATCAGAGAAACACGGCTCGGCTCCACACATCTAGTCTAGGAGCCAGCATGAGAGGAGCTGAAGTTTAGGGCAGGCGAATGAGAGATTAACCTGCAAAGCCTTGGGAGGCTTGGCTGCAGAGATCTGTGTAGCGGGGCCGGGACGCGGGTGCTTGGCGCCCCCTGCTGGTAAAACATTGTCCCTCCATCCTCAGTGAAGCTCGGGGCCTGAGACTTGCATGTAAAGAGCCAGAGGGTCTGTCTAGGAAGGGGCCACAGGGAGATAACCCTCTATAAGAGTGGGACTCTGACCCTCCGCTGTTTCCCAGGGCCCAGGACCCAACTCTCTATGTTGTTGGTGGTGGTGGTATTGTAAAACACACACCACATAAAATCTACCACTGGGGAGGGAGGTGGGAGGGGGGGTCAGGATTGGTAACACGTGTACACCCATGGCAGATTCATGTTGATGTATGGCAAAACCAATACAATATTGTAAAGTAATTAGCCTCCAATTAAAATAAATAAATTTAAATTTAAAAAAATCTACCACTCTAACCACTTTTCAATGCACCATTCAGGGGCAGGAAGCAAACTTACATGCTGTGTAGCCATGACGAGCATCCATCTCTAGAACTTAATTCTGCCTCCATTAAACCCTAGCTTCTCTTGCCCCCTCCCCCAGCCTCTGGCACTCACCGTTTCACTTTCTGTCTCTGTGAATCTGACCACCTCACAAGAGAATTCACAACCTTTGTCCTTCATATCTGGCTTATTTCACCTCACATACTATTTTTCAGGCTCATCCACATCGCAACAGGTGTCAGAACTCCTTCCTTTTTGAGGCTAAATAACATTCTGCTCTGTGTATATACACATTTCGTTTATCTCTTCATTGTCACCCATTTCCTCCTTAAGTGAACAAAACAAGTTAACTTTCATTTGATCTCATTTTTGTAAAACCTGTCAGAAAATGTTTTGAGGAAAACACACTTCAGAAGCTGAGAGCCATCGAGGAAGAGGACCTTGGTCCTACCGCCTCAGGGAAGCTAATTCTGCCAGTGACATGGCCACACAAGGAGGCAGAGCCTCCCCTGCAGCCCAGGGGACCTGAGCTGGGCTTCTGACCTACAGAACTGAAAGACGGCCTGTGTGTGCTTTCAGCTGCTGCATTTGTAGTCAAGGTCACGGCAGCCCCGGGTAGCCTGTACAGAGCTAGATCCTATATGCTGCAGCTAAGAGTTCACCTGTTGCAAAAGATACAAACACAGAGCACCCTGAAACAGACACAGAGCTCCCATCACCCTAAAACACATACAGAGCTTACGTCACCGCTTGGGCTCCCCAGAGGTGATCCTGACACCAGGAGCCAGCGTGAACCCCCCACAAGTGCTTACTGGGAGGCACAGGGGAGTGGGGTGCACTTGAGACGGGAGAAGCAGGAGAGGGCGCAGGGGAGGTGGAGGACGCCCAACCTCAGAGGAGTGTGGGCCCAGCCAAGAGGAGGGAGACCCCCCCAGCAACACAGGGGATGTCTGCTTTACTCTGCATGAGATCAGTCTGTCCTGCAGAGCTAATTAGCCGGTGCTTTCCACAGGCCCCTCTGGCCAAGGGGAGAGCACAGCCGGCAGATACTGACGGGATCCCGGAAAGGATGGATGGAGTGTGAGAAAGTGAGGAGTCAAAGATGGCTGCCCAGGGACTTCCCCGGTGGGCCAGTGGTTAGGGCTCCGAGCTACCACTACAGAGGGCATGGATTCAATCCCTGTTTAGGGAACTAAAATTCCATATATAGTGCAGCACAGCCAAGAGATGTTTTAAAAGGAAGAACTTTACGTAAAAAATTCATCAGAGTATTATTAAAACTACAGAAAGATGTGGTTATATCTCCAGGCTAGGTTCGTCTGGATTATTGCAAGAAGACATATAGTATCAGATAATGTTTTTAATTTATTTTCCTGTGCCACATCTCAGTTGTAGCATGCAGGTTCTCCCATCGTCACTGCAGCAGGCAGGATCTTTTGCGACATGTGAACTCTTAGTTGCAGCATATAGGATCTAGTTCCCTGGCCAGGGATCAAACCCAGCCTCCCTGCATTAGGAGCATGGAATCTTAGCCACTGACCACTAAGGAAGTCCCAGTAGCAGATAATTTTGACCACATAAAATTTTACATCTTTCACAAGACAAAAGAATACCAAAAGGTGGAAATAAAAACAATCTAATGAAAGGAAGTATTTGTAACACAGAGAATTTATATCCAAAAGGTAAGAGGAATACCTAAAAATCAGTAGCAACTTGATGGAAAGTGGCTGGGCCCCAGAGTATGAGCAAGCAGAGTACGAGAGGCAGTGAAATATGGGTAACATAAACAGTAGTCACCTTGCTAGTAGTTAGAGACAAAAAATCAAAATGGAATTAAGTCCCCAGGGTGCTGGCCAGGCTCAAGGGACTACCTGGAGCTCCGAAGAGAGACGGGACTGCCTGGGGGTGGATCGTGCAGAAACGCAAAACAGAGCGCTCAGCCACGGCCTTCAGGACCTCGACACTTAGAGGTTGAATTCAGGGCTTCCCAGGTGGCTCAGTGGTGAAGAATCTGCCTGTCAGTGCAGGAGATGTGGGTTCAATCCCCTGAAGGAAATGGCAACCCATTCCAATATTCTTGCCTGGGAAATCCCATGGACAGAGGAGCCTGGCAAGCTACAGTCTGTGGGGTCGCATAGAGTCAGATACAGTTAAGCAAGCAGGAGGTTAAGCCAGCAAGGCACCCAGAAGGGTTCACCAAGGATGGGAGGAAAACCAGAAGCACCTGGTGTCACAGTGGGCATCGGAAGACCACACATCACAAGGGCCAGGGACGCCACAGATGTGACCAGAACCTTGGCAGGAGTGGGTTCAGAGGCTGCCAGGTCTGTTCTGCGCTGAGCCTGGTGGGGAGAGCTGTGTGTGTCCTCTCTAGCAGGAAGGGGCCTCTGCTCCCGTCTGGGTTTCTCTGTGCTATTGCTGGACACTTAGCATGCTGACTTTTCTTACTCTTAGAAACCACCATTTCTTTCACACACAGCCTCTGGGAGCGTCCTCCGGGTCTGCCCCCCTGACCTGATGTGCTCTGTCTCCACCTGGCTCAGCCCCCAATTTCATCCACCAAGATCCAGCTCCAGAGTTACCTTCTCTGAGCATCCATCCCTGGCTCCTTCCTCAGCACCCCCACTTCTGGGCTCAGGATGCTCTGTGGTCACAGCTGTCACATCTGGTGTCCCCAAGCCACTCCCTCCACACTTAGGGAAATGCATTTTGCCATCGAGTGCCTGGAATAGACAGTCTTTGCTGAACTTAATGGAACTGCCAGGCTGCATGACCCGTGGAGAACACGAGTCTGCAGAGAAACAGAGCCCAAATGCTGGTCCTTCCTCCGGTCTAGCTGCGTGCTTCCCACCTCTGCGAGATGCATGGCTTCTTCTTTTGCTGTGCAAACAGCTTTTTAAATTTTTAATTAATGTAAAATAATAGAACATGGAAGATGTCAAAAATTTTTTAAATTTGTTATGATCATTCTGAGTGCATGCTAAGTCACTTCAGTCGTGTCTAACTCTTTGCGACCCATGGACCGGTTCCCCGGGATGTACCCACCAGATTCCTCTGTCAATGGGATTCTCAAGCAAGAATACTAGAGTGAGTTGCCATGCCCTCCTCCAGGGGATCTTCCCCACCCAGGGAGCAAACCCGCATCTCTTGCATTTCCTGCATTGGCAGGTGGGCTCTTTACCACTAGCACCACCTGCCAAGCAGCAATTGTGAAACGCTTTTTTAAAAGTTAAAGAGTGACATCAGAAACATGGCCGAGTGAAAAACTACCTTTGTCCTTCCCCTTCAGTCCACATCCAATAAAACATCCACAACTCAGCAAAGGTTCCTCCGCCCAAAACAAGAGGACAGAGAAAATTCCACACAAGAGTACATCTAAAGGTGGGCGGATTGGAATAGGGGAGACAGGCCTGTGGAAGCAGTGGAGTGGGTGTGCGTGGTCCCGGCCTTCTGACCGCAGCAGCTGAGCCCACAGCCACAGACAACCCACGAGCAGTCACACTCACAACTCAGGCCTCCAGCTGCACTTGCCTGTGCCCACAGGTAACTGGGCAGCAGCGAGCGGCAGTGGCCTGGGGCACCATCCTTCCAGATTCCAAGGTGCCCACGCACCCTCCTATCTGCAGGAGTGGAGTCCGGGAACCTAACGCCACCACACGCAGGAGAGGTGCCTGTGGACGCCGGCTCCCCTTCAGACATCCCACCCCCAACGGTGGAGCCTGAGTCTCGAGGGATCCCAGATGCAAGGAAAGAGCCATACCACCTAGCGATGACAGCAGCTCTGGCAGAAGCAAGGCAGCAATGACAGAGACACAAGAAGCGACAGTAAAGGCACAGAGGTGGACTTCATAGAGGGATGGTCAAGTTGGAAAGTGCGCTGAAATAGAACCAGAGGCAGCTCGGCTAAGAGAAACCAAAAACCCGTGAGATAGCGCCACCTACCGGAAAGCAAACTAAAGGACTCGTAACTCCTGACTGGTGGAAAGGGTCCCACTGGCTGCGAGGAAGGCTGAGGACAGAGCTCCCACCCAGGGGCATGAGAGTGTGAAGAAAACTCTGACCCAGCTGACCCCACAGGACCAGTGGGGACCCTATGCACTTGGCCCATCATGTGACTGATGCTCCGAGAGATCACAGCTGGGCCTCAGTTTCCCCATCCATCCAAGCACACAGGAGATGTGCTGAGAGAAAAGGCCTGAAGGTGGGCTGAGGCCAGGCCAGTGGGGCCAGTGAACACTCCCAGGGCCCCAGAAACCCCACGACCCTATCTTGGGGCAGGTGAGCCCGGGGAACAAGAGTCAGATACAGTTAAGCAAGCAGGAGGTTAAGCCAGCAAGGCACCCAGAAGGGTTCACCAAGGATGGGAGGAAAACCAGAAGCACCTGGTGTCACAGTGGGCATCGGAAGACCACACATCACAAGGGCCAGGGACGCCACAGATGTGACCAGAACCTTGGCAGGAGTGGGTTCAGAGGCTGCCAGGTCTGTTCTGCGCTGAGCCTGGTGGGGAGAGCTGTGTGTGTCCTCTCTAGCAGGAAGGGGCCTCTGCTCCCGTCTGGGTTTCTCTGTGCTATTGCTGGACACTTAGCATGCTGACTTTTCTTACTCTTAGAAACCACCATTTCTTTCACACACAGCCTCTGGGAGCGTCCTCCGGGTCTGCCCCCCTGACCTGATGTGCTCTGTCTCCACCTGGCTCAGCCCCCAATTTCATCCACCAAGATCCAGCTCCAGAGTTACCTTCTCTGAGCATCCATCCCTGGCTCCTTCCTCAGCACCCCCACTTCTGGGCTCAGGATGCTCTGTGGTCACAGCTGTCACATCTGGTGTCCCCAAGCCACTCCCTCCACACTTAGGGAAATGCATTTTGCCATCGAGTGCCTGGAATAGACAGTCTTTGCTGAACTTAATGGAACTGCCAGGCTGCATGACCCGTGGAGAACACGAGTCTGCAGAGAAACAGAGCCCAAATGCTGGTCCTTCCTCCGGTCTAGCTGCGTGCTTCCCACCTCTGCGAGATGCATGGCTTCTTCTTTTGCTGTGCAAACAGCTTTTTAAATTTTTAATTAATGTAAAATAATAGAACATGGAAGATGTCAAAAATTTTTTAAATTTGTTATGATCATTCTGAGTGCATGCTAAGTCACTTCAGTCGTGTCTAACTCTTTGCGACCCATGGACCGGTTCCCCGGGATGTACCCACCAGATTCCTCTGTCAATGGGATTCTCAAGCAAGAATACTAGAGTGAGTTGCCATGCCCTCCTCCAGGGGATCTTCCCCACCCAGGGAGCAAACCCGCATCTCTTGCATTTCCTGCATTGGCAGGTGGGCTCTTTACCACTAGCACCACCTGCCAAGCAGCAATTGTGAAACGCTTTTTTAAAAGTTAAAGAGTGACATCAGAAACATGGCCGAGTGAAAAACTACCTTTGTCCTTCCCCTTCAGTCCACATCCAATAAAACATCCACAACTCAGCAAAGGTTCCTCCGCCCAAAACAAGAGGACAGAGAAAATTCCACACAAGAGTACATCTAAAGGTGGGCGGATTGGAATAGGGGAGACAGGCCTGTGGAAGCAGTGGAGTGGGTGTGCGTGGTCCCGGCCTTCTGACCGCAGCAGCTGAGCCCACAGCCACAGACAACCCACGAGCAGTCACACTCACAACTCAGGCCTCCAGCTGCACTTGCCTGTGCCCACAGGTAACTGGGCAGCAGCGAGCGGCAGTGGCCTGGGGCACCATCCTTCCAGATTCCAAGGTGCCCACGCACCCTCCTATCTGCAGGAGTGGAGTCCGGGAACCTAACGCCACCACACGCAGGAGAGGTGCCTGTGGACGCCGGCTCCCCTTCAGACATCCCACCCCCAACGGTGGAGCCTGAGTCTCGAGGGATCCCAGATGCAAGGAAAGAGCCATACCACCTAGCGATGACAGCAGCTCTGGCAGAAGCAAGGCAGCAATGACAGAGACACAAGAAGCGACAGTAAAGGCACAGAGGTGGACTTCATAGAGGGATGGTCAAGTTGGAAAGTGCGCTGAAATAGAACCAGAGGCAGCTCGGCTAAGAGAAACCAAAAACCCGTGAGATAGCGCCACCTACCGGAAAGCAAACTAAAGGACTCGTAACTCCTGACTGGTGGAAAGGGTCCCACTGGCTGCGAGGAAGGCTGAGGACAGAGCTCCCACCCAGGGGCATGAGAGTGTGAAGAAAACTCTGACCCAGCTGACCCCACAGGACCAGTGGGGACCCTATGCACTTGGCCCATCATGTGACTGATGCTCCGAGAGATCACAGCTGGGCCTCAGTTTCCCCATCCATCCAAGCACACAGGAGATGTGCTGAGAGAAAAGGCCTGAAGGTGGGCTGAGGCCAGGCCAGTGGGGCCAGTGAACACTCCCAGGGCCCCAGAAACCCCACGACCCTATCTTGGGGCAGGTGAGCCCGGGGAACATGGTTCCTGGAAACTTCTGATTTCTCTGTCCGGCCCTTAGGCTGAGAACCTGCCTGAAGGCCCGGCCTGCAAACACCTCTCGCTTCTCCCCCTGGCCCCCAACCTCTCCTGGCCTGGCCTCCTCAGCCCCCAGCAGATAGAGCAAGCCTCCACTTCCCCTCCAGGTGAGAAGCGCAGTCCCAATCCCATGGCTGCTGGGTAAAGGGTTCTCTTAGAAGCTGAGGAAATGGGTTAATGGTGGCGGCCAGCTAGTAAAGTGATCTGGTTCCCCGCCACTGACCACAATGCCTTCCAGAAGCCTTGAGGGCATGGGAGTGCTCTGGGTAAAGTGACCACACCACGCCTGCAGCCCGGCCCCAGGAACACGAGATTGTCTGCAGGGGGAAAGGGTGGTGGACGGTCTGTGTATATATGGGAGGATGCGGTACATACACAGGTGCTTACAGAGGAAAAAAAATGAAGGTGAACCAAGACATTAACCAGGAAGCACTGGGACACAGATCACCTGCGATTTTCTTTCTTCTTAAGCTTTTCTGAATTGTCCCAGCTTTCTACAACATGTATTTGATATTTTTCCATTTAAAATTTTTTTACATTAGCTTCTAAATCATCTCAGTTGAAATCTGTAGACAGTCTTTTAGATTCGGAGGCACCTTCGTTGCCTTAACCGTCATGTAACCCTCACGCCTATGCCTATCCATGAGGAGAGACAGTGTCATTGCCTCCGTTTCATAGATGGGAGAACTGAGGAGCATGTGAAGGGGAACAACCTCTCTGAGGTCACACAGCTAATGAGACCAGAGCCTGGCTCCCAAGGACAGACTCCCCATGATGGGTTTGCCTGGGGGCCTTAAATCCTGAGCCTTCAAGACTTAGCCAAGACTTACTGTAGCCAGTGCTTTGTGTTGATTAAACAAGACATTCTGAGATGTGATCTGCTAACAGCCCTCACCACCCCAAAAGTCCCAACCTAGACCGTGAAGACAAGAGGAGGTCAAGGACAGGAATGTCTGCTAATGTGCTATGAAGTGGGCGTCAAATGCTTTCACAACAAGCCAGTCCCCTAGGTATCATCCTCACGCCAAGGCACAGGTGAGAAAACAGTATATAGTTCAAGGTCACTAGGGCTGCACCAATCCACTCAAGCATTCAAACCTCCCTTTCAGCCACTCATAGGAAGGGCATTCACACCACACTCTGTGTTTGGACTTCACCAGCCCTCCAGGCTGTGTGGGAAGAGTTTCAGATGGGGGCAGGGCAGGGGTGGTGATAGGATCGTGTGAAAGCACAGCTGGTGGGGAAGATCAGCAGCTCCCTGGAAAGGGGAGCCCTGATGCAGCCCTCTCCTACACCCACGTGTCCTCGAAGCTCCTCTAGAATAAAGGACGCTGTCCCAGATGCTGGGACACATGACCAGTGAGACAGAAGGGAGCCCGACCACAGGAGGCTTACACTGAGGAGGAGCAGAAAGTGAACAGAACAACGAACAAATAACTAAGATCATCTCTAATCGAACGAGTGTGGTCAGACAGTCATCAGAAGCCCAGCACTGTGAGAGACTTCCCGGGGCAGCAGCCCGGGACATGGGCAGCAGTGGGGGTGAGGGCTTCCGAGGGCAGAAGGGAAGAGGCAATGCTGGCTCCAGGCTTCAAGCTCTGGGACTGGGGAGGGATGCTGTTCCCCAACAGAAGAGATTCGGGCTCCCAGGAGGCCTGAGAAGCCAGCAATGGCCTCTGTCCATCCCAGGAGAGGCTGCCGCACCTGGGAGGCAGAGAGGCTGGGGTTCAGGTGGACATGTGACCCCAAAAAAGGCAGAGCAGTAGGAGCAGGGTGGGGGGCAAGTGGCCCACCAGGAGGGGCTGGTGGGGGTGGGGAGACTGGAGGAGTTAGGGCTGAGGAGAGAAGGGAAGGGGGATGAAGGGGGATCAAGGGGCACGTTTTCACAGGAGACCAGACTTGGCGGAGAGGGTGAGACCACAGCAGCCAGGGACAGAGGGAGAAAAACACGGAACGAGGCCTTCCAGCCCACAGAGGTCACTCATCCCACCCAGAAAGGGGACGCAACAGACTCCCAAACCCTTAGAATATAGTGTGTATGCAAGTGTCCCCAGGGAATGAAATAACGCCATTTGTAACAATCTGAATGGACCTAGAGATTATCGCATTAAGTGGATTAAGTCAAAGACAAATATCACATTATATCATTATTTGTGGAATTCAAACAAACAGCACAAGTGAACTATTTACAAAGCAGAAATTAGACTCACAGACATTGAAAGCAAACTTAGGATCACCAAAGTGGATAGCGCTGCTGCTGCTGCTAAGTCGCTTCAGTCGTGTCCGACTCTGGACCCCATAGACGGCAGCCCACCAGGCTCCCCCGTCCCTGGGATTCTCCTGCGGGGAGATAAATTAGGAATTTGGAATTAACATATACACATTACTATATATAAAAAAGATAAACAAGGACCTACTATATAACACAGGAAAGTATACTCAATATCTTGTAATAATCTATAAAGGAAATGAATCTTAAAAAGAATATGGATGTGAGTATAAATGAATCACTTTCCTCTACACTTAAAACTAACAAGTTCTGGGGAGGCTGTTCTCCAATAGAAGAAATTCAGGCACCTAGGAGCTCCGGGTGCCTTAGTCAGTTAAGTTCAGTCATGTCCGACTCTTTGAGACCCCATGGACTGCCGCACACCAGGCCTCCCTGTCCATCACCAACTCCCAGAGCTTACTCAAACTCATGTCCAAGGAGTCCATGATGCCATCCAACCATCTCATCCTCTGTTATCCCTTTCTCCCGCCTTCAATCTTTCCCAGCATCAGGGTCGTTTCAGATGAGTCAGTTCTTTGCATCAGGTGACCAAAGTACTGGAATTTCAGCTTCAGCATCAGTCCTTCCAATGATTATTCAGGACTGATTTCCTTTAGGATGGACTGGTTGGATCTCCTTGCAATCCAAGGGACTCTCAAGAGTCTTCTCCAACACCACCAGTTTATAAGCATCAATTCTTCAGTGCTCAGCTTTCTTTATAGTCCAACTCTCACATCCATACATGACTACTGGAAAAACCATAGCTTTGACTAGATGGACCTTTGTTAGCAAAGTAATGTCTGTGCTTTTTAATATGCTGTCTAGGCTGGTCATAACTTTTCTTCCAAGGAGCAAGTGTCTTTTAATTTCAAAGCTGCAGTCACCATCTGTAGTGATTTTGGAGCCCCCCAAAATAAAGTTTGTCACTGTTTCCATTGTTTCCCCATCTATCTGCCATGAAGTGATGGGACTGGATGCCATGATCTTAGTTTTCTGAATGTTGAGTTTTAAGCCAACTTTTTCACTTTCCTCTCGTGGGTGCCTTACAAGATTGTAAATTAATTATACTTCAGTTTTTGAAAATTTTTTTTTAAGTGTCCCCAGGTTTTCTAATGTCATACTCAGTGGAATACTTGATAAGACACGGAGCCTGCATGAAGGCAGGGAGATGCGTGTGTCCTCCGTGCCCAGCCACCCCGCATGCATACGGCATTCATGATGTCCCACAGGACCCCAGATGGAGGTGAGAGGCCACCCTGGGTCCTGGGAGACCTCAGATGCTGAGAGAGGGCAGGGACTTCTAAGAAACCCAAGAGATCAAGGAACCCCACCTTCTCTTTCTAACTAGCTTCTTCCCCATAGGACCCAACAGTTACTCAGAAAATGATGACAGGAGGAAAGGGAGAGACGGAGGGAGCTACTTCTCCTTCAGACTGGCAGACTCCCAGCTGGCCAGGTGGAATGTGGGCAGACTGTGAAAATATGAAGTGTAATAATGAATACTCACAGCAGTGTTACTCACAATGGCCAAAAAGTAGAAACAGCCCAAGCGTCCTTTGGTGGCGTGAAAGGTTATACAAAATGTGGTCCATCCACATTGTGGAATATCATTTAGCCATCAAAAGGAAGAAATCACTGACACACACTACAATGTGGATGCATCTGGAAGATCTTTCACTCATTGAAAGAGGCCAGACACAAAAGGACACATAGTATATGATTCAATCTATACTGAACCTCCAAAATAGGCAAATCCACAGAGATAGAAAGTAAATTGGTGGTTGCCAGTTGCTGGGTTTGGGGGAGGAGGGATAGGAAATAACTGCTAGTGAGTAGTGTTTCTTTTAGGAATAATGAAATGTTCTAGAATTAAAGAGTTGGTTGCAAAACTCTGTTAATACATAAAAACCACTTAAAAGGGTGAAGTAAATCTCAGTGAAAAATAAAAATGGGTCTTCCCTGGTGGCTCAGACAGAAAAGAATCTGCCAACAATGCAGGAGACCCGGGTTCGATCCCTAGGTCAGGACGATCCCCCGGAGAAGGGAAAGGCTTCCCACTCCAGTATTCTTGCCTGGAGAAGTCCATTAACAGAGGAGCCTGGCAGGCTACATTCCATGGTGTTGCAAAGAGTTGGACATGACTGAGCAACTAACACACACACAAAAATAAAAATAAGATAAAAACAGAGAATTTATGTTTTTATAAAAATAAAAAAATTGATCCTCACTAGTATAAAAATATACATACAAATGAGTGGCCATAGAAGCAAACCAGACCTCCAGGCAGCGTCTGGCTTCCTGCCTTCGGGCGTGGTCAGGACCATCATGAGTTAAAGTGGTTTTGTTGATGAAGAGTCCAGTCTGACAAAAGCAGTTCATTGTGTCAGGAAAATAATAGTGCTTCCAAGGAAATGGGTTCCTCAGAACAAGAGTGAATCTGAAAATAAAAGGAAAAAAAGAAAGTGAAGACAAAGCAGCTGAGTGAGTTTTGGGCAGAATGAAATACACATGCCCATCCCAGCCAGGGACATGAAGGGTGTGATTCTGATGATTACACATAAGAGTCAAATGCTCTTGTGTTCGCATTTAAACTGACATTGCACAATATAAAGAGGAGTGGTAATTAATATTCACACTAATAATATAAACATTTAATTTTGATTTAACTGGAGTAACTTTTTTTTTTTTTCACCCACCCACCTACCTTCTCACTCCATCCCCCACCATCGCCACCTCTCTTAATGCCTGGAGTAACATTTTTAATATTTATTTGACCACCTGGGGTCTTGGCAGCAGCATGCAGATCTTTTTGCTGTGCGTGGACTCTACCTGGGGTGCATGGGCTCAGTAGCTCAACTAAGCGCGCCTGCTGAGTTGCTCCAAGGCATGTGGGATCCTAGTTCCTGGACCAGGGATAGAACCTGTGTCCCCTGCATTGCAAGGCAGATTCTTAACCACTGGACCACCAGGGAAGGCCCTAGAGTGACAATTTTTAAAACACTATTTTTAAAAACCAAAGAAAGACATGGAAAAGAAGAAAACCTTCTCTTGTGGCTCACCTGGTAAAGAATCCACCTGCAATGCAGGGGACCTGGGTTCAGCCCCTGGATTGGGAAGATCTCCTGGGGAAGAGAAAGGCTACCCACCCCAGGATTCTGGCCTGGAGAATTCCATGGCTGTATAGTCCATGTGGTCGCAAAGAGTCGGACACGACTGAGTGACTTTCACTTTGTGTTTAGTATCTTTACCAACATTTTTTTCTTGCTTGTTGAACAAAGCACCCCACACAGTATGTGGCCAGTCCTATGGTCAGGGAGGAAGGCACCAGGCCTTGTAAACCTATGAGCGCAGGTCTCATAGACTGTCCCAGGGAGTCAGAGGCTGGCGACTCAGTGTGAGGACATGGCCCCATGGCCTGAGTTCCTGGTGTCGTCAGCCTGGCCTCAGACCCAGTACCTGAGCAAGGAGGAGCCTGAATCCCCCCAGCCGTGGTGTAGACGGAGGGATAGAGAACAGGGAGAGAGAGGCCAGCAGGGCCAGGCAGCGAGTGGCCCTGGCCTGACCACCCCTCACTTCTCTGAACCTCAGAGCCCCCTCTGGCCTGTGCACTGCATTCTTCTCAGGCTGCAGGAGGGAAACAGCTGAAAGGGAAACATTTTGTGAGCTGCCAGCGTGGAGAGGCACCAGAAGGCAGCAAATCACCAGTGGCCAGGACCCCAGACCCCCATCCCCAAAGACTGGCACTGGTCACTGCAGGAAGGCCCTGGGCGGAGGTCCAAAAACCCTGCTGAGGGGTCATAGCGGCCAAGACAGTGCTACACAGGGCCCGGGGCAGGGAGAGCCATGCTTGTCGAAGTGGCAGGGTGTCCTGGGCCAGAACATCTGGAAATGTGAGCACCCAGGAAGCATTGAGGGGCTCTGTGTTAAAGGTCAAGAGGCCACGGGCCAGGCAGACGAGTGCAGCCTGGACCAGCGGTGGGCACTGACCATCAGCACGTGTGGTCACGCCAAGGCCACCTTTCCTGTCCAGGCCCTCAGGGCAGAAGGATGGAGGAAGTTTCCCCAGAGAAGGAGGGGCACGTCACCTGGGTGTTCATCCCGCCCCACCCGGGCCCCGCTCTCAGGGCACAGGAGGGCCCTTCTGGGAAGAGGCCTTCCCGGTGTCCACCCTGCGGGGAAGCAGCCCCGACACTGAACTTGCCCCTCCCTTTCTCAGATCCCCAACATTCTCCTCACAGAGCATACAGCCTATAAACACAAGGTCATATTTCTTCCTTCTGTCTGTCCTTCTTGCTGTAGAACATTCAGGAAAAGACAAAAAGACACCATGGGAGAAAGACAACACCCTCCCAGGTAACTCCACCTCTGGGCTCTTTCTCCTTCTCCGTTCAGTTCAGTCGCTCAGTCGTGCCGGACTCTTTGCGACCCCATGAATCGCAGCACGCTGGGCCTCCCTGTCCATCACCAACTCCGGGTGTTTACTCAGACTCACATACATCGAGTCAGTGATGCCATCCAGCCATCTCATCCTTGGTCGTCCCCTTCTCCTCCTGCCCCCAAAGACATGGAAAAGAAGAAAACCTTCTCTTGTGGCTCACCTGGTAAAGAATCCACCTGCAATGCAGGGGACCTGGGTTCAACTCCTAGATTGGGAAGATCTCCTGGGGAAGAGAAAGGCTACCCACTCCAGGATTCTGGCCTGGAGAATTTCATGGCTGTATAGTCCATGGGGTTGCAAAGAGTCGGACACGACTGAGTGACTTTCACTTTGTGTTTAATATCTTTACCAACATTTTTTTCTTGCTTGTTGAACAAAGCCCCCCACACAGTATGTGGCCAGTCCTATGGTCAGGGAGGAAGGCACCAGGCCTTGTAAACCTATGACCGCAGGTCTCATAGACTGTCCCAGGGAGTCAAAGGCTGGCGACTCAGTGTGAGGACATGGCCCCGGGGCCTGAGTTCCTGGTGTCGTCAGCCTGGCCTCAGATCCAGTACCTGAGCAAGGAGGAGCCTGAATCCCCCCAGCCGTGGTGTAGACGGAGGGATAGAGAACAGGGAGAGAGAGGCCAGCAGGGCCAGGCAGCGAGTGGCCCTGGCCTGACCACCCCTCACTTCTCTGAACCTCAGAGCCCCCTCTGGCCTGTGCACTGCATTCTTCTCAGGCTGCAGGAGGGAAACAGCTGAAAGGGAAACATTTTGTGAGCTGCCAGCGTGGAGAGGCACCAGAAGGCAGCAAATCACCAGTGGCCAGGACCCCAGACCCCCATCCCCGAAGACTGGCGCTGGTCACTGCAGGAAGGCCCTGGGTGGAGGTCCAAGAACCCTGCTGAGGGGTCATAGCGGCCAAGACAGTGCTACACAAGGCCCGGGGCAGGGAGAGCCATGCTTGTCGAAGTGGCAGGGTGTCCTGGGCCAGAACATCTGGAAATGTGAGCACCCAGGAAGCATTGAGGGGCTCTGTGTTAAAGGTCAAGAGGCCACGGGCCAGGCAGAGGAGTGCAGCCTGGACCAGGGGTGGGCACTGACCATCAGCACGTGTGGTCACGCCAAGGCCACCTTTCCTGTCCAGGCCCTCAGGGCAGAAGGATGGAGGAAGTCTCCCCAGAGAAGGAGGGGCGCGTCACCTGGGTGTTCATCCCGCCCCACCCGGGGCCCACTCTCAGGGCAGAGGAGGGGCCCTTCTGGAAGAGGCCTTCCCGGTGTCCACCCTGCGGGGAAGCAGCCCCGACACTGAACTTGCCCCTCCCTTTCTCGGATCCCCAACAGTCTCCTCACAGAGCATGCAGCCTATAAACACAAGGTCGTATTTCTTCCTTCTGTCTGTCCTTCTTGCTGTAGAACATTCAGGAAAAGACAAAAGACACCATGGGAGAAAGACAATGCCCTCCCAGGTAACCCCACCTCTGGGCTCTTTCTCCTTCTCCGTTCAGTTCAGTCGCACAGTCGTGCCGGACTCTTTGCGACCCCATGAATCGCAGCACGCCGGGCCTCCCTGTCCATCACCAACTCCGGGTGTTCACTCAGACTCACATACATCGAGTCCGTGATGCCATCCAGCCATCTCATCCTTGGTCGTCCCCTTCTCCTCCTGCCCCTAATCCCTCTCAGCATCAGAGTCTTTTCCAATGAGTCAACTCTTCGCATGAGGTGGCCAAAGTACTGGAGTTTCAGCTTCAGCATCATTCCTTCCAAAGAAATCCCAGGGCTGATCTCCTTCAGAATGGACTGGTTGGATCTCCTTGTAGTCCAAGGGACTCTCAAGAGTCTTCTCCAACACCACATTTCAAAAGCATCAATTCTTCGGCGCTCAGCCTTCTTCACAGTCCAACTCTCACATCCATACATGACCACAGGAAAAACCATCACCATCTGCAGTGATTTTGGAGCCCAAAAAAATAAAGTCTGACCCTGTTTCCACTGTTTCCCCATCTATTTCCCATGAAGTGGTGGGACCAGATGCCATGATCTTCGTTTTCTGAATGTTGAGCTTTAAGCCAACTTTTTCACTCTCCTCTTTCACTTTCGTCAAGAGGCTTTTTAGTTCCTCTTCACTTTCTGCCATAAGGGTGGTGTCATCTCCATATCTGAGGTTATTGATATTTTTCCCGGCAATCTTGATTCCAGCTTGTGCTTCTTCCAGCCCAGCTTTTCTCATGATGTCCTCTGCATATGAGTTAAATAAGCAGGGTGACAATATACAGTCTTGACAGACTCCTTTTCCTATTTGGAACCAGTCTGTTGTTCCATGTCCAGTTCTAACTGTTGCTTCCTGACCTGCATACAGATTTCTCAAGAGGCAGGTCAGGTGGTCTGGTATCCCCATCTCTCTCAGTTACCTGTGGACCACGTGCTGAACTGGATCAGTCACTCCCTATCCCTGAAGGGCCCCTCTGTGACCACGGAAAACAACACCATGTTGGGTTATGTGGATATTTCTTCCTCCTTCTGCCCTTCATTTTCTTAATTCTCACAGTAAGCATGCGTTACTTTCAAAGTGGAAAAAAAAAATGGTACACCATATTAGGAATTCTTTTTTTATTTACAAATGTGGCCCAAGGCAGCGCCAGCCCAGCCTAAGGTCTCTCCAAACCGGAAGCCCCTCAGCCCCACTGGGCCAGTGCCAGCGCCACCATGATCCTCCCCCCACCACACCCTTTAAAGGTGCCCCAGGCCCACAAGCCACCACCTGCCACCTGTCTGCCACCCGCCACCATGCAGTGTCCTGCCACCCTGGCTCTGACCGTACTCACCTTGGAGGCTTCCCTCGCCCTGGCCCCTGCCCTCAGCTTGCAGGCAGGCCCAGGAGGGTCATCCTGATCTCCCTCCACTGCAGGTGTGCCCCTGAAACACTTCCAGACCTGGCAGTTTGGTGATTGAGACCAGAGGAAAGAACAGGGAAGGCTGCCCTGTGGAGTGCTAGTAACTATGGAAGAACAGGGTGCTGCCCAGAAATGCCCATGAGCTGGAGGTCTGGAACTGCAGGGCCGGGGCCATGTCCTGGGGTGAAATGTGACTGGGCACTTACCGGGCATGGAGAGAGCCTGTCCTGGCCCCCCAGAGGCTTAACTCTGCCCCCTGCAGTGGGCCTGCAGCCTTGTTTCCTAATTTTCACGGCTGACTGACACTTTTGTCAGGCGGATCATATTTCTGGCAGAGTTTTCTCCTTCCTAGAAGCAGAGCATTGGGGTGCTGGGGACTGGGCGCCCCATGGTTTTTGTCTTTGCCCCACCTTGCTTTTTCCCTGAGGAGCCAAGGGGAGATGGGAGGAGGGACCCAGCCACCCCATCCCTCACCCCGGCCCATCCTGTGTGCAGGACAGGCTTTGTGCCCAGAGCTCAGCTCCTCAGAGAAAGATTCCTGCACTGCCTCCTGTGTCAGTGATGAGAGCTGTCCCCAGGGAGCCAAGTGCTGTGCCAAGAGTCCCTGCAGCCGGTCCTGTGTGGTCCCCCTCATGGGTAAGGCCTCTGACCCTGTGCCCCAGCGGAGCCCCATAAACTGGAGGAAGGGAGGGCCCAGCTTTGTCAAGGGTCCCCTCAGCCCTGCACTCCATGCCCTTCTCTCAGTGAACCCCCCAGCAGCCCCATGAACTCAGCCCGGCCATAGCAGGGCTTCACTAGCTGGACTGACCTAAGGCCCAGCTGAGGCTCTGCCTCCTCCTCCCAGCATCACCAGGGCCCTGCCCAGTGCTGTCTCCCTCCTAGCCTGGGCCCTGCAGGCTCCAGGCCAACAAGGGGGTGTGTGGTAGGAGGGGAGGGTGTCTCCTGGTGACCAGCAGCTGAGCAGACCCAGCGAGCCAGTGGGCAGTAACCCCTGGCCCATCTCTCCGCCAGCACCAGTCCTGAAGGCTGGCCACTGCCCCTGAGTGCAGGCCCCATTGGCCCCAAAGCTCTGCTTGGAGAGAAGTGAGTGCTCCAGGGACGATCAATGTAGGGACAACCTGAAGTGCTGCTTCAGCTCGTGTGCCATGAGGTGTATGGTCCCCACTACAGGTGAGCATCCTGAGACACTGCCCTGAGGCTGGTGAGCTTGGCTTCTCCCTTTGCCTCCCCTGACCTGGGGCCTCCACAGGGCCCCAAGAGGAGTACGATACAGAAGAGGGCGGGGGCTCAGACGGCAGCGACCAGGGTTGCACCAGCTGCAGGTTTCTGCAAAGCCTTCATGCCACTGGGCTACACAGTGGGTCTCAGACCAGCCAAAGGGGCTCAGAGGAACCGAGAGACATGCCTGGTGGTGTGTGGTCCAGCTAGGCCCGCCAGCAATGTCTGTGCCTATGCCACTTAGTCTGGAAAGGAGCTCTGCATTAGGAATCCAGAGACATGGTTCCCAAATAACAGTCCCTACCAGCTGTGAGCTGCCTTTCTGCCCATGGGCCACGGTGAGGGTCTGGGATGGTGGGTGTGGAGGGTTCACTGGCCCTCCCACAGCATCCTTCCCTCCCCTGCCCCCACCGTGGCTGTGTTCCTCCTCCTCTGAGGCCTCCGTGTCCCCTGCAGAGGACCCTCCACAGTGAGGGACAGCTCTGAGAGCCCCTGGCTGCCAGGAGTGACAGTCCAAGTCCGCTCAACCGGAACCTTCTCTCTCGGATCCAGACAGCTCAAGATGCCTCCTACCTGCTGCTAATAAAACCCACACTCAGCCTCACGTCTCCCCATCCTCTGTCTGTCCTTGGCACCTGCTGGGAGGGACGAAGGCCGCAGGCCTTGCCTGTGGGAGCTCCCCAGCAGGCCTGCCTGGAAGCTCCTGGAAACAGGCAGTTCCACCTGGTGATGAGTGTGTGTAGAGGCAGAGCCAGGAGCTGGGAGCTGGGGCTCTGGCCTGGGAGGGGCTTGTCCACCAGGCTCTTGGTCTGACCCCTTGCATGGCCTGGGAGGGGCTTGTCCACCAGGCTCTTGGTCTGACCCCTTGCAGAAGTGTTTCTGGGCTTGGGTTGGGGAACAGGAACAGAGCTTGCACGGAGGGCTTGGGGTGTAGAGGTCACCAAATTTCACTAGCCTTGACTTGCTCAGGGGGCACATGGAGGGCAAAGGGTTACAGGCCATTTCCCAGGCAGCCTGGGTTTGGGGGTTTATATCTATGTAATTGGCTACACTGGGCCTTAGTTGCGGCATGTAGGATCTTAGTTCCCTGACTAGGCATCAAACCCAGGCCACTGCACTGGGAGCATGGAGTCTTAACCACGGGACTACAGAGAAGTCCCTGGCAGCCTGCTTTAGAACCTCCAGTGAAGTGTGTACACTCCACACCCGATGAGTGCCTGGTAATTCATTTCAGTTTTGATAAACCCACCCAGAGGGGAATTCACTGGCAGTCCAGTGGTTAGGACTCCTCAATTTCACTGCCAAGGTCCCAGGTCTGGGAACTAAAATCTCAGAAGCTATGCGGGTCAGCCAAAATTAAAAAGGGAAAACCAGCCAAGGTTCAAGTCAGGCCCCACAATTAAGGGCTAAGTCCCACAAGGCTGTAAATTCAGGGATTCCTACATCCCCCACAGAATAAATTGCTAGAACGCCAAGAGTCGCCTCACTAGAGTAAACTCAGGTACAGAATAAACTGCTAGAAAGACCCACAGAACTCTGAAAGCACAATGCTTATGTTTTAGTTCTGTTATAGAGGATACAGACCAGGATGAGCCAAATGAAGAGACACGTAAGGTGAGGTGGGGAGAGGGTACAGGAGCCCCTGTCCCAGAACATTAACCATCACCAACCCAGACGACCCCTGAGCTTCTGCGTCCAGAGGTTCCCTCGAGGTGTCTGCTTATTAAAAATAATGTTTATTATTTTAATGTGTTTATTCTCATAATGTTTATTAAAAACATGAGAAAATCACCAGCAATCAGTGATTAACTCAATCCCCAGTCCTCGAATCACGCAGTTGTTTCCTCCGGCCACCAGCCCCATTCCCAAGCTACCTAGGCACCCCCGTGCCAAGAGTCACCTCATTAGTGTAAACTCAGGTACAGAAAGGGCTTCCCCGGTGGCTCAGTGGTAAAGAATCTGTCTGCCAATGAAGGAGACACAGGAGACTGGGGTTCAATCCCTGGGTTAGGAAGGTCCCCTGGAAGAGGAAACAGCAACCCACTCCAGTGTTCTTGCTTGGAAAATCCCACAGACAGGGGAGCCTGGCGGG
The DNA here is from genome assembly GCA_006410635.1 of Cephalophus harveyi. Classification (NCBI taxonomy): domain Eukaryota; kingdom Metazoa; phylum Chordata; class Mammalia; order Artiodactyla; family Bovidae; genus Cephalophus; species Cephalophus harveyi. The sequence continues at coordinate 34,656 of SJYT01005163.1, forward strand.
CTACAGTCCATGGGGTCGCAAAGAGTCAGGCACGACCGAGCACGCACGCACACAGATACAGAAAGGGAGCTCTTTACAAACAGCAAAAGACTTCTATCTCTTTCACTCAAGAAATTTGAAGAATTTTTGAAACCGTGTGCCAGGGCCAAAGACCAGATTTAGTTTCTATGTGTGCAACCTAGTGTTCGGCACCTCCCTGTGAGCCCCTTTCTGTCTGTCCAGTCATAGTAAATACCTAGACCAGTTTGCACCTCAGGTGGCTCAAAGTAAAGCCAGTTTAGGGCGGTTCCCAAAGTGCTGTCCCAAAAAGGCAGCACCATCACCTGGGGTGTTAGACAGCTCCACCCAGACCTACTGGGTCACAAAGGCCAGTGGGGCCCTCCACCAGCTCCATTAAGTCAAGAAGGAGAGGCTGCAGGGCTTCCTGATTTCCAGGAATCTTACCAAAATGCCAAAATGCAGACTTCGATCGCAGAGGTCTGGAATTCTGTGTTTCATGGCTCAGTGGTAAAGAATCTGTCTGCCAATGAAGGAGACACAGGAGACTGGGGTTCAATCCCTGGGTTAGGAAGGTCCCCTGGAAGAGGAAACAGCAACCCACTCCAGTGTTCTTGCTTGGAAAATCCCACAGACAGGGGAGCCTGGCGGGCTACAGTCCATGGGGTCGCAAAGAGTCAGGCACGACCGAGCACGCACGCACACAGATACAGAAAGGGAGCTCTTTACAAACAGCAAAAGACTTCTATCTCTTTCACTCAAGAAATTTGAAGAATTTTTGAAACCGTGTGCCAGGGCCAAAGACCAGATTTAGTTTCTATGTGTGCAACCTAGTGTTCGGCACCTCCCTGTGAGCCCCTTTCTGTCTGTCCAGTCATAGTAAATACCTAGACCAGTTTGCACCTCAGGTGGCTCAAAGTAAAGCCAGTTTAGGGCGGTTCCCAAAGTGCTGTCCCAAAAAGGCAGCACCATCACCTGGGGTGTTAGACAGCTCCACCCAGACCTACTGGGTCACAAAGGCCAGTGGGGCCCTCCACCAGCTCCATTAAGTCAAGAAGGAGAGGCTGCAGGGCTTCCTGATTTCCAGGAATCTTACCAAAATGCCAAAATGCAGACTTCGATTGCAGAGGTCTGGAATTCTGTGTTTCTGCTCCCAGGGGAAGTGAAAAAGAAAGAAGGCTGGCCTTCTCAAGTCTGGGGCACATTGGAGGCCAGGTGGTGGGAGGACTGTGCAGGAGGCCACGTTGGAAGGTCCCCAGTTGGGTAACACACAGCCGGGAGCACAGCTAGGGAGAGGAGGGGAAACCCTCTCTGAGGAGGTGCTATAGAAGGATGCACAGAGGGAGGCCTGAATGCTGGGCAGGTAAAGGGCCACTCCACCATGTGAGAAAGGGGTCTGCAGGTCCTGGGGGAGCCACATCCACCACGCAAAGGGCCTCACAAGCAGTGACACTGCGCCTCCTGGAAGGCCCTTCCAGGAGATGGAGGACAGTGGGCACACACTCCCCCAGCCCTGCCTGTGCTGGGCAGGTGCTGGAAGAGCTTCTGGGAAGAGAGGTGAGCCCTGAATGATCTCTGGAGGATACTGAGCCCAACCTAGACAGTACCCAGTACCCAGTCCACCTTGACTTGTGTTTAGAGTGAAAGCGAAAGTCGCTCAGTCGTGTCTGATTCTTTGTAACCCCCAATTCATGGAATCCTCCAGGTTAGAATACTGGAGTGGGTAGCCTTTCCCTTCTCCAGGTGAACTTCCCAACCCAGGGATCAAACCCAGGTCTCCCACATTAAACCAGCCTCCCATCTCCATGCTGGAGACTCCTCCCCTGTAGAGAACAGTCATCACACCTCAGTCCTTTCATTAACCACGTGTCCAGCTTCTATAACCTTGATACTTTAACACCTGAGCTACAGGCATATACTGGACACCTCGATGATATGCCAGCTCCCTCCTGCCTCCCCCACCTCCCTCCTTGGGTGTGCAAATTAACCAATCCAGAAACCACCACCTCCTCTATGGAGGTCGTATACTCCAGGTCACTATCCCAGTGCAAGGCCAGGGACCAGACGACTAGGGGCAGCCCCCACACCCCAGAGCATACTGACATTATTCACACAAGCCAGTCCTAAGGCTGCTCATCCTGACTCTCCTGCTCCTCCCAAGGAAACCACAGTAAAGGCTCCTGCCAGTTTCTCCCCTCTCCTGGACTCCACCCCCCATCTCCTGGCAGACCCTCACTTCCCCCTGTGGTCCTTCATGGAGTGATGTGTCTCCTTCTCTTGGGAACTGTAATAAACTATCTTTACTGGGAGTCATCTCAGATTTTCTATTAACACACTATATTTTAATACAGTCACTTTGGGAGCTAGACGTCCTTCCCAGAGAGAATCAGAGACTGTGAGCAGATTCTCTCCCCATCCACCACCTCAGAGCTCCCTACTAGGCTGATCCCCTGGCCCTCCCACGGTTTCACCACCCCTACATTGCCTGGAGAGGCTGTCCCCTGCTACACAGGTCCTCAGTGCCAACAGCCCCCAGAGCAGGAGCCCAGGTGGAAGCCAGGAGAGAGTGTAAGAAGGGCCCCATTAGCACAGCTCAGCACCTGGCCCACGGGCTGCCATGCCCAGGCCCCATGCTGCATACTGTACTGCGCACCTCTCCACCCCACACCGGGATGGCTCTGCAGGACTTGCTGGTGGACAAGGTGGAAGGCTGCGGGAGGTGGGGGAATGGGCAAGGGGTGGCGGGGGGTGGAAAGCTAGAATGAGCATGGTGGAAAGAAGGGCAAAAGGGAAGGTTGGACAAGTCATTCCATGGAGTGTGGGGCCATAGCAGCTGGCAGTGTTCAGGGTTCATGAGGGCAGAAGGCTCATCAGCCTACTGTCCTCCTCAACCAGGCTCCCAAAACGTTTGCAACTCTGGAAACGCCTCTGCAAAATCTCACCAGCCCAAGAGGGAAGACCTAAAAAGATGACAGCAGATGACCCAACAAAATGGCCTGAAGGCAAGGTTATTCTACTATTCTTCCGATCTGTTCTACTCACGTGCTAGAGTTCCTTCCTTTTAGCCCACTGTTCTTTTTTTCTTAATATAACAGCTTTATTGAGGTATAATTCACCTAACATAAAATTCATTCTTTAATGTGAACTCAGTGACTTGTTATATATTCAGTTAATTCAATTCCAGATTATTTTCACCACCCCAAAAAGAAATCCCATACCCATCACTCCCCTTTTCACATCACCCCCACGCCCCAACCACCACCCAGATCACCACCTCCGCCATCTCCCCAGCCCCTGGAAATCATTCATCTACTTTTAAGTCTATGGACTTTCCTCTTCAGGACATTACATATAAATGAAGACATAATATATAGTCTCATCTGACTGGCTTCTGTTGACTGAAAAAAAAAATGCACAGCCTAAAAGATGAGAATTCTGTTTTATTTGGTGGACTTTCTGAGGACTTCAAGACTAGAGGAGCAGACTCTTAGATTGCTCTGAGGATGACACTGAAGAGGTAAAAGAGGAGTCAGGCTATGCAGGAGTTTTGTAACAAAAACTATGTAGTCAGACCATCAGAAGGTTACTGTTAATTAAAGAAAACCTGGCATCTCAAGTTAGTTTAGTGCTAGATTCTGTGTATGGGAAGATGCAAGAGTCTGGGCTCATTGAACTCACTCCTTTGATATGTGCCTTAGTTATCTAGGGCCAGTATCCCGGTCTTTCCCATTCTGAGTCCCCTTAGGGTGCATCATTGAGGGGTGGCTATTAGCAGCTGCAGGCCCGGCAGCCCAGGGCAGCTCATTTGTCTCCAACTTGAGTTCCTTGAGGATGGTGGTGGGGTGGGAGGCACACAGCTGTAGTGGCTTGGTGACTGCAAAATCCTTTGTTCACTGATACAGCACTCATACTTCTTTCGCATAACATGTTTTAAAGTTTCATGTATATTTATTTTGGCTAATATTCCATTTTATGAATATACCATAGTTTGTTGACTCATCCATTGGTTATCATATGGGCAGTTTATACTTTTTGGGTTTTATGAGTAATGCTTGTATGAACATTTGCATACAGGTTTTGGTGTTGACATTTTCCATTTCCTACATACTAAGGAGTCACACAGTAATTCTGTTTTGAGAAAATGCCAAACTGTTTTCCAAAGCTGCACCACTTATACACCCACCAACAATGTATGCATATACCAATTTCTCCATACCTTCACCAGAACTTGTTTTTTTCTGGGCTTTTCACTTCAGCCATCCTACATGGATATGAAGTGGCTGTGATTTTCATTTGCATTTCCTAATCTTTTCATTATGGATATTCGTGTATTTTCTTTGGAGAAATGTCAATTCAAAAATTTGGGCCATATTTAAACTGGGTTATTGCACTTTATTGAGTTTTTTGATTCAACATATTTGAGATTCACGTATGTCCTTATGTGAATCAGATTTTCATTTCTTTTTTCTAATTAGTATTGTTTGGTTTTTTTTAGAGAAGTTTTAACTTCATAGCAAAATTGAGTGAAAAGTATAGGAGTTCCCATATAGCCCTCAAACACATACACAGGCATACCCTCTTGAGTGATACATGTATTATTATCAATGAATCTATACCGACACATTATTATCATTCAAACCACAGTTTTCATTAGGGGTCATTTTTATTGTTGAACTCTATGGGTTAGGCAAATATGTAACATGTATCCACCATTATTGCATCATACAATTTGGAGGGCCCTAAAAATCTGTGCTCCACCTATTTATCCCTCCTTCCCCTCAACCACTGACCTTTTTACTGACTCCATAATTCTGCCTTTCCCAGAATGTCTTATAGTTGGGATCATACAGCACACAGCCTTTTCAGATTGGCTTCTCTCACTTAGTAACTTTTTTTTTTCACTTAGTAACTTGAATGTTAAGTTTCCTCTGTTTTTTTTCATGGTTTAATAGTTCATTTCTTTTTAACACTGAAAAATATTCTACTGTGTGAATTTATCAGTTTGTTTAGGATATCTTTTTGGTGGCTCAGACAGTAAAGCATCTGCTTGCAATGCGAGAGACCCAGGTTCAATCCCTGGGTTGGCAAGATCCTCTGGAGAAGGAAATGGCAGCCCACTCCATACTCTTGCCTGGAAAATTCCATTGATGGAGGAGCCTGGTAGGCTACAGTCCACGGGGTCACAAAGAGTCGGACATGACTGAGCAACTTCACTTCATTTTAAAAAAATAATTATTTGCACCAGGTCCTGGTTGCAGCACGTGCAATACAGTTCCCCAACCAGGGATCAAACTGGGGCTGCCCGCATTGGGAGGGCAAAATCTTAGCCACTGGACCACCAAAGAGGTCCTTGAAGGACATCTTGATTGCTTCCAAGTTTGGACAATTATGAATAACTTTGCTATAAACATCTAGAAAGCTTCTAGGTGCAGGTTTCTGTGTGGGTATAAATATTCAACTCCTTTGCGTAAATAAAAAGGAGTACAGTTGCTGTACTGTATTAGTCTACTAGGGCCACTGTAACAAAAATACCATACATTTTGTGGCCCCAAAACAACAATAATTTATCATAGTTCTGGAGGCTGTAAGTTCAAGATTAGGCATCAGCACAGTTGGGTGAGTGCTCTCATCTGTATTGTAGACTTACTGTAATTCTCCTGGGCTTCCCCAATGGCTCAGCAGTAAAGAATCCACTGGCAATGTGGGAGAAGTGGGTTTAGTTCCTAGGCCAGGAAGATCCCCTCAGGAGGAAATGACAACCCACTCCAATATTCTTGCCTGGAAAATCTCAAGGATAGAGGAGCTTGGAGGGCTACCGTCCATAGGGTTGCAAAGAATCAGACATAACTGAGTACCTATGCACATACATATACATACATACACACACACACACACACAGTCCATAGGGTTGCAAATAGACATAGCTGAGCACCTGTGCACACACACACACACACACACACACACACACAATGTTCTCCACGGTGGAAGGAGCAAGGGAGCTCTCTGAGGTCTCTTTCGTAAGAGAACTTAATCCCAATACAAAGCCACCACTCTCATTACCTAATCACCTCCCAAAGGCCCAACCTCCTAATACCATCACCATGGGCAATAGGTTTCAACACATGAATTTGGGTGGGAGGGGCGGGCATAAACATTCAGTTCACGGAACATGGTAAGAGTATGTTTTGTTTTTTAAGAAACTACTAAACTGTCTTTGAAAGTAGCTGTACTTTTTTGCACTCCCACCAGCAAAGGATGAGAGTTCCTTCTTAATGTATTTAAATATAAGTAGATATCTGAGGATAAAAACCAAATATGAATACCAACAAAAGGTAAAAAGAACAGCAACTACAGAGAGAAGAAAAGCTTAGAGAAAAAAATCCTTATCACAAAAATCCTCAGAGATAAAATACTGCAATCATGAAAGAACAAAAAAAAAGATACATACCATAAAAAAGGAACATTCAACAGCCAAAAAAGGAGCTTTTGGAAAGTAAAAGTATGATAGCAGAAATCAAATTTTCAGAAGAGCTGGAAGCCAAAGTTGAGTAAATCTCCAAGAATGTAGAGCATAAACACATAAACAGATAAAGAGTAGAAGAGGTAAAATGGGAAAGCTAGAGAAAACCAGGTATCAGCCCAGAAAAGCCAATATTCAAATCTAGGTGCTTCAGAAAGAGAAAACAGAGAAAGCAGAGGAAAGGAAATATTCAACAGAATATATAACAAGTTTCACTACTGAGAAAATGAGTTTTTAGATTGAAGGCTCTTATTGTGCTCAGTCAATAAGACATAGACTCACACCGAGTAACATCACTGTGAAACATCAGAACCCTAAGCACAGTGAGAAGATACAAGCTTTTAGAAATTTGGGGGGAAAAAAAAATGGATGGAAGGAAAGGACAAGAAGGAAGAAGGAAAGGAGGGCAGGTGAACAAAACATCTCACATACAATTTCTAGACTTCTCACAAACACCAGAAGCATGAAAGCTAGAGGCTCACAGACTAAGCCTACAAAATCAGCAAATGATTTCTAAAATATAGTACCCAGTCGAACTACCAATCAGGCAGGATACAAAAAATACATTTTAGACCTGCAAGGCCTTTAGAAACGTAACCTCCTTGGAATCATTTCTCGTAGAAGTACTGGAGGATGTGCTCCACCCAAACAAGGGCATAAACCAAGAAATAAGGTAAAGGACAGGAAATAAGAGAGCAAGCATCACGGGAAACAAAAGGAACCAAGCAAATGGTAAAGGGAGATAGATCCCAGGATGACACCTGCGCTGAGAGCATAGCGGTGATAATCCACACTGGAGGTCATAAGCCTCAAAAAAGAGACTCCTTCGGTAAGATTAACCTGATGACCTATCTTAAGTGTCAGAACATCTTGAGAGATTTAGACTCTGAAGCTGTGAAGGATTTGGAGAATTTGTGATAAATACATGGAATCTTAAACCCCAAAAAAGCAGTTAATTCCATGGAAATAGAAATTTGTGCAAGAAAAAAAAAATTAGTCCACATACAGACCTCAAATATATCTTGCTTGGCTTACCCCGCAGTTTCTTTTGTAATTAAAGGTAAACACTTAAAAACCAAGAGATTGCACATACAATTCCATAATCCTACATTCTTTTTTGGAAAACCTGCAAGATCTCGGCAAATGGTGCTCTACATTTCCGCAGACCTAGGCTGAGAGGCCTCCCCAGCGAGTCACAGCCCAGCCCACTCCTAGACAGCCTACAAGCCGGGGCTTCTTTATAGAGACAGAGGCCGGAGGGGAAGGCGCGGCGATGGGCCGCGGGAGCCGGCAGACGACAAAGGGTCGCCTTCTATACGCCTTATGAAAGCTAGGTACTAACCAAAGCCTGGCGCTCAAGCCCCCCAGCCTCCGTTTCTGGACACTTCTGTTTTATTCTCCCTTCCATTTTTTTCCTAAATCGCTCAACACATCTCAATTCACTTCCCGATCTCAGCAAAGATGGCACCCGGCCGGAAAAAGGAACCGGAAATGACTTCCGGCCGTGCGGCAGGCGGCGAGCCTCGCTTCCTGCGGCGCTCCGAGTGACGTAAACGAGCGCGCCGCGCAGCGTGGACCGAGGGCAGTACTGGGGCGCATGGAGGTCAGCGGCGGAACTCGCGGTAGCGGCGGCGGCGGTGGCGCCGTACGTATCAGGACCAGGGGAGAAAGGGGGTCCTGAAGACCTGGGGTCATGGCTGGGAGAGGAGACCTGGAGGGCGCACTGGGACGCAGTGGATCGGGGTGGGTGGCAGGGGCCGGGTCCGGTTTAAAGCAGTGCCCGCTCGTGCGCACGCGCCCCTTTTCTGAGGTCCCGCGTGACAGCCTACTATCCCCGCACTGACCCTCGGCGCGGTCGCTGCGTGCTCTTTGTAAAGGTGATTCTCTTTTCTGCGTCTGAGGGCCTAACTTCCGGGTTGGTGTTAAGGATCCTTAAGTCCATTTGAGTTGAACTCGTTTCCTCACTAGCTCGTAGGACTGTTTTAGTAGGGATCGTTTCCAGTGCTTCCCCGCCGCTGGGGCTTTGGATGTATGTGGATGTTGCCCTTGGGCCAATATTTCTCCTCCCTGAGCCTCTTGTTTTGTGTACAGTGAGTCTAAACTTTTTACAGCTGCAACAATCAGCTCATGTTAAACTGTTCCGGATCAAGTTCTGGGAAATCTAAGGTCAAACACGCTTTCTGCTTTGGCAGAAGGGAGCCCGGGTTAACTTTTTATCGTGTGCCTGTGGTCTGCCTTACCTAGGTCGTTTAATCACACTAGTGCGTGAGGCAGAGTTGTTAAAAAGCAGTAGCATCGGGTACGTAACATTTTGGGAGGAGGTAACGTTTTATCTGAGTGAGGAAAGATGGAGGGTGATTTCCTGAGCCCTGTGATGGCGGGTAAAAAAAAATGAGGCAGCAGGCCTTCCCCTGCCCTGCCCTGCCCAGGTGTAATGAAAGTGCAAGGCCTGCTGAGAATGAGGGAGTGTGCTCCAGGGAGGAAGAAAAGGTAAAACTGGGAAGATAATTCTGCGCCGTGTTGTGAACTGCTTTTTATGATTAGTTCAGGGATTTTGCTCTCAGAAGGGGTGTATGTGTGTTTAGTAGGTTAGTGATGTAATAGTGCGAGTTGGTTTGGGAAGGCTCACTCAAGTATCTATAAAGTTATTAAAAATACATCCACAGAAGCTGTGGGATGTATGTATGGATTATATATCCAGGGTTTTCTAGGAGTAGTCTAATTTAAAATAACTCTGTCTCATTTTCTCTGTAAGCCAATAATTTTTTAATCCTGGGTACTTTTAAAACTTAAAAGGGAGCGGGGGAGTGGGTGGAATGCTATTCAAACCCTGCTTGCAGAAACTCCTACTCAAGAGGTCTTGGACCAGGCCTGGGGCTCTAAAGTGTTGAACCATCCCTCGGTAATTCCACAACCAGGACTAGAAGCCCTCCAGCCCAGACTATAACGCTCCTGAGTTTCAGTATTGGGTTACATTCTGTACTGAAACAAAAGCCCTCTGAGATTTTTGCTTCAGAACATGCCTTTGCCTGTGGGTGGTCAGTCAGAAAGGAGGAGTTTGGGCTGGCCTATGGAGAATGTGGCTGTGGCTCCCTTGCGTTTGTAGGGTTCTTCTGTTATGTTTGTGAACCGGGAACTGCCCCTGCACCACCTCTTTCTCTCTCCTTTTTCTCTTCAGGACTTTGGAGTCACTTGCTAGGAGGCTCCCTTCCCTGCCGCCCGGGCCACCATGGCCGCTCGGCTGGTGAGGCGATGCACGTGCCTCCTAAGGGAGGCCACCCACCTGGCCCCTGCTGTGTTCCCCGTAGGCCAGCTGAGACTCCCCCAGGGAACCCAGAAGCCTCTGACTTCCTCAGCTACCTCGCCCAGCTCCCGCCTCCCACGTCCCTTGTCAGAGCTTGTGGAGAAGGAACAGGTGTTTACTCCCTATCCTGGGCACCAGGAGGTGGAGCAGCTCATCGAGAAAGCCACCCAGCCTGAGGAGCTCCTGGAGCTCCTGGGCAGTGGTCACTGTCTGCAGCAGAACCATGCCGCCCTTGCGCTTATCCAGCTCTCTCGCCTGCTCTCTGAGAAACCAAAAGACAAAGCCACGCTCATACAGGATGCTCGCTTTTGGCAACTTCTCCATCTTGTCAACAGCCAGGTGGGTTCTGGAGCCTTTTCTGCAGGTTCAGGAAGCAGTATATAGCAGAGGCCACGGAGTCCAAAGCATCCAGTCACTTTCCCAGTATAGACAGAAACTCTGCTGTGTGCTTAGTCCATCCACTTCCTGTGGTATTTTTTCACTTTATAGATTCCAGAATACTTTAATGTGCTTTCACTTCTGTTAATCCTCATGACAGCTCTGTTAGGTGAATATTGCTGTCCCCATCTTACAGGCAGCCCAGACAGTAAATACAAACCAAAGGATTGAGCCTGGTTTTTCTCAGTGCATCGGGGGCCTCCCCCTCACCGTGCAGTCTTGACTGATGGGGCCCCTCCTCTATGTCTGGCTGACAGGGGACACACTCTTGAAACTGGAGGAGATGAAGGGTGACTAGGAGAGGATCTCAGAAACTTGAACTGACTGCGGGTGTTATCCCAGCCACTCAGATCCTTAGAGAAGGAACATGGAGAGAAGGGACTTGTGTGTGGCAAGGGCCCCTCCTCTGTGTCTGGCTGACAGGGGCCACACTCTTGAAACTGGAGGAGATGAAGGGTGACTAGGAGAAGATCTCAGAAACTTGAACTGACTGCGGGTGTTATCCCAGCCAGTCAGATCCTTAGAGGAGGAACATGGAGAGAAGGGACTTGTGTGTGGCAGGGCTGGGTGCAGGAAGAACTCAACCCAGTTCTGTTCAGTGGGAAGAAGGACTGCATGCAGACTTCAGGCACCCTGGGGTCTGCTGGAACCGAAGGGCCTTTGACACAGAAAAGAGGTACAGACCCTCCCCCTGGCTGCTCTGGAAAGGCAAGGCCATGACCGCTTGTCAGGGATGACGAGGAGACTCAGAGCTCAAGGGAGGGGTCAAAGGACTCCATGCAGACTTCAGGCACCCTGGGGTCTGCTGGAACCGAAGGGCCTTTGACACAGAAAAGAGGTACAGACCCTCCCCCTGGCTGCTCTGGAAAGGCAAGGCCATGACCGCTTGTCAGGGATGACGAGGAGACTCAGAGCTCAAGGGAGGGGTCGAGTTAAATGAGTTTTTCCAGCTGCAGGTTATGAGAGTATAGTAGATGTGGAAATAGAGTAATATTGGAAACAGTTCACAGATAGTAAGAGAAGTATTGTTTCATGGAAGTTTTTGTCTTCAGTTAAGAAACAGATCTGTACTGTGAGCCCGTGTGTTGGGGTCACGGTACAGATTTTTTTCTTACTGAGAATATAGCTTATACAAATTATCTTAATTAGATCCCTTCTTGTTCTAAGACTGTTATTCTAGTCGTTATTTATTAAACCTTTTACACAAAAGCTTTAGAGACAGACTAAACATTGTAGCAAAATTACAAGCCAATAATGAACCAGGATTTAGAAATATAAACTGATCAAGCTTTCTTTTAAAGAATCCTACTGTCTGGGAATTCTGCAGAAACAGCAGAAGTCACTGAAGGCTCATGTGATGCTGAGATCAAATTCATACTTTTCTTTTTTTCCCCCGCACCTTGGCTTGTGGGATTGTTGATCCCCCACCAGGGATTGAACCCAGGACCCTGGCAGTAAAAGCCTGGAGTCCTAACCACTGCCCTGCCGGGGAATCCCCATACTTTTCTCCTTCTGCCCAGCCCTTCACACAACTGCTTTTCTGTTTGCTCCTCACCTCATGTGTATGATTTCAGTTCCCTTTATTGGCAGTGCAGTCTCATTTCACAGAAGAGTCTGGAGACTTGAAGAGTGGCAGAGCTCACAGCCTTACCATAGCCAACAACAGAGCCATTCTCATCTACCACATACTGCCTTCCCTGAGGGTGGGGTCTGGGCCAGAGGGCTCCTCGTATTTCTCTGAGGTCTGGAAGCACACCCTGCAGGGAATGGCTGGGTCACCCTTGTTCAGAAATGAAGCTGGAGGAGGAGTGAGCACTGTGGGCAGAAAGCAGGCCCAGACAGGCTATTAAGGAGCCGCCTGGTGTGCCCAGTAGAAATGCCTACATTAAAATAACCAGTTCTCGGGAGGCAGGCTCCAGCTCAGAGCCTTGGCCTGCTCTATGACAGGATCAATAAGGTCCCAGGTGTGACTTTGCCTGTGTGTCTCTTCGCCCCTCCCCACCCCCCACCTAGATAACTGTAGTCTGGCATGGGACCCTCGTGAAGCTGCTCCGGAGCCTCTACACGCTGGGGCTCCCCGCCACCTCCAAGGACCTGCGGTCAGTGGAGCAGGAGGTCCGCTGGCGCATGCGCCGGCTCAAGTACAAGCATCTGGCCTTCCTGGCCGAGTCCAGCGCCACCTACATGCAGGAGCAGGGCTCCCGGGAGCTGCTGGCTGAGCTGCTTGTGCACCTCGAGCGGCGCTGGGCAGAAATTGAAGACAGACGCACGGTGGTGGCCATGATGGTGAAAACTGGGCATCTCTCGGAGTCTCTGATGAACCGCCTGGAGGACAAGGTACTAAGGGACAAGAGCCTGTGGCTTCTGACCATAGTCTGGGGCATGGCACTGGCAGGACTGGCATTTTAGGTAGCTACAGGCAGCAGTTTGTGCCCACTGGTTCCTTCAAGGATCCAGGGGGTTGCAGAGCCTGAACAAAATTTTAGTTCCTCCAAAATTGCATCTTGCACATGACGGGGAAACAGCACGGCCAGCAGCTCCTGAAGTGTGGCCTCAGCCGCCCCACTGGCTCAGCTTCGGTTAGTGCTTCCTAGAGACATCACGCCTGCCGCCCCCTGCTCTACCCCTGCCTCAGCCCCGCAGTCTAGTCAAATTCAGCCCTGTTCCCGTGGTAGCAGGGGCTGGCCCGGATGACTGCCACAGCAAACTCCGCAGCTCATGGGCCCTGGGTCCCCTGCCCTGGGACCTGGGGATAAGTTTGGCTACGGACACGGTATACCCGGTCTGGGGACTCCCTGGGGTAGGAGCAGAGGCAGGCCCTGCACAGATGGGACCTATGTTTAGTAAGCTCAGGCCTAGTTGCTGTCTCGCAGGGCCTACACTGCATGGGACCCTTGGCCCTCGGGCCGTCAAGCTGACCCCTGCCGGCTGTGGTTGACAGTGCCTGGAGCTGGTGGAGCAGTTTGGCCCTGAGGAGCTGCGGAAGGTGCTGGTGACGTTGGCAGCTCAGAACCGGAGATCGGTGCCCTTGCTGCGGGCCATCTCTTACCACCTGGTCCAGAAGCCCTTCCCCCTGACTAAAAGCATCCTCCTAGACCTGGCCTATGCCTATGGTGAGCCCTGTGCACGGGGAGTGAGGCTGGGAGGGGGAGGGTTCTGGCTGCAGCTGTGTCAAATTCGGTGCCTACCTCACCCATGGCAGGCACTGGCCCAAAAGGCTGCTACAGAAACACTGTGACTCATGGGCCCTGATCCTCTGTGCTAGGCCTCAGGGATAAATTTGGTTACAGACACCAAGCTTTTACTCCTTAAGACCGCGATGGGTGGTGGGGTGCGCCTGAGGGCGGCCTGCCACTTCTTACCAGTTAAATCTCAGGCTCTGTCCCCAAGGCAAACTCGGCTTCCACCAGACCCAGGTGTTCCAGCGCCTGGCAGCTGATTTGCTGCCCCACACGCCAAGCATGACGTCCAGCGAGGTAGCCCGCTGCACCAAGTCCTTCGCCTTCCTTAAGTGGCTCAACCTGCCCCTGTTTGAGGCCTTCGTCCAGGTGAGCTGGGGTGCAGGCTTGAGGCCTGGGTTCTGAGCGCCCTCTTCGCCTGACCCCCTGCTTAGGCACGCTCCCTGGGCATTTCATCAGGGAGGCCCAGCCAGTCTAGAATACTTTCTAGTGGCAGATACGGTGTCCTTATTCCAGTTACTTTGAAGAGAAGCAATATGACTCAGTTGTGAAAGAAAGCGTGGTTGAAACCCTTTCATTCTTTCACCAAACTTGTAGGTGACAGACTGTGTGTGTCTTTGGGTGACTATGCAGGGAGCGGTACAGGGAGCAAGGCCTAGAATCCACTCAAAACTCTCCCTAAACTTCCAAGAGCTGCAAAATGCAGTTGTGAAGAAAGAGAATGTTTGCACTGAGGTTTAGGTGCAGCAGGTTGAAGCCGTGTCTGTAGGCTGAAGAGTATCTCTGAGGCTGTTGTCAGGGGCCTTCTATGTGTGTATGATTGCCTCGGAGAAGACGGGGTAGCCCTCTGCCCTCTGCCCATTGCCCTGTGTAAATTACCCCTTTGGGCTGGGAGCTCATGGGTTCTGGGGGAGGGCCAGGTCTGCGTTCCACCAGGCCCCTCTCATCCTGCCCTTCTGTCCTCCCTGATTGGCCCAGCACGTCCTGGACAGAGCCCAGAGCATCACTCTGCCACACCTGTGTAACATGCTCCTGGCTTTCGCCCGTGTGAACTTCCGCCCAGAACGAGAGGATCCATTCTTCAGCCTGGTACAGTCTCCACACCCTCTACAGCTATGCTTGGAACAGCTTAGGACTGAGCAGGAGGGAGGGAAGAGACCGGATTGGTCCTGAGGAGCCCTAGGTGGGGAGGCAGAAATGAAGAAAGCCTGGTGGGGGTGTGGAAGGAGCCGGCTGGAGCCATACATCCCAGGGGTTATCTGGGGACAGGCGAGAGCCAGCATGGCAGCCAAGGACCAGGAAGGCATCCAGTGGCTCACTGGCAGTGGGGCTGGGAGACCCCTGTTCTTTCTTCCTGTGTGTGTGTGTGTGTTCCTCAGTCATGTCCAGCTCTTTGTGACCCCATAGACTGTAGCCCACAAGGCTCCTCTGTCCATGAAATTCTCCAGGTAAGAATATTAGAATGGGTTGCCATGCCCTTCTCTAGGGAATCTTCCCGACCCAGGGATCAAACCTGGATCTACCACATTGCGATCAGATTCTTTACTGTTTGAGCCACCAGGGAAACTTTGAGCTATCTTACTTCCTGGTGTTCCCTTAATGCCCTATTGGGGCTCAGAGACTCAATCCAGTTGCCGGGGTGAGAGCATCCTGTGAGTGAACTGGGTATGACCCTGGGCCCCCACAGTGGGTGTTCCCCGAGCCGGCCAGCTGCTTCCCCTTTCATAATCTCCAGCTCTTGGGGCCAGAAACACCTCCCCTGTGCTAGTGGCACAGTTTTGTGCATAGGTTCTTGCTAGTGGGTGGGAGGAGGAGGCAGTAGGGGTAGCCCAGCTGCTGTCCGGATTGGGCCTAAGGGATGAGGGTTTCTGGCACCTGCCACCAAGAGTCCCCCAAACCTGACCAAGAGTGCCTCGGCCAAGGTTACTCGCCTCACCCCCTTGGGCCTCAGCACGTCCAGGTCATAGGGTAGCTCCAGCTGCTGCCTGCCCAGGGATGCCTGCGGCCACTGAGCAGAACCTGCTTTCCCCACCCCGCACTGTCCTCGCCCAGGTGCATGAGAAGCTGGGGTCAGAGCTGGTGGGCCTGGAGCCAGCCCTGCAGGTGGACGTGGTGTGGGCCCTGTGTGTGCTGCAGCAGGTGCGGGAGGCCGAGCTGCAGGCTGTGCTCCGCCCTGAATTTCACGCCCAGTTTCTAGGTGAGCGGCGGGGGGCATCCCTCCCTCTCCTGAGTGATGGCGAGCCCCCCGCGCGTGCCCCCTCCCCCACCTCACCCGGGGACCACTGCAGCTGGGAAGGCTGCCTGTTTGTCAGTCCTGGCTCCGCTCAGCACTGGGGAGATGGGGCAGGCCAGGGCGCACCCAGCATCTGCTCCTTCTCTGTCCACTCCTAGTGGGTGACCGGCAGACCCTCTTTCTGCTGCTCCTGACCCAGAGTCCAGGGTGAGACTTGGGGGTGGGGGCGGGGGCCGCCAACTCTCCCACCTGGCCCCTGTGTCCCTCCATCCCGGTCCTTCTGGGCCTCTCTTCTCACTCCGTCATCTCCCCTTAGGTGGCAAGTCCCCAAAGGATCAAAGCACCTTCCAGAAGCTGCTGCATATCAATGCCACTGCCCAGCTGGAGCACCCCGAGTACACGGGACCGCTTCTGCCTACCTCAGCCTTGGTCCCCAGCCCCTCGGCCCTTGAACAGAAGACGACCCTGTTGCAGAAGGAGCTGCAGGAGACGTTGAAGGGGCTGCTGGGGAGTGCCGACAAGGGCAGCTTCATGGTGGCCACGCAGTATGGCTGGGTTCTGGGTGAGGACCCGTCGTCCCCTTCCCTCCCCGCAATCCCGTCTCTTCATCCATCGTAAGGGCAGGGGCTATGAGCCCCGTTGATTTCTGAGGGATAATCCCCACCACATTTTCATTCTTTGCCCTCCTCAGATGCTGAGGTACTGCTCGACACCGAGAGCCAACTTCTGCCCCTGAGGGACTTTGTGGCTCCCCATCTCGCGCCCCCCTCTGGCAGCCAGCCACTCCCCGCTGGGGCAAAGAGGTAGGTGGCCACACCACCCTTGGGGGCCATGTGCATTTGGTTCTGGAATTCCCTCTTCCCTCCGAGGGCCTGAGGGAGCTGTCAGCATCCACAGCACCCCTTCTGCCCCTCCAGGCTAGCCTTCCTTCGCTGGGAGTTCCCCAACTTCAACAGCCGAAGCAAAGACTTGCTGGGGCGCTTCGTGCTGGCCCGGCGCCACCTGCTGGCCGCTGGCTTTCTGCTGGTCGACGTGAGTATCTGCTAGTCCCAGCTGGCTAATGGGAGCCAGTGTCCAACCCCAGCTCTTGAGATCGCCCGTGTTGGGGTTCCCCCTTCACACATGAGAAAATAGGAACTTAGAAGGGTGTTAGGTTTCTCCCAACATCACAGAGCTTTTAAGTATCTGATGCTGTTCACTTCTCCACAACCAGGGTTTCTGAGAGGAAGAGGTGAGACAAACCCAGCGCCCAGGGCCTGGTGCTGGCCTGTGCCTCACGCAGGGCTCTGTGCTGAGGGCCGGCCCCGGGCCTGGTCCCGGGTTCTCACTGTGGAGACATCTGCACTGGAGAGCAGGCTGTCCTGTATGGGGCCAGAAAATACACAAGTGCCTCATTTTTGAGTGTTTTATTTTGCTTTGGATACAGCTTTTAAAATCTTGAAGCCACCCTTGGCCCCGTTTATTCACGGGCCTTTGCAGCTCTGAGCACTAACCAAGTGGGGGTCTCTTTCCCCCCATTCTGCTCTAGCGCTGTAGGCCTCTCCCCTCAGGATTTGGGGGCCAGGGGCCTGATGCGCAGGGCAGGGGGCATGATGGGGCTCCGCGCCTGCCCTGACTCATTTCCACTGCCTCTCCCAGGTTCCATACTATGAGTGGATGGAACTCAAGTCTGAATGGCAGAAGAGCGCCTATCTCAAGGACAAGATGCGCAAAGCAGTGGCAGAGGAGCTGGCCAAATGACCTGTCCCATAGCAAGGACTGTGTGCCCAGGGGGCCGGACTTCTGCAGAGGCCTAGCCATGGGCACTGGGTGGGCGAGAGGTGGCACGCTCCAGGACAGACCTCAGTGCAGGACGTTGGCCTTGGAAGTGCGGAAGTGGGCCGGTGGCCAGCATCTCTGAGTAGCGGGTCATTCTCTCATGAGTAATAAATTCTTAATCAACTGCCCGACTATCCTGGCTTCTCTGCCACCCACAGAGGATCCCTCTCATAGACATTTGTGCACGGCTGGCCTGTTGCTCAGAAGCCCGCACTCAGCCCCCGTACGGGCTGAGTCCTGGAGTTCTGAACGTCAGCAAGTGAGGACCTTCCCAGGGGAGGCCAGTTGGGTTTTCAGTGCATGGCATTCTGGGAGGTCCCCTCCCATCCAATAGTCTTGGGTGAGGGGCACCCTGACAGCCTGTGCTGCCAGGTGGTACAAGTGCAGCCCCTCAGGAGGCGCTGGCTCTGCGAAGAAGAGAGGCGTGTACTTGACTGACACTGCAGGGCCAGAGAGACCCCTTGCTGTCCTCACACCTGGGCCGGAGTGCCATGGTGGTGTGCCACCACTGTGCAGCCATCTGCCTAAGGAGCCCAGATCCCCCTTCACCACATCAGCAGCAGCGCCACCAGGACTTCCCCGGAGCCCAGAGCCCCCTTCACATCAGCAGCGGCGCCACCAGACTTCCCCGGTAGTGTAGCGGTTAGGACTCCTTGCTTCCACGGCTGGGGGCCCAGGTTCAATCCCTGGTTGGGGAACTAAGATCCCACAAGCCGAGTACCAAGGCCAAAAAAAGGCTTCCTAGCTTCTAGTCCGCCACAAGAGACTTTGCTGTGGAGCTGAGCAGAGAAGGGCCACCTGGCTTCTCTGGGCCCCCTTCTCAGCTGATGCCCACTCCCTCCAGAGTGGTCCCTCAGAAAGCGAGTCACACAAGCTTTGGGTTAGAGGAGGAGCTGTAGAGCAGCACACAGGATGTGGGTGCTTGGCACTCGGCACAGGCTGGCTGAGGTTCCTGGCCCAGAGAACAGAACAACCGAGATGGCTTTTTGAAGCCGGTGATAGCCCAGACAAGGTGAGGGAGTAGGGAAGAGTGTACCAAAGTGAAGGGCCAGCATGGACAGGCCTCAGGGGTGCCGAGCCAGGTTTGGGGGGACCCACAAAGCTCATGTTCACCATGCAGGATCTGTGGCTTGTGGTTGAGATGTTTGACAGATGCCCTGCGGCTGAAAGAAGCTACAGTGTCCCCTGTGCCCTCTGTCGGTTTGCACAAAGGTGACGGGCACGTGTCCCACCAGGATACTGGCTGCCAAGAACAAGAGTCCATGCGCAGGACGGCTGGATCACCACCAGGACCCCTCATGTTGCCCTTTGTGTTCACGCCTACCCACTTCACTTTGAGCCAACCAGCAGCTACCAACACGTCCTCCATTTCTGTTCTGTTACTTGGAGAATGTTGTGTACAGAATGATGCAGTCTATGAAGTTTGGAAATTGGGTTTCTTCACAGGCACAGTTCTCTGCAGTTTGATCGAGTAGGTCCTTGTTATTGCTGTTAAGACTGTGGTTCAGTCCCATGTGTGGGTGTTTGTGTAAACCCAAGTTTTTATTTCTCTGGGATAAGTGCCTGTGAGTACAGCTGCTGGGTCATATGGAATTTATATGCTGCTTAAGAAACTGCCACCGCGTTTTCCAAAGGTGCTGTGCTGTGTTACATTCCCACCAGCAGTGGGAAGCAGTGAAGTTCACATCCCTGCCAGCCTATGGTGTTCTCAAGGATTCCCGGAGCAGTTTGGATGGGTGTAGAGTCATCTTTTCACTTGAATTTGCCTAAAGGCTAGGGATGTGAAACACTTAACCTGACTTCTAGTCATCTTGGTGGGTATGAGGTGGTATNCAGCAGTGGGAAGCAGTGAAGTTCACATCCCTGCCAGCCTATGGTGTTCTCAAGGATTCCCGGAGCAGTTTGGATGGGTGTAGAGTCATCTTTTCACTTGAATTTGCCTAAAGGCTAGGGATGTGAAACACTTAACCTGACTTCTAATCATCTTGGTGGGTATGAGGTGGTATCTCACCATGCCTTTGATTTTCATTTTTCCATGATGACTAATGGTGTCTTCATGTGCTTACGGCCTGTTTACATGTAATTTTTGGAGACATACCTGTTCAGACCCTTTGTCCAGTTTTTAACTAGTCTGACTTACTGAGTTGTAAGAGTTCTTTATATATTTAGAAACAAACAAAAAAAAAAAATAGAAACAAGTCTCTTATCAGATAGAGGACTTGCAAGGACTTGCAAATAGTTTCTCCCATTTTGTGGACTGTATTTCCACTTTCTTGATGGTGTCCTTTGAAACACAAAAAGTTCCAAATTTGGGTGAAAGAGATTGTCCAAAATTGATGTTAATTCTACTTTAAATGGTAATTACTCATTTAAACATGAGTTTAAGCAAGCTTCAGGAGTTGGTGATGGACGGGGAAGTCTGGTGTGCTACAGTCCATGGGGTTGCAAAAAGTCAGACATGACTGACTGAACTGAACTACTTTAAATACTTCATAGAACTCAAATAAAACTATCTGGGCTTGAAGACTTCTTGGGGGAAGCTTTTTAACCCTGTTGCAGAAGGAGCTGCAGGAGACGTTGAAGGGGCTGCTGGGGAGTGCCGACAAGGGCAGCTTCATGGTGGCCACGCAGTATGGCTGGGTTCTGGGTGAGGACCCGTCGTCCCCTTCCCTCCCCGCAATCCCGTCTCTTCATCCATCGTAAGGGCAGGGGCTATGAGCCCCGTTGATTTCTGAGGGAAAATCCCCACCACATTTTCATTCTTTGCCCTCCTCAGATGCTGAGGTACTGCTCGACACCGAGAGCCAACTTCTGCCCCTGAGGGACTTTGTGGCTCCCCATCTCGCGCCCCGCTCTGGCAGCCAGCCACTCCCCGCTGGGGCAAAGAGGTAGGTGGCCACACCACCCTTGGGGGCCATGTGCATTTGGTTCTGGAATTCCCTCTTCCCTCCGAGGGCCTGAGGGAGCTGTCAGCATCCACAGCACCCCTTCTGCCCCTCCAGGCTAGCCTTCCTTCGCTGGGAGTTCCCCAACTTCAACAGCCGAAGCAAAGACTTGCTGGGGCGCTTCGTGCTGGCCCGGCGCCACCTGCTGGCCGCTGGCTTTCTGCTGGTCGACGTGAGTATCTGCTAGTCCCAGCTGGCTAATGGGAGCCAGTGTCCAACCCCAGCTCTTGAGATCGCCCGTGTTGGGGTTCCCCCTTCACACATGAGAAAATAGGAACTTAGAAGGGTGTTAGGTTTCTCCCAACATCACAGAGCTTTTAAGTATCTGATGCTGTTCACATCTCCACAACCAGGGTTTCTGAGAGGAAGAGGTGAGACAAACCCAGCGCCCAGGGCCTGGTGCTGGCCTGTGCCTCACGCAGGGCTCTGTGCTGAGGGCCGGCCCCGGGCCTGGTCCCGGGTTCTCACTGTGGAGACATCTGCACTGGAGAGCAGGCTGTCCTGTATGGGGCCAGAAAATACACAAGTGCCTCATTTTTGAGTGTTTTATTTTGCTTTGGATACAGCTTTTAAAATCTTGAAGCCACCCTTGGCCCCGTTTATTCACGGGCCTTTGCAGCTCTGAGCACTAACCAAGTGGGGGTCTCTTTCCCCCCATTCTGCTCTAGCGCTGTAGGCCTCTCCCCTCAGGATTTGGGGGCCAGGGGCCTGATGCGCAGGGCAGGGGGCATGATGGGGCTCCGCGCCTGCCCTGACTCATTTCCACTGCCTCTCCCAGGTTCCATACTATGAGTGGATGGAACTCAAGTCTGAATGGCAGAAGAGCGCCTATCTCAAGGACAAGATGCGCAAAGCAGTGGCAGAGGAGCTGGCCAAATGACCTGTCCCATAGCAAGGACTGTGTGCCCAGGGGGCCGGACTTCTGCAGAGGCCTAGCCATGGGCACTGGGTGGGCGAGAGGTGGCACGCTCCAGGACAGACCTCAGTGCAGGACGTTGGCCTTGGAAGTGCGGAAGTGGGCCGGTGGCCAGCATCTCTGAGTAGCGGGTCATTCTCTCATGAGTAATAAATTCTTAATCAACTGCCCGACTATCCTGGCTTCTCTGCCACCCACAGAGGATCCCTCTCATAGACATTTGTGCACGGCTGGCCTGTTGCTCAGAAGCCCGCACTCAGCCCCCGTACGGGCTGAGTCCTGGAGTTCTGAACGTCAGCAAGTGAGGACCTTCCCAGGGGAGGCCAGTTGGGTTTTCAGTGCATGGCATTCTGGGAGGTCCCCTCCCATCCAATAGTCTTGGGTGAGGGGCACCCTGACAGCCTGTGCTGCCAGGTGGTACAAGTGCAGCCCCTCAGGAGGCGCTGGCTCTGCGAAGAAGAGAGGCGTGTACTTGACTGACACTGCAGGGCCAGAGAGACCCCTTGCTGTCCTCACACCTGGGCCGGAGTGCCATGGTGGTGTGCCACCAAGAGGTGGCACGCTCCAGGACAGACCTCAGTGCAGGACGTTGGCCTTGGAAGTGCGGAAGTGGGCCGGTGGCCAGCATCTCTGAGTAGCGGGTCATTCTCTCATGAGTAATAAATTCTTAATCAACTGCCCGACTATCCTGGCTTCTCTGCCACCCACAGAGGATCCCTCTCATAGACATTTGTGCACGGCTGGCCTGTTGCTCAGAAGCCCGCACTCAGCCCCCGTACGGGCTGAGTCCTGGAGTTCTGAACGTCAGCAAGTGAGGACCTTCCCAGGGGAGGCCAGTTGGGTTTTCAGTGCATGGCATTCTGGGAGGTCCCCTCCCATCCAATAGTCTTGGGTGAGGGGCACCCTGACAGCCTGTGCTGCCAGGTGGTACAAGTGCAGCCCCTCAGGAGGCGCTGGCTCTGCGAAGAAGAGAGGCGTGTACTTGACTGACACTGCAGGGCCAGAGAGACCCCTTGCTGTCCTCACACCTGGGCCGGAGTGCCATGGTGGTGTGCCACCGCTGTGCAGCCATCTGCCTAAGGAGCCCAGATCCCCCTTCACCACATCAGCAGCAGCGCCACCAGGACTTCCCCGGAGCCCAGAGTCCCCTTCACATCAGCAGCGGCGCCACCAGGCTTCCCCGGAGCCCAGAGCCCCCTTCACATCAGCAGCGGCGCCACCAGACTTCCCCGGTAGTGTAGCGGTTAGGACTCCTTGCTTCCACGGCTGGGGGCCCAGGTTCAATCCCTGCTTGGGGAACTAAGATCCCACAAGCCGAGTACCAAGGCCAAAAAAAGGCTTCCTAGCTTCTAGTCCGCCACAAGAGACTTTGCTGTGGAGCTGAGCAGAGAAGGGCCACCTGGCTTCTCTGGGCCCCCTTCTCAGCTGATGCCCACTCCCTCCAGAGTGGTCCCTCAGAAAGCGAGTCACACAAGCTTTGGGTTAGAGGAGGAGCTGTAGAGCAGCACACAGGATGTGGGTGCTTGGCACTCGGCACAGGCTGGCTGAGGTTCCTGGCCCAGAGAACAGAACAACCGAGATGGCTTTTTGAAGCCGGTGATAGCCCAGACAAGGTGAGGGAGTAGGGAAGAGTGTACCAAAGTGAAGGGCCAGCATGGACAGGCCTCAGGGGTGCCGAGCCAGGTTTGGGGGGACCCACAAAGCTCATGTTCACCATGCAGGATCTGTGGCTTGTGGTTGAGATGTTTGACAGATGCCCTGCGGCTGAAAGAAGCTACAGTGTCCCCTGTGCCCTCTGTCGGTTTGCACAAAGGTGACGGGCACGTGTCCCACCAGGATACTGGCTGCCAAGAACAAGAGTCCATGCGCAGGACGGCTGGATCACCACCAGGACCCCTCATGTTGCCCTTTGTGTTCACGCCTACCCACTTCACTTTGAGCCAACCAGCAGCTACCAACACGTCCTCCATTTCTGTTCTGTTACTTGGAGAATGTTGTGTACAGAATGATGCAGTCTATGAAGTTTGGAAATTGGGTTTCTTCACAGGCACAGTTCTCTGCAGTTTGATCGAGTAGGTCCTTGTTATTGCTGTTAAGACTGTGGTTCAGTCCCATGTGTGGGTGTTTGTGTAAACCCAAGTTTTTATTTCTCTGGGATAAGTGCCTGTGAGTACAGCTGCTGGGTCATATGGAATTTATATGCTGCTTAAGAAACTGCCACCGCGTTTTCCAAAGGTGCTGTGCTGTGTTACATTCCCACCAGCAGTGGGAAGCAGTGAAGTTCACATCCCTGCCAGCCTATGGTGTTCTCAAGGATTCCCGGAGCAGTTTGGATGGGTGTAGAGTCATCTTTTCACTTGAATTTGCCTAAAGGCTAGGGATGTGAAACACTTAACCTGACTTCTAGTCATCTTGGTGGGTATGAGGTGGTATCTCACCATGCCTTTGATTTTCATTTTTCCATGATGACTAATGGTGTCTTCATGTGCTTACGGCCTGTTTACATGTAATTTTTGGAGACATACCTGTTCAGACCCTTTGTCCAGTTTTTAACTAGTCTGACTTACTGAGTTTTAAGAGTTCTTTATATATTTAGAAACAAACAAAAAAAAAAAATAGAAACAAGTCTCTTATCAGATAGAGGACTTGCAAGGACTTGCAAATAGTTTCTCCCATTTTGTGGACTGTATTTCCACTTTCTTGATGGTGTCCTTTGAAACACAAAAAGTTCCAAATTTGGGTGAAAGAGATTGTCCAAAATTGATGTTAATTCTACTTTAAATGGTAATTACTCATTTAAACATGAGTTTAAGCAAGCTTCAGGAGTTGGTGATGGACGGGGAAGTCTGGTGTGCTACAGTCCATGGGGTTGCAAAAAGTCAGACATGACTGACTGAACTGAACTACTTTAAATACTTCATAGAACTCAAATAAAACTATCTGGGCTTGAAGACTTCTTGGGGGAAGCTTTTTAAGTTACAGATTCAGTTTCTTTCATGGTTTTAGGATTATTCGTGTTACCCATTTCATCTTGTTTGAATTTTTGGTAGATTTTAATTTTCAAGTAATTGTCCATTTCTTCAAAGTTGTTGGATTTATGAGCATTAAGTTTGTAGCATTCCCTTAGTATCCTTGTAATGTCTTCAGGCTCCAGAGTGTTAGCCCTGTTATTAGTCAGCATTCTCCAGAGGAAGAACCAACAGAATATATGAGAGATTTATTATAGGAATTGGCTCTGCAGTTACAGAGACCAAGGAGTTCCACAATTTGCTGTTCTCAAGGTGGAGAACCAGGAAAGCCATAGCCACTGGTATAAATTCAGTTGAAGTGCAAAGACCCGAGGATGGGGAGGGGTGGCAGGTGGGGCTGTGCCGCCACTGTCAGCCCTGGAGGCCAAAGACAGAACCAGGAGCTCCAATGTTCCAGGGTCAGAGGTGGACACCCCAGCTCAAGAGAGTGAATTCACACTGCCTTTTTGTTTTTCTCTACCCCTACCTACCCTCCCTCCAGCAAGACTGGTTGATATCCACCCCGCACTGGTGAGACCAAATCTCTTCAGTCAGTCTACTGAGTCATGCTCATCTCCAGAGATGCCCTTGCACACACACCCAGAAACAGCATTTAATCCACTATCTGGGCATCCCTAAGCCCAGTCAAGTTGATACATAAAATTAACCACCACAGCCCCCGTGGCATACTGGTCATTTGTGTCGTCTCTATTTTTGTCCATCTTGCAATTTTACTGATTTCTCAAAGAACTATTTTTGTTTGTTTGTTTCATTGATTTCTTCCACTGTTTTCCGTTTCATTGATTTCTGCTCTTGGCTCTATTTCCTTCTTACTGCTGAGTATAGTTGATTTTGTCCTTTTCCTAGTTTCCTGAGGTAGGAACTTTGATGATTGAGTCCTTTCCTCTCTTCCAACGTGCTATAAATATCCCTGTCAGCATTTCTACCTGCAGACCACATAATTTAATATTTTTATTTTCATTCACTTCATTTCTGTGTTTCTTAACATTTTTCTTATTCTCGTTGTAATTTTCCTTATTGTTGGGTTCTTCCATGATTTTCCTGGTATGATGGGTGGTTTTTTTAAAAAAACATGTACCCCAGATAGGCTGTCATGTTCAAATTTTAGCAAGCAGTCAGCCTGTTTGGGTCAGGCTGCAGTCCTGGGCTACATGGCCTGTGATTCTCGTGACTCACAGCATTGTGTTGGTCTCCTGCCACTGGGCTTTGCTGGTGTTCTTGAATGGATATGAGGCACATCCTGTGCCTTTGTGGGGGGGTCAGGGGGGAACCAGCTTGCTGGGCTGAAAACCTGCTGTGGTGCAATTTCCTTTGCCAGTGGCCCCCACCCTCCAGAGACTCGAGTCGGGGGCAAGAGCCAGAGAGGGGGTGCATGAGGTGGGGAGGAATGGCTTCCCTTGGACCCTTATCAGCAGGCTTCCCCTTGATTTTCAGCATCAGTTCTGCCACACTCCCTAGAGTTGTCACAGGCTCCAGTTCATATGAGGGTGAATGCCTGGTCCTCCCAGTATGTAGTAGCTGGTGGTGACAGGAAATGCCAGGCTTGGGTCCCCTTCTGTTGAGTAGGCTGCTCTGCTGTCCCTCCAATCCTGGGGTCTCTCCCCAGCTCACCTTTCTCTTTTTGTCTTAGTTCAGTTCTGGTGGTCTCTAATTTCCCACATTTTTATTGGTTAGTCAGGAGGAGCAGAGAGACAAACTTGTGTCATCCTGTCCAAACAGGAAGCTACTCAGGCACTGATGAAAGCCTTCTGTTTTCTGGAATGTCAGTGGCATTGGCCAGGTGGTAGAGGGTAGCAGAACCGTGAAGACTTATGAAGGACTCAGCAAAGGTGATGAGAAAGAGGCCATAGGAAGAAGCAAGTTTTGTTGTTGTTGTTGGCTATGACACAGCTTGTGAGGTCTTAGTTCCCCCACAAGGGATTGAACCGGGGCCCCAGCAGTGAAAGCACTGAGTCCTAGTGACTGGGCCACTAGGGAATTCCCTGGAGGAGGCAACTTAGAAACTCTTAGGAGGTGAGGATGAAGATGGGTGTGGAGAAAAGGGGCAAAGAAGAGGAGCTCCCCATCAGTGGATAGATGGACAGATTTCCAGCGACTGAGAGGGATGCAAGATGCAGGGCTTAGATTGGAACATGATGGGTCTGGTGCCTGGTGTGTTGGGGAGATGCCCAGCAGGCAGCCCCTGGCTCCATGGGCTCCGGGGTAGAGCCAACAGAAGATTGAGGGTGAGGAGCCTCCCCCACAACAATGGCCGTTCTGATTGCCTACCCCCGCCCCCATCTAGCTCTGGGATGGTGACAATGTTCAACTGTCTCCCAGAGCCTGGCACGGGGCGGATGCTCGGTGAATCTGAGCGCAGGAGGGCCTGTGTGGAAGCAAGGGCGCATCTCTGGAAAGCCCAGGAAGGGTTTGCAACCTTGAGGGGTGTGGCAGAGACCTCTGCTGAGAATGGAGGAAGGCAAGCTTCTCCATCTTCCTTCTATTGCCCAAGAGCTGAAGGATGGGACAGCACTGAGCTGCGGGGAACCCCGGGGACCAGTCAACCTGAGGCTCCGCTGGGGCTGCTTTCCCTGATGCGCTCCTGCCTGCCGGCTCTGGTTGCCATAGAGCCTGGAGGCGGTTGCCACGGAGACCGACGTGCGAGGACCGACCAATCAGTGAAGAGCTGCGGCCCCAGCTCACCTCTTGGATGGAGGGATCGGGCTAGGATGAGGACCCCTGCCCAGGCAGCTGGGAGCCGGGTGTTCGAGCAGGGGGCTTATGGCGCCGCCACCCCCAAAGCGCCGGTCCCCCAGAATCCCCAACACCCTCCCCGGCCCAGCACCCCGAATTCTGACGACCTTCTGCCTCTTCCCGGCCCGACTAAGGGGTGATACCTCCGACTGGCCCTGAACCCCTCTCCCGTTAGTGAAGGGGAGGAGGGGGACCAAGGGCTGGGATGCTGCGGGAAAGGCGGGGCCACGGACCGCGGGAGAAGAGTGCAGTCAGGGTGGGGTATGGGGAGGGAGGGAGGGAGGCTGTCCCACCCCCTGCGCTCCCGGCACACCGCAGTGCCTGGCGCGCCCGCGCAAGCTCACTCGCTCACTCGGGGCGCTGGGCGGGCGGGGCGGCGCTGACGTCATCCACTGACCCTTTTCACCCCCCGGCCGAGGGGCGGTGGCCGCGCAGGCTCCGCGGGACGGACTCACCGACAGACAGGGGACGGAAGGACGGGCGAACAGCCAGGCCATGCCCGGGGAGGCTGCCCGCGCCGAGCTGCTTCTGCCGGAGGCGGGCGGGCCGGGACCCCGCACAGGTGAGGCTGCGGCGCGCTCTCCCTGCCGCTTGCGTGTGTCTCCGCCAACCCCTCTCTTCGTCCCCTCCCGTCTCTACCCCTCTCCCTCTCCGACCCTGTCCCTGTACCAGCTCCGTCCCATTTTCTCTTCACGACCCCCTCCCCGCCCTCTCTCTGTTCCCGTCCCTTGTCCATCCCCGCCTTGTCCCCTTCCTTGGTCCCCAGTCCTAACCCAACGTAGCCCAACCCTGGCTCCTACTCAGGACCTCAGGGAAGGGCGGGGTGGATTAGATGTCCTCCAGGTGCCAAAAGCGACTTGAAGGCGTGAGCTTCCCGGCTCCGGTGGGCGTCCCCGCCGCGCCCCATTGTCTGAGGGGGGGCAATGGGCCTCACGGCCCCTGCAGCGTGGGTTGTCATCTGCACCCCAGCCACTGAGGATGCAGATTCGCGGGGCGCCAGCCCTCCCCACTCCCCACCCCTCTCACCCCACCTATGCTTGAGAGCTGCCTCCGGGCGGGCGGGTGACTGGTTCTGGCTCGGAGGGAGAACAGGGCTGGAGCTGAAGCCTGGGGAAGCCCGAGGGCTGGAAGGTGGAAGGCCCTGGGGGAGCAAGGGCTGGGGAGCATCAGCCCTGGAGTGCAAGCCCAAATCCTTGGAGAGACTTAGGGAGCAAGCGTTGGAGGGGATCTGCCTTAGGCCCAGGAAGACCAGCCAGGATGGCCACTGGGCAGGAGGTCAGCCATGTGTGGCTCCAGGAGGGCCAAGGGCACCTTGCTGTGGGTGAGAAGTCCCCTGGTGATGAAACCCATACTGGGCCCAGGGACCTGGCCTCCCTCTGGGTCCAGTAAAGTGGGTCGGGTCTGTGTCTGCTTGGACTGTTTAACAACCTTGAATGAGGCACAAAAATCTTTGACCTTTGGCTTCCCTTCCTCTGTCCTCTTGGTGCCCAACCCCACCCTCAGCTTGCCTCAGGGTCCTGGAGTCCAGTGAGGGTGCACAGGGGTACCCTACCAGGCCAGTGCCAAGAGCCTGGTCTCCAGCACCCAGCCCCGCCAGCCACACCCACCTCCAGGATTTAGGTATTCATCACACTCCCGTGGACCCAAAGGACCCCCTTTTCAGGACCCTCTAGCCACACCAGCACCCCAGCAATGTGGCCCAACGGCCCAGGGTTCTGCCACCGCTGCAGCAGATGGGCCGAGCCTGGGGAGGGGGCTGCCCTAAGCTTCACCTCCACTTTGCAGACAGAACGCTGAAGCACAGGAAATGTACTTGTGGGTGGTCATGGGTGAACGTGGAAGCCACCAGAGAATGGTCAGAGCTGGGCAGCCCCTATCCACTGCCATGGGACCCACACAAATGAGCCTCAGCTCTGTGCGGGTGGCTGCTGCTGGCAACTCAGTCGGATGCACTCAGAGCCCCAAGAGCCCACAGCCCCTCAGAGCTGCTTATGGGGCAGGGCGGGGCCCCTGTATGCGCCAACATTGGCCATCACCGAGCCAGCAGTGAGCTGGGATGTCCTGCCTGAGGACAGCACACTGTGGCCCCTGCTTTCCCTCTCGCATGTGCCAACTCTGGAAACAGGGGTGGGGCAGCGGAGCCCAGTGAGACCCTGACAGGTTGTCCTCAGGTATAGGCACCAAGGAAAGGAGAGAGATGAGGCAGAGAAGCAAGACCCACTTCACAGCAAGTATGAGATCTGGAATGTTCCAGAGCTGAGTGGAGAGCAGGCTTCCTGCTCCCTGGGGACCCACCGACCTAGGAGGTCATGAGCAGACCTTTCCTGGCAAGCCCAGCTGAGGTGGCACAGATTACGTGCATGGAGTCAGCAAGTTAGTGTCCTAAGAGACAGGAGCTGGTCTCATCTTTAACGAGCATCTTGGAGAAAAGCCAGACCCCAGGCTGCTTGCCATGGAAGAACTCTTGGAAATCATCCCTTGGGCACAGCAATACCCTTTCCTTCTCCTCACCTCTCTTTTCAGCGGACACCCACCCTCGTGGGCCCCCAGTCCTGTGCTCAACTCTTGTCTGAGAGAGGGGCGGCTGCAGCCGGGGAGCTGCCTCTCAGGGAAGATGCCTGCCCTTCTCACGCCCTTCTGTCTCCACAGATCTGTCCTGTGATGCGGCTGAGGCTACCACCCCAAAGGGGGACCGGCTGGAGCACTGTGCCCTGACATCTGGGCCCAGCGCCCTGGCTCTCACATTCCTGCACGGCAAGCCTGGTGCCCGGCCCCCGCCTGAGGGAGCCAGCTGGGATGCAGGGCCGGGCCGCTCCCCCTCAGCCTGGGCAGTACAGGCAGAGGGTGGCCCCAGTCCAGGGCCCCTTGAGGTTCGGCCTACTGAAGGTCCTCCCCCAGCCTCCCTGGAGCCCCGGATTGTCATGGGCGAGGAGACGTGCCAGGCAGCCCCACTGCCCAGGGCAACCGTGCCGGAGCTCAGGGACTGGGAGGGTGGGCATGCTAATCTGAACCCACCCCCCGAGTTGTGTTCTCAGGGTGACCCTCCTGTGCCTTTCCCTGCCCCAGACTCCGATTCCTACTTCACGCCTCCCTCCACCCCCACCAAGACAGCCTCTACCCTGCTCCCTGGCCCCGGGCCCCACAGGGATGCCCAGGATGCCCAGGCTGAGCTGGGGGATTCGCCGCCAGCCTCACCCACTGGCTCGTACATCACGGCAGATGGGGACAGCTGGGCCTCATCCCCATCCTGCTCCCTGAGCCTGCAGGCCCTGGCCGAAGGGCTGGATGTGCCCTCGGGCTGGGGCTTCTCTCCACCCGGGTCTGTGGTCGATGAGAGGGAGCTGCCCCCTGCTGGGACTCCGGACAGCTCATCCCCAGAGTCCAGCCTCTCAGCAGACAGCAGCTCTTCCTGGGGCCAGGAGGGCCACTTCTTCGAGCTGGACTTCTTGGCCAATGACCCGATGATCCCTGCTTACCTCCTGCCCTTCCAGGGCAGCCTGATTTTCCAGGTGGAGGCAGTGGAGGTGACACCCCTGCCCCAGGAGGAGGAAGAAGTGGAGGAGGAGGAGCAAGAGGAGGAGCAGGAGGTCCCCCTCCCCAGAGGGGATCTAGCCGGAGAGGGCGAGGATGATAGCACATTCGCATCCTCCCTGCAGTCGCTGTCCGACCTGTCCATCACCGAGGGCGTGGACGAGGCCTTCGCCTTCCGGGATGACACCTCAGCTGCCTCCTCTGACCCCGACTCGGCCTCCTACACGGGGGCTGATGATGAGAGGCTGTACAGCGGAGAGCCCCACGCACAGCCCACCACACTGCTCCAGGACAGCCCTGGGGAGGCTGCCTCCTGGGGCCCAGAGCTCACTCTTGGGGTGTCCAAGGGAGAGGCTGGCCAGGCTGTGAAGAGTCAGGAACCCATCTCCGAGCTAACAAGGGTAGGTCCCGCTGCAGCCCAGGTGTCTTCTGCTATGGCCCTTCACATCCCGCAGGAATCTCTGGACCACACTGGGGTGAGCCCTCAGGCCCAGGAAGAAGAGCCAGGCTCCACCGTGGGACCAGTACCTGTTGCCCCAGTCACGTCTCAGCCCCTGGAGGAGGGAGATACTGCTACTTTAGGCCCAGAGCCCTGGATTTCGAAGGGAGAAGCAGACCTCAACTCTCTACAAACCCAGAAGGAAGACACAGGCCAGGGGTTTGCCGCTGCAACCAGCCCTGAACCTCAGCCAGAAGTGGATCCAGCAGCATTCCCACCCCTGCAGGATGCAGGTATTCCCTGGGTCCAGGAATCTGCCTCTGAGACCAGCCTTGAGCCCCAGTTGGAAGAAGAAGGCCTGACAAGCGCCAGCCCTCCCCACTCCCCACCCCTCTCACCCCACCTATGCTTGAGAGCTGCCTCCGGGCGGGCGGGTGACTGGTTCTGGCTCGGAGGGAGAACAGGGCTGGAGCTGAAGCCTGGGGAAGCCCGAGGGCTGGAAGGTGGAAGGCCCTGGGGGAGCAAGGGCTGGGGAGCATCAGCCCTGGAGTGCAAGCCCAAATCCTTGGAGAGACTTAGGGAGCAAGCGTTGGAGGGGATCTGCCTTAGGCCCAGGAAGACCAGCCAGGATGGCCACTGGGCAGGAGGTCAGCCATGTGTGGCTCCAGGAGGGCCAAGGGCACCTTGCTGTGGGTGAGAAGTCCCCTGGTGATGAAACCCATACTGGGCCCAGGGACCTGGCCTCCCTCTGGGTCCAGTAAAGTGGGTCGGGTCTGTGTCTGCTTGGACTGTTTAACAACCTTGAATGAGGCACAAAAATCTTTGACCTTTGGCTTCCCTTCCTCTGTCCTCTTGGTGCCCAACCCCACCCTCAGCTTGCCTCAGGGTCCTGGAGTCCAGTGAGGGTGCACAGGGGTACCCTACCAGGCCAGTGCCAAGAGCCTGGTCTCCAGCACCCAGCCCCGCCAGCCACACCCACCTCCAGGATTTAGGTATTCATCACACTCCCGTGGACCCAAAGGACCCCCTTTTCAGGACCCTCTAGCCACACCAGCACCCCAGCAATGTGGCCCAACGGCCCAGGGTTCTGCCACCGCTGCAGCAGATGGGCCGAGCCTGGGGAGGGGGCTGCCCTAAGCTTCACCTCCACTTTGCAGACAGAACGCTGAAGCACAGGAAATGTACTTGTGGGTGGTCATGGGTGAACGTGGAAGCCACCAGAGAATGGTCAGAGCTGGGCAGCCCCTATCCACTGCCATGGGACCCACACAAATGAGCCTCAGCTCTGTGCGGGTGGCTGCTGCTGGCAACTCAGTCGGATGCACTCAGAGCCCCAAGAGCCCACAGCCCCTCAGAGCTGCTTATGGGGCAGGGCGGGGCCCCTGTATGCGCCAACATTGGCCATCACCGAGCCAGCAGTGAGCTGGGATGTCCTGCCTGAGGACAGCACACTGTGGCCCCTGCTTTCCCTCTCGCATGTGCCAACTCTGGAAACAGGGGTGGGGCAGCGGAGCCCAGTGAGACCCTGACAGGTTGTCCTCAGGTATAGGCACCAAGGAAAGGAGAGAGATGAGGCAGAGAAGCAAGACCCACTTCACAGCAAGTATGAGATCTGGAATGTTCCAGAGCTGAGTGGAGAGCAGGCTTCCTGCTCCCTGGGGACCCACCGACCTAGGAGGTCATGAGCAGACCTTTCCTGGCAAGCCCAGCTGAGGTGGCACAGATTACGTGCATGGAGTCAGCAAGTTAGTGTCCTAAGAGACAGGAGCTGGTCTCATCTTTAACGAGCATCTTGGAGAAAAGCCAGACCCCAGGCTGCTTGCCATGGAAGAACTCTTGGAAATCATCCCTTGGGCACAGCAATACCCTTTCCTTCTCCTCACCTCTCTTTTCAGCGGACACCCACCCTCGTGGGCCCCCAGTCCTGTGCTCAACTCTTGTCTGAGAGAGGGGCGGCTGCAGCCGGGGAGCTGCCTCTCAGGGAAGATGCCTGCCCTTCTCACGCCCTTCTGTCTCCACAGATCTGTCCTGTGATGCGGCTGAGGCTACCACCCCAAAGGGGGACCGGCTGGAGCACTGTGCCCTGACATCTGGGCCCAGCGCCCTGGCTCTCACATTCCTGCACGGCAAGCCTGGTGCCCGGCCCCCGCCTGAGGGAGCCAGCTGGGATGCAGGGCCGGGCCGCTCCCCCTCAGCCTGGGCAGTACAGGCAGAGGGTGGCCCCAGTCCAGGGCCCCTTGAGGTTCGGCCTACTGAAGGTCCTCCCCCAGCCTCCCTGGAGCCCCGGATTGTCATGGGCGAGGAGACGTGCCAGGCAGCCCCACTGCCCAGGGCAACCGTGCCGGAGCTCAGGGACTGGGAGGGTGGGCATGCTAATCTGAACCCACCCCCCGAGTTGTGTTCTCAGGGTGACCCTCCTGTGCCTTTCCCTGCCCCAGACTCCGATTCCTACTTCACGCCTCCCTCCACCCCCACCAAGACAGCCTCTACCCTGCTCCCTGGCCCCGGGCCCCACAGGGATGCCCAGGATGCCCAGGCTGAGCTGGGGGATTCGCCGCCAGCCTCACCCACTGGCTCGTACATCACGGCAGATGGGGACAGCTGGGCCTCATCCCCATCCTGCTCCCTGAGCCTGCAGGCCCTGGCCGAAGGGCTGGATGTGCCCTCGGGCTGGGGCTTCTCTCCACCCGGGTCTGTGGTCGATGAGAGGGAGCTGCCCCCTGCTGGGACTCCGGACAGCTCATCCCCAGAGTCCAGCCTCTCAGCAGACAGCAGCTCTTCCTGGGGCCAGGAGGGCCACTTCTTCGAGCTGGACTTCTTGGCCAATGACCCGATGATCCCTGCTTACCTCCTGCCCTTCCAGGGCAGCCTGATTTTCCAGGTGGAGGCAGTGGAGGTGACACCCCTGCCCCAGGAGGAGGAAGAAGTGGAGGAGGAGGAGCAAGAGGAGGAGCAGGAGGTCCCCCTCCCCAGAGGGGATCTAGCCGGGGAGGGCGAGGATGATAGCACATTCGCATCCTCCCTGCAGTCGCTGTCCGACCTGTCCATCACCGAGGGCGTGGACGAGGCCTTCGCCTTCCGGGATGACACCTCAGCTGCCTCCTCTGACCCCGACTCGGCCTCCTACACGGGGGCTGATGATGAGAGGCTGTACAGCGGAGAGCCCCACGCACAGCCCACCACACTGCTCCAGGACAGCCCTGGGGAGGCTGCCTCCTGGGGCCCAGAGCTCACTCTTGGGGTGTCCAAGGGAGAGGCTGGCCAGGCTGTGAAGAGTCAGGAACCCATCTCCGAGCTAACAAGGGTAGGTCCCGCTGCAGCCCAGGTGTCTTCTGCTATGGCCCTTCACATCCCGCAGGAATCTCTGGACCACACTGGGGTGAGCCCTCAGGCCCAGGAAGAAGAGCCAGGCTCCACCGTGGGACCAGTACCTGTTGCCCCAGTCACGTCTCAGCCCCTGGAGGAGGGAGATACTGCTACTTTAGGCCCAGAGCCCTGGATTTCGAAGGGAGAAGCAGACCTCAACTCTCTACAAACCCAGAAGGAAGACACAGGCCAGGGGTTTGCCGCTGCAACCAGCCCTGAACCTCAGCCAGAAGTGGATCCAGCAGCATTCCCACCCCTGCAGGATGCAGGTATTCCCTGGGTCCAGGAATCTGCCTCTGAGACCAGCCTTGAGCCCCAGTTGGAAGAAGAAGGCCTGACAGCATCCTCACCCCTGCAGCATGCAGGTATCCCCTGGGTCCAGGAATCTGCCTCTGAGGCCAGCCTTGAGCCCCAGTTGGAAGAAGAAGGCCTGACAGCATCCTCACCCCTGCAGGATGCAGGTATCCCCTGGGTCCAGGAATCTGCCTCTGAGACCAGCCTTGAGCCCCATTTGGAAGAAGAAGGCCTGACAGCATCCTCACCCCTGCAGCATGCAAGTCTCCTGGTCCAGGGATCTGCCTCTGAGGCTAGCCCAGAGCCCCAGTCAGAAGAAGATCTGACAGCATCCTCAACCCTGCAGGATACAGGTCTCCCCTTGGTCCAGGGATCTGCCTCCGAGGCCAGCCCTGAGCCCCAATCAGAAGAAGAAGATCTAACAGCATCCTCACCTCTGCAGGATGCAGGTCTCCACTTGGTCCAGGGATCTGCCTCTGAAGCTAGCCAGGAGCCCCAATCAGAAGAAGATGACCTAACAGCATCCTCACCTCTGCAGGATGCAGGTCTCCCCTTGGTCCAGGGATCTGCCTCTGAAGCTAGCCAGGAGCCCCAATCAGAAGAAGATGACCTAACAGCATCCTCACCTCTGCAGGATGCAGGTCTCCCCTTGGTCCAGGGATCTGCCTCCGAGGCCAGCCCTGAGCCCCAATCAGAAGAAGAAGATCTAACAGCATCCTCACCTCTGCAGGATGCAGGTCTCCACTTGGTCCAGGGATCTGCCTCTGAAGCTAGCCAGGAGCCCCAATCAGAAGAAGATGACCTAACAGCATCCTCACCTCTGCAGGATGCAGGTCTCCCCTTGGTCCAGGGATCTGCCTCTGAAGCTAGCCAGGAGCCCCAATCAGAAGAAGATGACCTAACAGCATCCTCACCTCTGCAGGATGCAGGTCTCCCCTTGGTCCAGGGATCTGCCTCCGAGGCCAGCCCTGAGCCCCAATCAGAAGAAGAAGATCTAACAGCATCCTCACCTCTGCAGGATGCAGGTCTCCACTTGGTCCAGGGATCTGCCTCTGAAGCTAGCCAGGAGCCCCAATCAGAAGAAGATGATCTAACAGCATCCTCACCTCTGCAGGATGCAGGTCTCCCCTTGGTCCAGGGATCTGCCTCCGAGGCCAGCCCTGAGCCCCAATCAGAAGAAGAAGATCTAACAGCATCCTCACCTCTGCAGGATGCAGGTCTCCACTTGGTCCAGGGATGTGCCTCTGAAGCTAGCCCGGAGCCCCAATCAGAAGAAGATCTAATAGCATCCTCAACCCCTCAGGATGCAGGTCTCCCCTTGGTCCAGGAATCTGCATCTGAGGTCAGCCCTGAGCCCCAGTCAGAAGAAGATCTGACAGCATCCTTACCCCTGAAGGATGAAGGTCTCCCCTTGATCCAGGGATCTGCCTCTGAGGCCAGCCTGGAGCCCCAGTCAGAAGAAGATCTGACAGCATCCTTATCCCTGAAGGATGAAGGTATCCCCTTGGTCCAGGGATCTGCCTCTGAGGCCAACCTGGAGCCCCAGTCAGAAGGAGATCTGACAGCATCCTTATCCCTGAAGGATGAAGGTCTCCCCTTAGTCCAGGGATCTGCCTCCGAGGCCAGCCCTGAGCCCCAATCAGAAGAAGAAGATCTAGCAGCATCCTCACCCCTGCAGGATGAATGTCTCCCCTTGGTCCAGGGATCTGCCTCCAAGGCCAGCCCTGAGCCCCAGTCAGAAGAAGAAGATCTAGCAGCATCCTCACCCCTGCAGGATGCAGGTCTCCCCTTGACCCAGGGATCTGCCTCCGAGGCCAGCCCTGAGCCCCAATCAGAAGAAGATCTAACAGTATCCTCACCTCTGCAGGATGCAGCTCGCCGCTTGGTCCAGGGATCTGCCTCCAAGGCCAGCCCTGAGCCCCAGTCAGAAGATCTAGCAGCATCCTCACCCCTGAAGGATGAAGGTCTCCCCTTGGTCCAGGGATCTGCCTCTGAGGCCAGCCCTGAGCCCCAATCAGAAGAAGAAGATCTAGCAGCATCCTCACCCCTGCAGGATGCAGGTCTCCCCTTGGTCCAGGGATCTGCTTCTGAGGCCAGCCCTGACCACCAGTCAGATCTGAAAGCATCCCTGCCCCTGCAGGATGCAGGACTTCCCTTAGTCCATGGATCTGCCTCCGAGGCCAGCTCTGAGCCCCAATCAGAAGAAGAGGAGCTGACAGCATCCTCACCCCTGCAGGACACAGGTCTCCCCTTGGTCCAAGGATCTGCTTCTGAGGCCAGCCCTGACCACCAGTCAGAGCTGAAAACATCCCTGCCCCTGCAGGATGCAGGACTTCCCTTAGTCCATGGATCTGTCTCTGAGGCCAGCTCTGAGCCCCAGTCAGAAGAAGAGGAGCTGACAGCATCCTCACCTCTGCAGGACGCAGGTCTCCACTTGGTCCAGGGATCTGCCTCCGAGGCCAGCCCTGAGCTCCAGTCAGAAGAAGAAGTGACAGCATCCTCACCCCTGCAGGACGCAGGTCTCCACTTGGTCCAGGGATCTGCCTCCAAGGCCAGCCCTGAGCCCCAGTCAGAAGAGAAGCTCACAGCCTCCCCACCCCTGCAGGTTGCAGGTCTCCCCTTGGTCCAGGGATCTGCCTCCGATGCCAGCTCAGAGCCTCAGTCAGAAGAGGAACTGACAGCCTCCCCACCCCTGCAGGATGCCGGTCTCCCCTTGGTCCAGGGATCTGCCTCCAATGCCAGTTCAGAGCCCCAGTCAGAAGAAGAGGAGCTGACAGCCTCCCCAACTCTGCAGGACGCAGGTCTCCCCTTGGTCCAGGGATCTGCCTCCGATGCCAGCTCAGAGCCTCAGTCAGAAGAAGATCTCACAGCCTCCCCAACTCTGCAGGACGCGGGTCTCCCCTTGGTCCAGGGATCTGCCTCCGATGCCAGCTCAGAGCCTCAGTCAGAAGAAGAGCTGACAACATCCTCGCACCTGCAGGATGCAGGTCTCCCCTTGGTCCAGGGATCTGTTTCTGAGGCCAGCCCTGAGCCCCAGTCAGAAGAAGAGGAGCTGACAGCCTCCCCACCCCTGCAGGATGCAGGTCTCCCCTTGGTCCAGGGATCTGCCTCCGATGCCAGCTCAGAGCCTCAGTCAGAAGAAGAGCTGACAGCCTCCCCACCTCTGCAGGATGCAGGTCTCCCCTTGGTCCAGGGATCTGCCTCCGATGCCAGCTCAGAGCCTCAGTCAGAAGAAGAGCTGACAGCCTCCCCACCTCTGCAGGATGCAGGTCTCCCCTTGGTCCAGGGATCTGCCTCCGATGCCAGCTCAGAGCCTCAGTCAGAAGAAGAGCTGACAGCCTCCCCACCTCTGCAGGATGCAGGTCTCCCCTTGGTCCAGGGATCTGCCTCCGATGCCAGCTCAGAGCCTCAGTCAGAAGAAGAGCTGACAGCCTCCCCACCCCTGCAGGATGCAGGTCTCCCCTTGGTCCAGGGATCTGCCTCCGATGCCAGCTCAGAGCCTCAGTCAGAAGAAGAGCTGACAGCCTCCCCAACTCTGCAGGACGCAGGTCTCCCTTTGGTCCAGTGATCTGTTTCTGAGGCCAGCCCGGAGCCCCACTCAGAAGAAGAGAAGCTGACAGCCTCCCCACCCTTGCAGGATGCAGGTCTCCCCTTAGTCCAGGGATCTGCCTCCAAGGCCAGCCCAGAGCCCCAATCAGAAGAAGAGGAGGTGACAGCCTCCCCACCCCTGCAGGATGCAGGTCTCCCCTTAGTCCAGGGATCTGCCTCCAAGGCCAGCCCGGAGCCCCAATCAGAAGAAGAGGAGGTGACAGCCTCCCCAACTCTGCAGGATGCAGGTCTCCCCTTGGTCCAGGGATCAGCCTCCGAGGCCAGCCCTGAGCCCCAGTCAGAAGAAGAAGATCTCACAGCCTCCCCAACTCTGCAGGACACAGGTCTCCCCTTGGTCCAGGGATCAGCCTCCAAGGCCAGCCCGGAGCCCCAGTCAGAAGATCTCACAGCCTCCCCACCCCTGCAGGACACAGGTCTCCCCTTGGTCCAGGGATCAGCCTCCAAGGCCAGCCTGGAGCCCCACTCAGAAGAAAAGGAGCTGACAGCCTTCTCGCCCCTGCAGGAAGCAGGTCTCCCCTCCAGTCAAGTATCTGCCACCAGTGCCAGCCCTCCGGCCCTGATGACTGACACAGGCTGTACCCAAGAGACAGAGCCCACAGCCACTGCAGCCCATAGGAAAGGAAGAAAGACCCTAGGACTGAGGCCAGCACCTGCGGAAAGAGACCCAGACCACACTCGAGGATCAGACTCTCTGGCCTTGGATCAGATACGTCTGGGCGGCCCAGACCTACCTGCAGATGCTCGGACACACTTGGAGGGAGATGCAGGCCCCTCCAAGCCTGCCACAGAGATCCCAGACACACCTGAGCCTTTCACAGCTGCCCAAGGTCCCCCAAAGCCTGACTCCAGTGGGGAGGAAGTGGCTAAGGGCATTTTGACACCTGAGCAGGAAGCCTGTCATGATGTCTGTGCACATGGGGGTGATGGAGCTGAGTCCAGCTCACCCCCAAAGGAGGCCCTGGGGGCTGAGCACCAGGGTCGTGAGGCCCTAAAGCCAGTGGTTCATGGCCCAGGGGTGTATCCTACTGCCAGCCTGGAGGTTGGCCAGTTGGGGCCCCCAAGCCCAGTGGAGGAAGGAGCGGCCACTCTTGGGCACAGGCTTCCCATGGCTGTGGGCTCAGAGGTTGGGCTGAGCTCCTGCTCAGAGTCTCCTTCAAGAGCTGTGCCCAGGCCAGAAGGGCACTGTGCCAAAGATCCTGCCCCAACATCTCCACTGCCCTTGAAGCAGCCAAAGCCTGTGCTGGGCCCAGGCAGGGGAGAGCAGGCCCAGGCAGCACTTGGAGTCCTTGGCCCCTCCCCACTGCAGCCTCCAGAAAGCCCCATAGGGAGCCTGCCCAGTGCACCCCAAGACAGGATCCAGGGCCCTGAGCCCCCTGCTCCTGGTGTCCTCATGGAGGCAGTCCCAAGCCCCCCGGCATCCCCTGCCCCCTGCCCTTGCCGGGGCCCCCGGGAAGACTTGGTGGAGGGCGCAGAGCCCCTGGGCTCTCCGAGCCACCCACCACCTCGGCCAAGAGCCCAGCGGGCGGTGGCTGCCTCCTCAGGGATCACAAACCCCTCTGGGGCTGGGCAGGTCAGCCTTTCACCCCACCCCACCCTCCTCAGCCCCAAGGCAGCCCCCAAGAGGGGTACCCATGCCAAAGACCCAGCCTCGAGGCTCTCGCCCCCTCGCCAAGTGCCTCCTGGCTCTGGGCCCCGGAGCCCAGCTGGCCCTCGAGGGCTCCCAGCCACCGAGCAGCAGGATGACGGCGACAGTTTGGAGGAAGGTGAGTGGGATGCAGGCGGCAGCGCTGTCCTGAGCCAGGGACCCAGGGGGCAGAGGGCTGGGCAGGGATGCGAGCTGCTCGTCCCGTGCCTGTCCAGAAGGGCAGGCCATCCTCACACTCCCCTTCCTCAGACTCGCCCCGCGCTCTGGGCTCCGGCCAGCACTCGGACAGCCATGGCGAGTCGTCAGCAGAGCTGGAGGAGCAGGACCTCCCAGGACCGCAGACCGCACAGTGCCCAGCCCAGGTGCCTGAAAAGGCAGGTTGTGCACCCAGGGGAGGGCTCCGTGCCCTGCCCTCAGGTGCTCAGACCCCCTTTCTTCTCCAGGCCCCAGCCGGCAGCGGGAGCGAGGAGACGGTCGCCAAAGCCAAGCAGAGTCGCAGTGAGAAGAAGGCCCGAAAGGTGGGCTGGGCACCCAGCTGGGACTCTGCTCCCTCCAGGAAGGGCCAGGCTGGCCAGACAACCCCAGCCACCCCAAGAGTGGGGCTGGCAGTCTAAAGGGACCCTTTCTCACTCACCCCATAGCTGATGAATCCCATTGATGGGAGCCCTGGGTTATAAAGGGAGTAACTGGATGCTTTGTGTGAAGTTAACTGGGGTGGGGCTGTCAGTTGAAACAGACTCACAGCCTGAGTCCGATGTCCTATTTGCTCACATGGGGAGCCACCTGGGAGGCTCCACAGAGGGTGGGTGGTGGAACCCTTGTGTCCCTGGCAGTGGGCCGTTTCCCCCAGACTTGCTCCTCTCCCCTAACCCCCAACCGGGAACTTTGGGACCCATGCCCAGGTCTGAGACCATTGTGCTTCCAGGCGATGTCCAAGCTGGGCTTACGACAGATCCAGGGGGTCACCAGGATCACCATCCAGAAGTCCAAGAACATCCTCTTTGTCATTGCCAAGCCCGATGTCTTTAAGAGCCCAGCCTCAGACACCTACGTGGTCTTCGGCGAGGCCAAGGTCTGAGCGGCTGGCCATGGGCGCGGGGAGGGAGTCTGGGGCGCGGGCTCAGCTGACAGCTGACCTCTGTGCTGCAGATCGAGGACCTGTCGCAGCAGGTGCACAGAGCTGCAGCTGAGAAGTTCAAAGTCCCCTCGGAGCCCTCTGCCCTGGTGCCCGAGTCAGCACCTGGGCCGAGGGTGAGACCCGAGTGCGAAGAGGAGGAGGAAGAGGAAGACGAGGAGGAGGTGAGGCCAAGGGGCCCATGGCTCAATCTTGTGGAGGGGGGCAGCTCTGCCTGGGGCGTCTCACTGGGGGAGGGGGCCGCTCCAACACCTCCCTGCATATCCCGCTCCAGGTGGATGAGGCAGGACTGGAGCTGCGAGACATCGAGCTAGTGATGGCGCAGGCCAACGTGTCAAGGGCCAAGGCCGTGCGGGCCCTGAGGGACAACCAGAGTGACATCGTCAACGCCATCATGGTGAGTGGCTGGCCCCTTCGCAAATGCCCTGCTGCTGTCTCTGCCGGGGCCTGTCCCCCAACATGACCCTCTCCTTCTGCAATTCTCACAGGAGCTGACCATGTAGTTGCTGACCAGAGGCCCGGCTCCACCCCTGCCCGTAGCTCTGCTGCTCAATAAAGTGGTGTCCCTTTATCGCCTCTGCTCCTCCAGCGCAGGCTCTGGCTAAACGACTTCAGGAGGTGTGCAGACACTTCCTGAAGCCACAGAGGTCCCAAGGAGGGTGGTGGTCCCTCCCCCACGTCCCAGGGAATCCACCTTGCCCAGGGATTGGGGGCAGTCCGGTCACCTGGCTGTGGCCCAAGTCACGGGCCTGGGAATAAGAGTTTCTGGAACGAACTCCCCAGATGCAGGGGCCCCCGAACTGGAGGAGCTGCTGGAAGTAGTGTCTGCCAAGGCGAGCAGCACTTCATCTCCTGGTCCCTCGCTGTGGCCCAGCTCTAGAAGTCACCACCCTCTCCCTGTCCTCTCTCTTCTACAAAGTCCAGGGAGCGCAGGGTGGGGGTGACATCCCAGGACAAAAGAGGGAGACCACTGAGTGCGGGACCACGTGTGGGTGGACCCCGGAGAAGAGGAGCAGTTCCTGACCATCACAGAAGGCTCGTGGGACACAGGGTCCCCACTGTTCACAAGCACAGGGTGGGCTGTGGAAGGGATGGCCCCTGGCCCACGTGGCTATCTTTAGCTGTTCCACATGCTTCCAGGGCAGGTCGATTTACACACACACACCTAGAGACGGCATCTACCGTCTCCCTTAGCTCTGCTCAGCCCGGGCCCACAACCAGCACCTGGCCCGCCAGGGCCAGAATGAGGTCTGAGATCCCTCCTCCGGTCCTGCCCCTTGTCAGTGGGGAGGAAGCCTAGGGGGCTGCAGACCCCTGCCTGTTTCCACAGAGCTGGACATCGAGCCCACATCCCTGCCCTCCCTCCGGGGGCTCAAGTACCCACCCCGCTGAGCCTGGGGCTTGTTGCATATGCAGTCAGGAGCCTCGAGGTGTGCTATCTTGGGGGTGAGGAGGGAGTCCCAGAGCTGGGCCTCCCCACGCCTGCACTGCAGTACCCAGGCCCCAGCCTCCAGGCTGATGGCCCTGAGGTCACCCCCATGGCCTCCCCATGTCCCAAGGGCACAGGAGGGGCCCCACGCAGGGGGGACCAAGGCCAAGGGGTTTGACTGGCCCCCACTGACCTCCCTGATGACCAGGGACCCTGGGCTCCAAGATGCCATGCTCTCAGGGTGGGGATGGCACTTCTGGTGAAGGCGTGGTGTGCAGGTTTGCTGTGAACCACCATGACGGTGAATGTGGCCTGGGGTCATGGGCTCGGGTGATGGGCTAGAGGACAGCGAGCCCCTCCAAGAGCCCAATGCTCGCATCCATGTGTGCTCAGGACACCTGCATCCTGCCCTGTGCCCACAAACCCACATCAGGCCCTCCCTGCAGGCACCGGGCACAAGTGCTTGGTCCACGGTGCCCAGCCAGGGCGTGTGGGTCTGAGACAGAGGCCAGAGTGGAGGCCCCAGCTCATCCCCCTGGAGCAGAAACACAATGGCAACCAGAGATAAATTATTCACATTGCAGTAAACGCCTTTTAAGGTCTCTGAGAGTTTCAATAGAAACGTCGTGTGCAAAATGACAGCTGTCCAGGGTCTGGCTGACAGGACCCCCTCCCGAGGCAGGGTGGCATGCAGGTGGGTGCAGCTTGACTTCTGCCCTGGCACGGGGGTGCCTCCTTCACAGTAGAGCCACCTATGTCCGGGGCCCAGGAGGGCGACTGGCAGGGGCCCCGGCGCCATCAGGCCGAGTCCTGATCCATGCTGCAGCCCAGCGCCTCGATGTCATTGCTGATGTCCGAGATCATGCGGTCCCACTCGTCCCCCTCCGAGGGTGCGGACTGGTCGTCAGAGCTGCCCGCGGCCCTGTTCCCGTTGGAGGTGGAGGTGGAGGTGGAGCTCGTGGCCCGGCGGTACCTGCCGAAGCTGTCCGTGATGATCCCACGGCCATCCTTCACCCCAATGGTCTCCAAGAAGTTCTCGAAGTGCTGGCTGTCTTTCTCAGGGATGAAGGGCCGCAGACCTGCAGACACATGGCCCACCTGATCCTAAGCCAAGCCTCTTGCTGAAAGCACGCATGTGCCTGTCCTAGGGGGCCCATGGCCTGGATAAACCCCCCCCCCCCCCCCCCCCC
>SJYT01005163.1:78513-176293 GCA_006410635.1 Cephalophus harveyi
GTCCTGGCAGGTGCTGTGGACTGGCCCTGCCTTGGCAACAGGGCTGGTGCAGGTCAGAA
The DNA here is from genome assembly GCA_006410635.1 of Cephalophus harveyi. Taxonomy (NCBI): domain Eukaryota; kingdom Metazoa; phylum Chordata; class Mammalia; order Artiodactyla; family Bovidae; genus Cephalophus; species Cephalophus harveyi. The sequence continues at coordinate 78,573 of SJYT01005163.1, forward strand.
GCCACACTCTTACATCACTCCCCTCGGTCCTCAGGAAAGCCCCACTTCACAGGCTTCCAAACACAGGAGACAAGAGGGTGCAGCGGAGGCTGGCACACGGCTCCAAGCACCAGGCCCTACTGCCCAGCTCCCAGTGACCACCTACTTCCTGGAAATATAAGTGTGAGAACACCTACTCTGATGTGAGAACAATATGAAACAGGCCTTGGACCCCAGGCTTAGCTGTTGGCTGACTCCAAGGGGCCTGTGGGGTCAGCAAGAGATCAGACTGGATGCAGGTCTGCACTCGGCCCTTCACCTCCACCCCCACCCCATCAGCATAGCACCCTCCTTGGATCTTCGGGGGCAAAGCCCAGGACCTGCGAGCCTCCACCAGCCATGTTCTCTGGGATCAGCATAGGGAAAGCACAGTCGCTCCACTGTGCTTGTGCGTGTGGACACACATCCAGGGCTGCGTCTGGCTGTCTGTGGCAGGCCCTGAGTACCCGCCCGCCCTGCTGACTCTGCAGGCTCTTCTCTCGGGGCCTCAGCTAAGGCTGCTTTTCACTGGGAATGGTGTCATCACTCCTCCGCCCAGCAAGTTCCTGCCTACTCCCCCAAACCTGCCCCTGCACCAACTTCCTCTGAAGAGCCTCCCTCAGCCCTTACTGGGCAGTACAGTGGCCACCTCACCCCAAGTCTGGCTCCCAAGGGGCCCCTCCTGCTTCCCTGGGGGCAGGGTCCCCAGAGTCACTGGGAAGCGCCATGGGAAGAACCACTCAGCTGCTGGCTGGCGGGCCCCCACCCCTAAGGGAGCCGCACCCACCCCGCGCTCACCAAGCAGCAGGAACTTGCGGCTGTCCCCGTAGAGCTGCCGCAGGTTGATGCAGAACTCGTGCACCGAGGCGCCGTCACGGTACTCATGCAGCAGCGCTGCAAACTGCTGGATCTCCTGCGACGACAGCTTGGTGCGCAGCTGCCAAGAGAATGGGCCCGCACGGGGAGGTGACTGGCGTTGCCTCCACCCTGCCCATACCCAGCTTGACCCCTGCCGGAGGGCCAGCAGGAGGGAGGGGAACCCCACACCAGCCCCGAGGTCCCCACACCAGCAGAGAGTGCCTCGGAGACCAGCCCACACCATCTGTTTTAACCCGCCACCTGGCTGGCCTGGCTGACCACCAGTGGGTGGAGGCTGCAGGTCTGACACCACTGCCAGGAGCCACCGAATTGCAGACAGAGCCCAGAGTGATATTCGGTGTACTGACCAAGTTTTTAATGACGTGAAGTCAAGGGACAGGGGAAAAGTCTGCCGAGCTTGATAACAAGGCCCATCTGGCCCTTCCATGGTAGCACCCCATGCTACCATTCACCACCAGAGACCCAGAGACAGGTCTGTCGTTCAGCCCCAGAGGCCAGAGCAGCCCCACGCTCAGGCCTTGGCCACCTCGCGCTCTTTCCAAAAACTGACCTGGTAGGAAAGACTTCAAGGCCCAGTTGTAAGCAAGGCATCCATGCTCCCCCCAGCTCCACCCACAGGGAAGCAAGCCTTCCTCCCATCTCCTCCAGGGAGCTCCTAGCCTGAAGGCACCGCACACAGGCCTGCTGGCGGGGCCAGCGTCTTCGGACTCTGGTGGGCGAGTGGCAGGCGGCGTACCGTGAGCATGTAGTCCTGCAGCAGCTCCGCAGCCGTGGCGCTCAGCTCACTCTCGCTGACCGTCTTGGCATGGGGTGCCGTCTGCATGCAGAAGGACAAGGGCGAGACGCCACCTGCATGTGCACACTCGGGGAAGGAGCTGCAAGGCGCAAGCAAAGATGTGGGTGGGCAGCCCCCTAGCCCTGCCCCGGGCCTCACCTTCACCCCCAAGGATTCAGTGAGAGTCAGGGGCTGAGACAAAGAGGAGGCCTGTCATGGAGGAGGTGTTCGGGGAAGGACCCAGAAAGGGCCAGCAGCCTAGCAGGGTCTCAGTGGAGGGATGACATCACTAGTGTGACCCAGAGGAGCCCATTCACTAGAAGACTCCTGAAATTGGGGAAGGAAGGTGGGGCCAGGCAGCTGTGTGGGCAGCGCTGAGACCCAGACAGGGGTACTCACAAAGTGCTGGCTTCCGTCTCATATGGCTCCTTCATGTCCACCTTTGTGGAAGAGTCATCTGTGTGGAAATGTAGAACACAGAAGCTTCTGGTTATCTGAGGGAGGGGGCCCTGAGCCCAGTATTCACGTGCTAAGCAAAAGAGGCAGAGCCCTGGAGGTGGGGAGCCGTCCAGGCCCCTGGGGTGCACCCTTTGGGCTGCACCCACACGTGCTTCTCCTGAGATGTACCACCTGCCGTGGGTCTGGACAGGAGCCAGGACAATGCTCTGGTCCCCAGAAGATGTGCCAAGTGGTGGGGCTGAAGCAGGCTCCCCAGTGGCCAGAACAAGAGAAGCTTCATCAGTAGACAGTGAACATTGCTGTGTCTACTTTGTGAAAACTCATTCAGCTGTACACTTTCGATTTGTGTATATCTTGTAGTAAAACAGTTTATTAAAAAAACAAGCAAACAAACACACACAAGGGCCAAAGCAATCACACAAGTGAATGTTTAAATATAGCTCAATAAACCACCTGCTGCCCACTGGGGCCTCAACCTTCCCATCTGCCCATGAGGACAGACTGCCAGCCTCACCAGGCTACCTCTGTGGGGCTGCAAGCAGCCCCAGCACAAACAATGAGACGAGGACGCAGCCAGGGAAGCAGCCCTTCCTCAAAGAGCCCCTGCAGCTCCGCGTTTACATGCAGAGGGTTCTGCGCTGTTCACAGGGATGTGTGAGTCGCAGTGAAGGGAGTGGGGCTGGACTCCTCTCCATAGAGAGACCAGCGGCCTCCAACCCTGGAGGCCACCTCTGAGCTGTCTCCAATACCTTTCCTCATGTTCCCCTGACTGACAGAAGCCACAGATCCTCAATGAACTATGTATTTGAAAAGTAGATGCTCCTAGTGTTTAGAAGACTGAGCTTCAGTGGGCCACGTGTAAACAAAGTGTGCTGTGAGCTTACAATTCCCAGAAACACTGCTCGGACTCTGAGAGCCAGTTCCCCTGCACTGCCTTTGGGCTCTGTGCTCTTCCTGCCGCCAGCCCCACCCTGCCCTGGGCAGCCTGCACCTGGGAAGGGGCCCCACCCCCACGGTGCAGGAGCCCCTCCCAGCCCTCACTTGGAGGTTTGGTACAGTGCCTTTAGCCACCAGTGGTTCCAGAGTAAGTGTTCTTGGCCCCCAGAGTTATGCAGGAAGCCACCAGGGGGCCTAAAGGAGGGAGTGGGGAGAACAAATGAACAGTGAAGTCTGGGAACGAAGGGTATTGACTCAAATGCCGCCCTGGACGGTGGCCACCCGGGTGCTGTTCTGGCAGGAGCTCGCAGCAGCGCCCTGGTGGGAAGGGGAGAGGGAGCCCAGCTGCTCACGTACCACTGTGAAGGGATAGGTGGTGGGTGGGTGTCGAGGCCCCATCAAATATGGCTCTGTCCAGGAAGTCAATGGTGGACTCTGTGTACACGATCTGGAAGACCTGGCCGAGCAGCGAGCACAGCTCTTCCGCGGCGACCTGCCAATTGAGCACACGGCTGAGCCTTCCAGGCAGCTTCCTCGGCACCCGACACCTCAGATGCAGAACAAACGCCTAGAATCAGGGCCCACTGTCTCCCATTGCCTCCTAGGGACACAGGATGCCAGCCCACACCCAGGAGGCTCTCTGGACCCGCAGAAGTGTCACCTCTGGCCCTCCTCCTCCACTGCTCTTCCACCCACAGCCATCTCAGCACCCGTGCCAGCCTCAGGAAGAGGGCAGAGAGCGGACAGCACCTGAGCCAGCTCACATGGACAGCATTCCCAACACCGCACAACCCTTCACACATGTGCTGTCAACGCGGGTCCCATCTGGGGAGGCTCTTCCCCCGAGACAGGGGGCAACATCTGGCGGAGTTCCCAGTGGGGACAAGCCAAGGAGGCGGCCCCAGAAGGAAGAACTACTCAGGTGGAAGGTGGGCAGAGATGAGGAGGAGGGATACTGATCAGCGGCTGCCAAGATCACCATCCGGGTTTTGGTCTTACTAAAGGCGTGAAAATTAAACAGAAGGGTATCAAGGGGCTCCCAGAGGCTGGCAGCAGTATGGTGGGCCTCAAGCCACTTCCCCAGAGTCTTCCCCAATGGCACAGCTTGGTGTGAAAACAACAGCCCCCACATGGGGGGAGGGAAACGGAGGGCCAACCAAGAGAAGAAGGAAAAAGCATGGAGATATCAGACAGACTCAGTGGGACCTGGGCAGGGCTGGGGCTGGAATGGGTGGAGCCTGGTCAAGCTATTGGTGGGACTGAGTCAGGATATGGGTGGGGATGGGCAGGGCCTGGGTCCCAGGTGCCAACCTCGCTCACCTTGCTCTCCGCGGCCAGGATCACCAGGCAGCATGCCTCCACAGGCCCCACTCCACTCTCCGACAGGGAGCCTGTGGTGAGGCCTCGGGAACTTTCTGCACACAAACTCTGGCTGGGGGAGATGCCGGGGTCCTGGGCTGGGAAGTCAACACCATGACAGGTTAGAGCCCATGTGGGAGCTCAATGGCAGGCTCTGGGCAGCCCCTACCCGACTCAGGTCGGGACAGACCGAGCCAGGCAAGCCCCCGCCCTCATCTTCCCTTCACAAAGCACCCTTCCCTGCCACCGCCCACTCAAAACCACCACCTTAACATGAGCTTCTGGCTTCTCTGTCAAAGACAGAGTGAATACCTCAGACGAAATCTGCGAACATTTAGCTGCTTCTGATCTACACAAAAGACGGTATTCACAGAGTTCTAGTGACAGGCTTAAGACACAATCCTGACAGGAGATGAGGAAACTGAGGCAGACGGGGCAGAGGGCTGGGTCCGAGGGTGCATGAGGGGCAGAGCCCAGGTTGGGATCTAGCCATGAGAGCACCCGCCTATTCGTTAACACTACACGCCGTCTCCTCACACACAAGGTCTCGTGGGACGTGAGGGAGATTCCTGAGGCAGGAAGTGGGGGCTGTGGCCCAGGGAAGCTTCTGCAGGCACAGGGCTCCAGGCACATCCACTGAGACACACCCGGGAACAGGAAGTGCCAGGGAAGGCTGGAGCTCCCCTGATGCCAGGATATCTCAGGGCAAGCCCAGCCCAGCAGGAAGACCACCCATAACTCAGACAATGCTGAGAGACAGGACCCCAGCTAGGAACAGCCAGACTCTGGGTGTATGGGCTGGCAAAGACCAGGGCTCTGTAGGGCAAGGCTGGTGGCACCCCATGTGGAGGCTGAGCCCCATGAATCTCACTGTTAGAACCTGACTGTACCATCCCACAGCCATGGGCCACAGGCGCTGAGCTGTGCCCCAAACGAAAAGCACCCAAAGGGTCTGAGAATCAGGACAAATACTCTGAGATTGCTCACTAGTGACTGCTACACTGACCACGCTGGCAAGATGTTCTAGGACATTTTAAATAGCTTTATGGCTCACAGCCGTGGCTGCTCCCAAGGAAGCAGGTGTGTGGCTCCGAAGCCACGCACAGTGAGCCTACTTCCAATCGCCCAGCAGCATCCATCCCCAGTCCCACAGGCTGTCCCCCCAGGTCCCAGTTCAGATCTACTGCCCACTTTCCTATGTCAACAGAAACATCCCTTAATGAGACGTCTCCACAAGCCGTGCTTGCCACACAGAGCCTCCTGCAGCCAGACCTGACCCCGAAACCCGACACCACATTGTCCCCAATGCCAGCAGAGCCCAGGCCAGGGGAGGCATAAAAGACAGGCCCCTATGTAGGAGGCACTTAGTAAGTGTTAGCTACTGCTGCCAGTGCCGGAGCTGAGGACAGCCACGTGCATCACCTCACACACAGCCACTCGCTGTGACAGGTGCCTCTGAGAGACCAGGAGGCCCCTGGGGCTGGTGACTTCCCTCAGGAAGAGCCGCTAGAACAAGGAGGCCCTCCAGAATACAGAATGGAATTCACTCTCCTTTTAACTGGAAAGCTCGCAAAGCCCTGGGGGTGGTCCTGGTTTTCATCTCTTTTTGCAAAGCTTCTCCTGTGGTGCTCATTCTGTCCCTTAAAAAATCGGTTACTCATTTTCCAGACAACGTGTTCTACAATTAACACTGAGAAATGTTCTGGACACAAGAAACTCAGGGGTTAGCTCCCCTCCCACCAGCCCTAAGGCCTGCGGCCCCCAGCCAGAAGCACTCGCCTCACTGCTTGGTCCCCAGGGAAGCCCCATACCACGGGCCACCTGCAGGGACAGTCCCCATGCAGGGAACAGCAGTCACCACGGCGCTGGGCAGCACTGGTGGAAGCAGCTACACAGAACCTCAACCAACCAGCCACCATCTAACAACGGGGGGACCCTGCCAAGTCGCCCAACCCACCTGCCGGCAAAGGTGGAAGGAAACAGAATCCTCCTTACAGGTTTCTTGTGGAGACTAAACAAGATCATTCATGCCACATGCTTTCTACTAGTTTGAGCCACATTAAACTGCATTTTTTTTTTTTTTTTGAATAAAATGGTTAAAAGTTGGCAGCTTTGTGTTGTTCAAAATAATGCCTGTCATTAACAGACACTTGCTCCTTGGAAGAATAGCTATGTCAAACCCAGACAGTGTTTTAAAAAGTAGAGACACCACTTTGACGACAAAGGCCTGTATAGTCAAACTATGGTTTTTCCAGTAGTCATGTATGGATGTGAGAGTTGGACCATAAGGAAGGCTGAATGCCGAAGAACTGACACTTTTGAACTATAGTGTTGGAGGAGACTCTTGAGAGTCCCTTGGACTGCAAGGAGATCAAACAACTCAATCCTAAAGGAAATCAGTCCTGAATATTCATTGGAAGGACTGGTGCTGAAGGTGAAGCTCCAATACTTTAGTCACCTGATGTGAAGTGCTGACTCACTGGAAAAGACAGTGATGGTGGGAAAAATTGAAGGCAAGAGGAGACGGGGCAACTGAGGATGAGATGATTGAATGGCATCACCGCGTCAATGGACTTGAGTTTGAGGAAACTCAGGGAGATAGTGATGGACAGAGAGGCCTGGCGTGCTACAGTTCACGTGGCTGCAGAGTCGGACACGACTTAGCGACTGAGCAACAGCAACACCACTCCTGAACACAACGAAGGGAATGAAGGATAAGCACAGCCCAGAGGGGCCGTGCTCAAGCGCAGTATGACAGGAGGGCGTGCACGTGTGCGTGTGCGTGTGTGTGTGTGTGTGAACAAGTCAGCATCGGACACAACTTAGCGACTGAGCAACAGCAACACCACTCCTGAACACAACGAAAGGGAAGGAAGGATAAGCAGAGCCCAGAGCGGGCCGTGCTCAAGCGCAGTATGACAGGAGATCGTGCGCGTGTGCGTGTGCACGTGCGTGCGTGTGTGTGTGTGAACAAGTGAGCATTTGTGAGTGTGTGTGGGACCTGAGTGCGTGAGTGCATGTGAATGAGCGTGTGTGGATGGGTGCGACAAGCATGTGCAGTGAGTATGTGTGGTGTGTATGTGTGTGACTATGGGGGACACTAAGCCACAGCCATACACAGTCAAGGGCTCTGACGCACTGCAGCAGCCACCTTCACGAACTCTTCCCATTACCCATGCAGGTGGCCTGCCGGATCCCCACCAGATTCACGGGCCCTTTAGTATGAACTTCCTTGACGCTCAAGCGGTCAGTAATGAGAAAGCTCCTCCGGGCCCTGGCTCTTACAAGCCCCCAGATCCCTGTGGACTACCAACCTCAAGCAGAAATACAACTTTCCCTTTGCACTGGCCAAAGCAGTGTGTGGCCCAGGCCGATCCAGCTGGCCACCCTCACACACCACCACCAGCCCCCTGGAAATGCACGACTCCAGGGTGCAACCCAGCCACTGCCAGTACCTAAAGGAGCCCAGGGATGGCATCCATGCTACAGCAACAACCTGAGAACCCACCCGGGAAGGGCATGGCCTGAGTGAACCGTGACTTCTCTCCTCACTTCTCAGGGACTTATGCCAGGGCAGAGGTTCTAGACCCTGACAGCTTGTCGGGAACTGCCAAGTAAGGTGGAAACTGTATCCTCATCAGGCGAGGAGAGTGGGCTGGGTGACGGGGACTGATGACTCTCAGGTTCTCCTACAAGGACAAGCTCAGAGAGACTCACAGACCGAGAGCTCCTTGCTGGTCTGGTCTCCCTGCACCGCCAGCACTGGGAAGGCTGTGTGGCCAAAGGAGGGCCTGAAGGCTGATTAGGCTGAGCTGAGGCCCCACCCTCAGCCTCTGGAGCTGCCTGCGTCCACGATGTCTACCAGGCCTGGGTGCCAGAGGCCACTCCAGCATCCCCAAAGGGGTTGCACCGAGTGACAGTGGCTGAGCTCAGGACCCAGAGACCACAGCCTCCTGGGTCACTGCCCTTCTCTGGAGAGAGGGCTAGTTCCCAGGCACAGCGGGCAGCAGTTGGCTGACCCAACATTGTAGAAACTTATCTCCAGAATGCCATGAAATCTACAAAGCACGCCTCAGGACAGAGGTGGGGGCTGCTTCTGGCAAAGACCCTCCTGACCCCACCCCGGTCATACCTGTCTTCAGGACCACCAGGTGTGAGGCGTCATCTCGCACGTAGGACACGGCGGCAATGTCATGGATGGGGACCCTGAGGATGGTGTCCTCCCCGTCCCTCCAGGCCAGCTTGACGTTGTAGGCTGACAGACTGATCACAGCGTCATGCTCCTGGGTCAGGTGTCCGGGGAGCTGGTGGGCTCTCTGGAAGGAACCACACTGCATCAGAAACACAGGGCCACGGGCTCCCCCGGGACCCTGCACCATGCGTGGCGCACGCAACCACACAGCCGGTGCTGACAAGCAAGGTGCCACTCCCATGCTTGCTCCTGGGACACTGCTGTGTTCAAACCACATGGAGAGTTCTTCTGGAACTGCCTTTAGATTCAGATCTATGGGGTGTGGTTTGGATATCTTGAAAACATGAATTTTGAAAACAGTCCAAAACCATGAAGAGCAAGCCTGGAGAATAAAAGTTAATGTGCAGACTAAGGAAAAATAAGGCCAGGGGCCAAGTGCACCCTTAATGTGATGAGACTGGGTCACTCCTCACGGCCATAAAGGCCCAGGGTCAGAGGGCCAAGAGTTGGTGTCAGAAAACAAGGGTCAGAGGTCAGGGATTGGGGTAGAGCAGGCTGACAGGCAGATGGGGTTACCTTTGCATTGTCTATGAAATGCAGGATTTCGGTCCTACTGGAAGGATTCAGGTATCCTGGTATGGACGTTAACTGACCTAAATACTGAAAGAAAGTGGAGAGAGGAAGTGCCATGAGCAAGGGAAGATGAGCCAACACCATCAAGGGCCATAAAACATCACGAAAGCCTTGTATATTCCCACCACAGGCTGGTTGGCTGCCGTCCCAGCTCGCAGTGGGGGCCTCCTCTAGGCAGCATGCTCCAAATTTTTAGTAAAATCTCTACTAGCTGAGGAGGACACTCCCACACTTCCCACCACACTGCATCAATGTTGTCATCAAAGTCCTGTAAAGGACACCACAAAACTAGTTGGTGGAATTTGTATTATAAAATGGCAGGTAAGAGAATTCCCTGGCAATCCAGTGGTTAGGACTATGGGCTTCCACTGCAGGGGCCCTGGTTCAATCCTACAAGCCACATGGTGCAGCCAAAAGATAAAAAAATAAAAGGATAAGACAAGGATGGCTTGTGTTTCCGGATCACAGTTGGAAATTGAAAACAATAGTTCTGAACAATCTGTTAAAAAGGTAACATATTAAATCATAAAGGGCCAGGCAGCTGAGCGATGAGCACAGAGAAAGAAGTGACACGAAGTCATGAAGCACTTGGCTAACAAACCTCAAAGACAAGGGTCTTGAGTGTGGCACAGACACAGTGCGAGCTGTGTTCACATCACCACCAATTACCGCAGGTGTTAAATGTGCTTTAATGGGTTATACTGATTCCTATCCAAGAATAAATCTCTTACACTCGACATTTCTGATCCTCTAATTTTTAAGGTTGCTGTTAACAGGATGACAATGGGCTTTGTGTATCTGGTTCCACATGTAAAGTCGTCACTACTGTTCTCACAAGAAAAGAGCTGAACAAATGAACACGTCTTCTCAGATCCATCAAAAAATGAGGTCACAAATTGCTTCCCCCAAAACTGGAGAGAGCAACAGGGGACAGAGAATCACAGCCCCCAGGGAGAAGCTGCAGGAGCCAGGTGGGCAGGTGCATTGGAAGAGGGCTGAACAAGGGCTGGACGTGGGCATGGACGAGCTTAAGACAAAACTCTGGGGCCAGTCATACAGGGTCCCAGGCTTACTTGAGCTCTACCTCCAGGAGGCCCCCCTAGCCAGGATTCTCAGAAGTTGTCTTCAGCTTCTGGTGGGGCGGGGGGAAGAAACCACTTCCAACTATGACTGGTACTTTGCTCTCTTCAACAAAGGCCTTTCTTCAAGGAAAACTATTTGACCAGGGCCTGAGCCACCTGGGGAAAGGTAAACACTAACTCCAGCCCCCCAGCAGTTCTGTCCCTCCTAAATAAGACGTGCGTGTGATGGCCACAGGCCAGGGGCACATGCTCACTGGACTACAGAGACCGACTCATCAGAGGGCTAGTGCGCTCCCCTCCCCAGCAGCCCCACTGCCCCCACGGGCGCCTGCACAACGGGAGATGACATGCATCGGACCCTTTTAATAGCACACAACTGCAGCCAACAATAAACACAGCCTAATTCCCAGCCGCATAAATACACAGCCTCACCTCTTTACCTCAGCTCCTCTCATCTGAATCACCACACCCAGCTTTCAACAAAAAAATTACAAGGCATGCTACGGTAAAAAGACACTGAACAGACAGGGCAAGCATCAGAATCAGACTCAAACAGCAGAGGTTTTGGAGTGATCAGACCAGGAATTTAAACCATGTATGATTAATAATTCCAGTATTCTTGCCTGGAGAATTCTATGGACAGAGAAGCGTGGTGGGTTACAGTCCACGGGGTGGCAAAGAGTCGGACACGACTGAGTGACTAACACTTAATTACTTAGCCTGGTGGCTCAGATGGTAACAAATCTGCCTGCAATGAGGGAGACTCAGGTTAGATCCCTGGATCAGGAAGATTCCCTGGAAAAGGGAATGGCAACCCACTCCAATATTCTTTCCTGGAGAATTTCATGGACAGAGGAGCTTGACAGGCTACAGACCATGAGGTTGCAAAGAGTCAGACATGACCAAGCAACTAATACTTTCACAATTAATATGCTAAGGGCTATAATTAAGTGAACATCATCCAAGAGCTGATGGGCAATGTAAGCAAAGAGATGGAAATTCTAAAAAAATCGAGGTGAAATGTTAAAAACCAAAAACATTACAACAGTAATGAAAAATGCCTTTGATGGGTTTATCAGCAGATGGACACAGACAAGAGAAAAATCAGTGAGCTCAGAGATATGTCAGTAAAAACTCTCAAAACTGAAAAGGAAATGGGGATGGGGGAGGAAAAGACAAACAAAAAAGGAACAGAATATTCAAAAATAGAAAATTACAAAAGGTATAATAAATGTGCAATGGGACTTCCGGAAAAAGGAGAGGAAAAAAACACAGGAAGGGACTCCCCTGGTGGTCCAGTGGTTAGGACTCTGCGTTTTTACTGTTGGAGGGCCCAGGCTTGATCCCTGATTGAGGACCTAAGATCCCACAAGTTGCATGGCACGGCTAAAAAAGAAAGAAACACAAGAAATACCTGAATAATGGCTGAGAATTTCCTCAACACCAAAACCACAGACCCAGTAAGCTCAGAGGATATCAAGCAGGATAAACAGCAAAATGAAAAACAAAACCAAAAAACTGCACCTAGGCATATCATATTCAAACTGCAAAAAAAAAAAAAAAAAATCAAAGACAGAGAAAACCCTGAAGCCACAAGAAAACAGCAAACAGCACCTTACCTACAAAGAAGCAAGAATAATAATATAGCAACAGCTGTATCAAACTTGTGCTCAGAAACCATCCAAGCAAGGGAAGAGTGAGATACTAAAACACTGAAAGAAAAACCCACCAACCTACACCTGTATCTGGTGAAACTTCAAAAGCGAAGGAGAAATCAAGGTTTTCTCAGACAAACAAAAATTGGGGGATGGCATGATTACTTGGCAGGAAATGAGAACTTATTCGAGAAAAGGGAAATGATTTGGTCAGCAACTGATCTATTTCAAGGGAAAAAACCTAAGAGAAGAAATATACAAAGGTAAAATAGTACCTTCTACTTTTCTTATTGTAATTGACCTAAGAAATAACAGTTTGTTCAAAACAAAGATCGTAAGATGTATTCAATAATTATAGCTTAGGGAAAAGTGAAATGAATGACAGCACATTATATGGGACAGAGGGAGGAACTGGGAATATTTGGTTATGAGGTATCTGCACCACCTGTGAAGCAAGGTAATGTTATTTGAAACTGGATTTAAATTAGATACAAATGTATTCTGCAAACCCTTGGGCAACCACTAAAAGTATTCATAAAGAAGTAAAACTGATATGTTAAGATAAAAGAAACTATGGAATCATACAAAATACTCAAATAAAACCATATAAAGGGGACTTCCCTGGTTGTGCAGTGGACAGAAATTTGCCTGCCAATGCAGGGGACATGGGTTCAATCCCTGGTCTGGGAAGATTCCACATGCCGCAAAGCAACTAAGCCCATGTGCCACAACTCCTGAGCCTGCGCTCTAAGGCCCACGAGCTGCAACTGCTGGAGCCTGCATGCCCTAGACAGAGCCTGTGCTCCACAGCAAGAGAAGCCACTGCAAGGCAAAGCATGAGCACTGCCGTGAAGAGCAGCCCCTGCTCACTGCAACTAGAGAAAAGTGAAGTGAAGTTGCTCAGGCGTGTCTGACTCTCTGCGACCCCATGGACTGTGGCCCACCAGGCTCCTCCATCCATGGAATTTTCTAGGCAAGAGTACTGACTGGAGTGGGTTGCCATGTCTTTCTCCAGGGGATCTTCCCGACCTGGGGATCAAACCCGTGTCTCCTGCATTGCAGGCAGATGCTTTACCATCTGAGCCACCAGGGAATCCCTCCACAAAGCAATGAAGCAGAGAAAGCCTGCACAAAGCAACGAAGATCTAGTGCAACCGGGAAAAAAAAAAAAAAGGTGGAAGACCAAATAAAAAACAAGAACAAACAGGAAACAATTACAAATATGGTAAATATTAATCCACTGATATCAACAATCACTTTAAGTGTGAACTGTCTGAATATACCAATTAAAAAACAAAAACTGTCAGATTGGAAAAAAATTCAAAACACAACTATCTTTTGTCTATAAGAAACCCACTTTAAAGACAGGTGTTAAATAAATACATAAAATAAAAATGAAGTCATTTCACTAAGACATAACAATCCTTAAGGTATATGCACCTAATAACAGAGCTTAAAATTCACATGAGGCAAAAACTGAGAACTACGGGGAGAAACAAATGAATCAACTAACTACGGGGAGAAACAAATAAATCAACTAATACAAACACTTCAACATCCACCTCCTCTCACAAATGGACAGATCCAGCAGGCAGAAAATGATTAAGGATGAAGATGAACTCAACCTTCTCAATCAACTGGATATAACTAACATCAACAGACTACTTCATCCAACAACATCATTCAAAAGAATACACATTCATTTCCAGTTTACATGAACATTCACCAAGATGGAACACATTCATAAAACACACCTAAATAAATTTAAGAGAATAGAAACCATATAAAGTATGTTCTCAGATCCCAGTGGAATTCCTCAAAAGACACAATCTACCAAAACTCACACAAGAAGAAATGGATAATGTGAATAGGTATGAGTTATTCAAGAAACTGAATCAATAATAACTTCTAAAACAGAAAATATCAGGCCCAGACAGGTTCCCTGGTGAATTCAACTTAATATTTAAGGAAGAAATTATACCAAGTCTCTATACTCTTCCAGAAAATGAAAACAGAGAAAATACTCCCTAACCCATTCTGTGAGGCAGCATTACCTTAGTACCAAAACCAAAGATACTGTAAGAAAGGAAAGATCAATATTTCTCATAAAGAGATAAAAAAAAATCCTCAACAAAATATTGGCAAATCCAATCCAATGTTTAAAAAGAGTTATACACCAAAAGCAAGTGGTATTTATCCCAGGTATGCAAAGTTGACTCTACATTCAAAATCATTTAATGTGATCACATTAACAGGCTGAAGAAGAAAAATCATAATATCAAATAAATGCAGAAAAAGGATCTGATGGCATCTAATATTCATTCATAACAAAAACTCAGCAAACTAGAAACAGAGGAATTTCCTCAACCTGATAAAGAGCATGTACAAAATCCCTACAGCTAATATCAATGCTTAATGGTGAGCAGTTCTAAGATGGCCTAAGATCAGAACAAGCAAACATTGTCCCCTTTCACCACTGCTTTTCAATACTGGAAGTCCTAGCTAACGGAACAGGACAAGAGAGGGAAATAAAAGGTATAGATTGGGAGGAAAGAAATCAAACTTTGTTTGCAGATGACTCTCTAACTGGGAACCAAGCAGGCAGGTCATTCTGGGGATTATCAAATCCAATGAAGGTAAACACAGAAGCCTGAGTCAGTTCACCAACTGCTGTGCCTGGCAACCACCTGCCCACGCAAAGAAAACTGGCACAGAGAGGAGAGGAACTAGCAGAAGCTCACACAGGGCACAGTGGCAGACAGAGGCTGAATCTAAGCACAGTCAGTTCTACTAAACTTCAGAAAAGCTGCTTCCAAAAGCTGTTCAGTGAGTGCTGGGGAACTCCATAAGGAAATGCATACTTATTCTGAAAAGTTTTAGAGTTTATCCTTTCTAAGGTGGGGGGGAGGGACAGAAAATAAAACTAAACTGTGTATTGGGGCTTCCCTCGTAGTTCAGTTGGTAAAAATCCGCCTGCAGTGCCAGAGACCTTGGTTCAATTCCTGGGTCAGGATGATCCACTGGAGAAGGGATAGGCTACCCACTCCAGGATTCTTGGGATTCCTTTGTGGCTCGGTTGGTAAAGAATCCACCTGCAATGCGGGAGACCTAGGTTTGATCCCTGGGTTGGGAAGATCCCCTGGAGAAAGGAAAGGCTACCCATTCCAGTATTCTGACCTGGAGAATTCCATGGACTGTACAAGTGGTACTGAGGAAACAACATTCCACACACAAAGAATAAAGTTGGGCCCTCAACTAACACCATATACAAAAATTAACTCAAATGGATCAAACACCTAAATTTAAGACCTGAAACTCTAAGACTCTTAGAAGAAAACATAAAGAAAAGCACAGCTTCACAGCATCAGATGTGGCAATGATTTATTGGCTATGATACCAAAAGCACAGGCAGTAACAAAATGTGGAAACACCTCAATTCTTGACAGAAGAATGGATAAACCAAATGTGTTCTAAACAATGGGATATTACTTGTTAAAAAGGAAATTCTGACACATGCTACAACACGGGTAAGTTTAGTCACTCAGTCGTGTCTGACTCTGCAACCCCATGAACCGCAGCACGCCAGGCCTTCCTGTCCATTACCAATGCCCATAGTTTACCCAAACTCATGTCCATTGAGTCGGTGATGCCATCCAACCATCTCATCCTCTGTTGTCCCCTTCTCCTCTTGCCCTCAATCTTTCCCAGCATCAGGGTCTTTTCAAATGAGTCAGCTCTTCGCATCAGGTGGACAAAGTATTGGAGTTTCACCTTCAACATCAGTCCTTCCAACAAGGCAGATAAACCCAGGCACAAAAAGGCAAACACTACATGATTCCACTTATATGAGGTACCTAGAGTGGTCAATTTCACAGAGACAGAAAGTAGAACGGTGGCTGCCAGATGCTGCGGGGAGGGAGAAATGGGGTTACTGTTTAACAGGTACAGAGTGTCAGTATGGCAAGGTGAAAACAATTCTGAACATGAATGGTGGTAAAGGGTGCACAGCAATGTGAATGTTAAAACCATTCAAAAGACAAAAACCATTCAACTGTGCACTTAAAATGGTTAAGATGGTAAATTTTACGTTATGTGCATTTTACCACAATTTAAGAAAAATTTTTAATGGGGGGGGAAGCATAGGCAGTAAGAAAAAATATAATAAACCAGGCTTCATCAAAATTTAAAACTCTGTGCATCAAAGGATACAATCAATAGAGTGCAAAGGCAACCTACCCAATGGGAGAAAATAATTGCAATCAGATATCTGACAAGAAGTTAATACCCAGAATATAAAAGAACTGTAACTCCAAAACAAAAAACTAACAACCTGATTTAAAAATAGGCAACTGACTTAAATAGGCATTTTTCCAAAAGTGATATATAGATGGCCAACACACAAATGGATTCTCAATATCACTAGTAATTAGGGAAATGCAAATCAAAACCACAATGAGATATTTTTTCATACCCATCTGAAGGGCTACTCTCAAAACAGAAAATAATACGTTGCTGAGGACATGGAGAAACTGGAACCCTTGCACACTGCTGGTGGGAATGTAAAATGGTTCAGTTGATATGGAAAACAGTATGGTCATAACTTAATAACACAAAGAATTAACCTTTGATCCAGCAAGTCCACTCCTGGATATACATGTAAAAGAATTCCAAGCAGACATTAAGCTCTTAGAAGAAAACACAGGGCAAAAGCTTTGTGATATTGGATTTGGCAATGAGTTCTTGGTTATGACACCAACGGCACAGGCAACAAAGGGAAAAGCAGACAAACTGAAGTTCAATACGACTTTGAAATTTTGTACATTAAGAGACACCATCCAGAGTAAAACAGCAACCAGCAGAATGGAAGAAAATATCTGCAAATCATCTATTTGACAAGAGAACTCCTAAAACTCAACAAAAGACATCTGATGGCCAATGGGCAAAGGACCTGAACAGACTTTTCTCCAACGAAGACATGTGTGTGCGACATGCTCACTCACTCAGTTGTGTCTGACTCTGCATCCTCATGGACTGTAGACCACCAGGCTCCTCTGTCCATGGCGTTTTCCAGGCAAAAATACTGGAGTGGGTTGTCATTTCCTACTTCAGGGGATCTTCCTGGCCCAGGGACTGAACCCATGTCTCCTCCACTGGAAGACAGAGTCTTTACCACTGAGCCACCAGAGAAGCCACAAAGAAGGCACACACATGTCCAGTGAGCACGTGAAGAGACGCTCAAGATCACTGGTCATTAGACGCAGACAATCAAAGCAACGAGACCGTGCCTCACACTCATTAGGATGGCTAGTGAAAGACAAAAGCAGAGAGACAAAGGACCTCCCTGGTGGTCCAGTGGCGAAGACTTCAAGCTCCCAACGCAGGGGCCCCGGGTTCCATCCCTGACTGGGATACACACATGTCCAGTGAGCACATGAAGAGATGCTCAAGATCACTGGTCATTAGACGCAGACAATCAAAGCAACAACGAGACAGTGCCTCACACTCATTAGGATGGCTAGTGAAAGACAAAAGCAGAGAAACAAAGGACCTCCCTGGTGGTCCAGTGGCGAAGACTTCAAGCTCCCAACGCAGGGGCCCCGGGTTCCATCCCTGACTGGGGAACTAGTCCCACATGCCACAACTAAGAGTTCGCAGGCCACAACATAAATCAAAGATCCCACGTGCCCCAACTAAGACCCAGCACAACCAAATAAATAAGTATTAAAACACACACACACACACACACAAAACAAGTTGTTAGTGAGGATGTAAAGACACTGGAACACCTGTGTGCTGCTGATGGGAATATAAAACAGAATTACCACATGATCCAGCAATTCCACTCCTGGAATATACACATACACACACACACACACAAGAATTGAAAGCATGGTCTCAAAGAGATTTTTGTATCCTCATGTTCATAGCAGCATTATTCACAATAACTACAACATGGAAGCAACCCAAGTGTCCACTGACGGATGATGGATAAGCAAAATGAGGTGTATCCATACACTAAAATATTGTTCAGCCTTAAAAAGGGAGAAAATTCTGTAATACATTACAACATGGGTAAAAATTGAGAATACTATGCTAAGTGAAATGTCAGTCACACAAAGACTAATAGCGTATGATTCCACTAATATGAGGTTTCTAGAGTAGTCAAATTCACAGACACAGAAAGACAGATGGCTGCCAGGGGCTGTGGGGAAGAAAGGATGGGAAGGATGGGAAGTCTTTATCTACCAGGCACAGTTTCGGATTTACAAGATGAAAGAGTTATGGTGACGCTGCACAGCCACGCGCACGCGCCTAGTCCCACTGAACTGCACGCTTCAAAATGCTTAAGATGGCATGTTTTATGCTATATTTTAACACAATTAGAAAAAGAAAAAAATAGAAAGCAGAGACCTGAACAAACATTTGTATGCCCATGCTCACAGCAGCATTATTCAGAATAGTCAAAAGGTGGAAACAACCAACGCCCACTGACAGCTGAAGAGAATATATATACAATGCAATAGCATTTAGTCTGACCAAAAAAAAAAAAATTCTGACACACGCTACAACATGGATGAAACTTGAGTACGTTATACTAACTGTAACTAAAGCCAATCACAAAAGACAAATACTGTATGATTCTACTTACATGACATCCCTAGAAGAGTCAAATTTAGAGAGACAGAAAGCAGAATGGTGGTTGCCAGGGGCCGAGGGAATAGGAAGTTATTTGTTTAATGGGAAAGGTTTCAGTTTGAGAAGATTAAAAAGATCTGAAGTGGATGGTGATGACGACTGCACAACTGTATGAATGTACTTACTACCACTGAAATATACACTGAAACATGGTTAATTTTATGTGATATATATTTTGCCACAATGAAAAAATCTTTTCATAGCTTTACTCAATAACCGTATTTGCTAAAAGCTTTTTGAAATATAATCAATATTATACTATATATTAGTCACCACTTCTAGATTTGCATCATCCAAAATTGCTAATTTTGTTTAAATTCAAATAGTTTAATAATAAAAAAAAAAAACCTGACTAAGTTGGGGCCATATAAAAATACCCTGGTATTGCATCTGCAGGGCTGCACAAGAACCACCCTTGCCTTCACATGGCCTGGGGGACACAATGTCACCACCACTGTCTTGTCTTTCTCAAAGTGCCACAATGCTTCAAACTCAGGCTCACAAAGCACCAAAAAGGATTCTACTGTCTTCACAGAGGTGAGGCCTCATTCATTGGAGATTTTTTTCGCTGTACAACATGTATTAGTAAAACAAATGTTACCCAAAAGGAAATGAGCAGCTCTGATCCCTGCTAGAACTCGAGATGGGACAGTGTGGGCCTTCTGGACAGATCTGACACTGCCCTGGGCAGTTCCCTGGCCAGTGCTGACCAACACGCAGTGCCTCCGACACCAAAGCCAGGGACCAGTCCACACCTGCTGTGAGGTGACATGGTGTCGGATGCTGTGCCAATGAGCTCATCCTAGCATGCCAAGGGCTCTGCTACAGAGGGATGAATGTGATGGGACAGTAAATAGAGACCAAAGGAACATCTGACGAGCACTCACATCAGCTCAATCAGCCCTGGTATCAAAAGTGGACTGTCTTGGGCACCGCTATCCCCACCGCTCTCTGCTGCCCTTATAGAGACTGCAGCTGACTCAGGAGCATGCTGGTGAGATCACCACTTCAGCTCTAAACAGCCGAAAGCACTTCCAAAAATAATTGCTAATGAGATACAAGAAAAGTCCATTTGTACCTTAAGCCTAAGTCAGTCTCCCTATAACATCCACCTCTTTGACCTTGACCTACAAGTTTCCTATGGCAGAGCATCGGTGCTGATGGGAGGGAGGGACTCTGAGACTTGGACGGGGGACACCTAGGGAGATGCACTTGAGACCTACACATCATACACACCTGCCTTGCTTGCAAACTACACATAGGCCTCACCAGGATGGGCAACTTTCTTGACAATACTTCTCCTTGGGGTCTGCCCTCTCCTTTCCCAGCCAAAGACCTGTTCTTGAAGTCAAATTTCAGCATGGCAGGACTAGGACCTGCTGGTCCTACTAAACGGAGAAGCCTGAACATTGAGGGGGCAGCAGGCACCAGGTGGAGGGGGATGGAACCCTACTACTCCATGTAGACGAGCACTGTCTATGGAGCTCTGCACATAGACCTTAACCTGGTCAGGGGCCCGGACATGGCTCTCACTCGCTGCTGGTACAGCTTAGAAGCTCAGCAAACTCGAAGCCTGTATTAAACCCAATGGAGATGGCAGAACTGTGCATAAAGGTTTCAAAACACGCAGAGAGGTAGGCCTGTTGGATGGGATCTATTGTGTAAGACACAGAACCCCAAGACCAACCCTGCTTCTTGGGAGGGCTAAGAAGACACCCCATTCTCAAGAATAAGCTGGAACAAATGTGCTGGCAGAGGTGCTGGCACCACCAGGCAGCTCTGTGGTGGCTATTCTCTGAGGTGAAGGGAGGTGGTGCTTTAGAACCAGGCTTTGGGCTTCCCTTGTGGCTCAGACGGTAAAGAATCCACCTGCAATGCAGGAGACCTGGGTTTGATTCCGAGGTTGGAAAGATCCCCTGGAGAAGGGAAAGGCTACCCACTTCAGTAGTCTGGGCTGGAGAATTCCATGGACTGTAGAGTCCATGGGGTCATAAAGAGCCAGACACGACTTTCACTTCACTTTTCCTGGAGCAAGGGGGACAACAGCACCCAGGGAAAGCAGAAGCCGGGGGGCAGCACTTAGCCACCAGGAGCACAGGCAGGCGTGCTCACTGCAGTGGGCAGTGACTTAACATGGCAAGGCAGGGGATGGGAGGGCAGGGCTGGTATGCAGGCCCTACAGAGATACACCTCGAGGAGAGGGATTCCCAGTGTCGAGAGAGCTGCTGGGAGCCAACTGGGGTCCCGCCTGATTATACAAAGAGGGACACCACCACTGAGTGCACTGCTCCAAGGCAGGGTGGCAATCTCTGAGCTGGACTCCAGTCTCAGAAAGTGCCTGAAGGAGAGGCCCAGACCCCGGAGAGTGAGCTGGTAACACTGATACTGCAGGGACATCCCCTCCCACCACCCCATTCCATCGCTTACTTCGAGGAAAATCTGTTCAAGGTGTGTGGAAGAGAGGGTCTGAGACACTGTTGAAACTCAGAGGCCCAGGTGGCCAGCAAGGTCCCCTTCAGGGTGGGGCCACATCCAGAGAGGACATCTGAAAGCATGCCATCTCTTCAGAGATGCAGGGCACATCTGGATGCCACAGTCATTGCACCATGCTCGGTCCCTGGTGGACAGAACGCACGGGTCTGGGGCCCAAAATAGGGCAGCGGGAGTGGCCCTGGTCACCATCAATCCAAGAGACACACTTGAGGAGCGTGTGCCCCCAGCCCAGAAACTTTTGGCTCTGTAGGTTCTGAGAGCCTGGCCCTACTGATAAAATGCTCCTGTGAGGGGAAACGAAAGGGATCTACACTTAAAACTGCAGTCTCCTCCTGATGCCACAGACAAGCAAGCAGAGAAAGGCGGCACTGTTCTGCAGGGTTGGTCTGGGTCATGATGAGGAGGTAGGGAAGCTGCTGCATACTGGGGACAGCAAGGTGCCTGCGTGGCCTTCAGGTGCCCCTTACATGCCCATAAGTGGGCAGATACATATCTTTTTCCTCTGTCCCATCCTGCTTCCTTCCCTGCCCTTCTCCTGAGAACATGGCCTGAATCATCCAACACAATCTCCAGTTTCAGGCTCTGTTTCAGGCTCTGCTTCTTAGAGAACCCAGACGTCCCTGAACAACAACAAGCGACAAACAGGGAAAACTCACAACTCACTTCATGGCGAAGGGGGAACTTACCAACCACACTGAGGGCTGGGGAAGATGTAGGGAAAACCACAAACCACTCAACAGAAAAACAGCTATAGAAAGACACTTAAGAGATCTGACTTGGGAAAAGATATACAGCTTCACTAAGTATGAACTGAGATGAAACTAAGACCACCAGATTGGCAAAGATCAAAAGGCCTGCCTGTACACTGTGTGGCTCCTTAGAGTGTGGATAACAGGCATTCTCCCAGACTGACAACAGTGTCTAACAGCTTAAATATTACAGGAAGGGCAACCTGGAAATGTCTGTCAAAACAGAAAGAAAGCTTTACACCCAGAAATTCTACTTCAAATTTATCCTAGAGAGTTAGCAAAATGTGTGTAACAGAGACAAATACGTATGAACAGATCACTGGTTACATAAAAATATGGTTCAGCTAAATAATGGAATACTACACAGCCAGCGAAATGGACAAGGCAGCTTAATGTGCCCCAACCTTCCAAGATATGTCACGATCCATTGTTGTCTGTAAACAGTAAGGTGCAAAGGACCCACTAGGTAATCATTTGGGGACACACACAAGGGTGATCTTGTGTACAGACAAATCCCCCTTGCAGGGGCATACAAGAAATTGATGCCAGGAATTCCTTCTGGTTGGGTGGGGGTGGGAACTAGGGAACCTCTTTTCACCAGCAATCTCCTCACCATCTAAATTTTGCATCATGTCCATAACTTATATATTCAACTTTTAAAAATACAGTAAGTAAGACACATTAAGAAATCAAGATGCTTGATGATGCTTCTAGATGCTTCATCAAGAAGCATCCCGGGGTGAGGGGGGGGAAGCATCCTGGGTTTGGGTTTGGTATCACACATGTGAGTACCCGGCTGCTGGCCCCAGAATTCAAAGCCAGAGTGTAAGTTCACAAGGCCCAAGCCTGCACCGCACTGTGTTCCTCCAGGACAAATGTCAGCTTGGGATGGCAACTAGAGGAAGGATGCTTCTGCTTTAAAAAAGGCAGGGTATGGCTTCAAGGAGAAAAGGAGTTAAAATGGTAAACAGTGTTGCTGTACACAGTATGCATTCAACACAGAGAAAGCTACTACTACGTGCCTCTCACTTTCATGTTAGTAATGTTCATTCTAAATACAAAACACTTTCCATAAAGAACCACACTCCGGTTTGTGGGAGTAAAAGCTTCCTCACCACTAGCAGGCTGTGCTGCTGTCATGGTTTTTACTTTATCAAAGTAATACATGTGCGAAGTTTAAAGAAAGGTTACACAGTCCCCCAAAGTGTTTATTAACAAAGAACAATCTGGCTCCAGTCCAGGCAACTCTATGCACTGCTCCCTAGGGGAAGCAACTCTGGGTCTTGTGGATCTAGGACTAACTTTCTAAATAAAGGTTTTATGTTGCTACTGCCTGATTCATCAATTTAAGACAGGAGCTGGTGATTCCCACTTATGGCAAAGAAAGAGTCACCTCTCTTCTACCACCACTCCCACTTCTTCCTTTCCTCTCACAATTCAGATTATCTATTACCTAAGCATTACCTGGCGCTTGTATCATTCTGTTATGTATAATTCTACTTCATGACTGTGCCAAGACATACTGAAATCACAACTTTATGCATAACCTTTCATTTCTTAAAAAACCTTTAAGATAATTGTAAATCACATGCAGTTTTAAGAAAGAATACACAGAGATCCACTATACACCACACCCTGTCACCCCCTAAGGTAAACCTCCTGTGATCACACAGGACCACAACCAGGATACTGACTACATTGTCAATTTACAGAACATTCCATCACCAGGTCCCTCTCATTTCTCTTTTACAGGCATACCCACTTCCTACCCACCTGGTCTCCTCCTTAAGCCCTAGCAAGTCCTCTCTGTTTTCCATTTCAATAACTCTGTCATATCAAGAATGTTATAAAAGGGAATCCTACAGCATGTAACTTTGGTGATTGGTTCTTCTTCAGTGAGCTTAATTCTCTGCAGATTCCTGGAAGCTGTTGAAGGAATCAGTAATTCTTGCCTTTTTACAGCTGAGTAGAGTTCCACAGTATGGCTGTCCATCACTTGTTTAACCATCTACTTACTGAAGGACATCTGGGTATTTCCAATCACTGGCTATTATGAATAAAGTGGCTTTTAATATGCACGTACACGTTTTTGTGTTGACTTAAATTTTCATTTCTCCAGGAGAAATACTCAGAATGCAACTGCCAGGTAACACGGCAGTTGCAGATTTAGTCTTTAAGAAACTGCCCACTGTTTTCTAGTATGCTGCACCATTTTACAAGCCCACTGGCCATGCAAGAGTGATCCTCCCCACCCTCACCAGCACTTGGTATTCTCACTAATGTTTTAACTTTAGTGATTCTGGTAGGTATGCAATGATGTCTCGCTGTATTTTAATTTGCACTTCCCTAATGGCTAGTGATGCTGAACATCTTCATGTGCTTACTGCCATCTGAATACCTTTTGTATGAAACGTCTCTTCATGACTTTTGCTCGTGTTCTAATCAGATTATTTGCTTTCCTATTATTAGGCTTTGAGAGTTCTTTATATATTCTAGATAAAAGACCTTTAGCAGATAGGTGGCTTGTAAATATCTTCTCCCAGTGTTCAGCTCGTCTTTTCACTCTCCTGATGGATTCTTTGGCAGAACACAAGTTTTTAAATTTTATGAAGTCCAGTTTACCAGTTGTTCCCTTTTTGGTGTCAAGTCTAAGGACTCTGCCTACTCTGGGTCCTGAAGATTTCCTCTTATGTTTTTCCCCTAAAAGTGTTATAGCTTTACATTTTACCTTTAATTCCACTGTCCACTTTGAGTTTATTTTTGTGTAAGATGTGAGGTTTAGAGTATAGTTCACTTTTCTGCCCATGGGGGTCCACTGGTTCCAGCACCATTTGCTAAGAAGACAGCCCTTCCTCCACTGACTTGCCTTTGCACCTCTGTCAACAATCAGTTGGGTGTATGTGTGAGGGTCTGTTTCTGGGTTCATGATGCTGTTCCACTGATAACTGTGCTGATCCTTCTGATGCTACCACAGTCTTCATTGTTGAAGCTCTAAAGTACATCCTGAAATCAGGTGAACTGACTGCTCTCATTTTTCTCTTTTCAAAATCTTTCCACATAAATTTTAGAATGTTCTTGTCCCTATCTGTAAAACATCTTTTTGGAATTTTGATAGGAATTATATCAAACCTATATATCAGTTTCGGGAAAACTGACATGTTAACTGGGCTGAATCTTCCAAACCATGAACATGGTATATCTCTCCATTTACTGAGATCTTTGATTCTTTCATCAGTGTTGTGTAGCTTCCAGCATACGAACTCTAACGTGTTTCATTAGATTTATACCTAAGTAACTGTATTCATGCCTGCAATTTATTTAACCTTAGAAAATGAGTTAAAAAGTGTTCCCTCCATTCTTGTTTTTCTGGAAGACTGTGCAGCCTGTTAACTCTTTAAGCACTTGATACAATTTTCCAGAAACCACCTGAGCCTGGTGAAGTTTTGGACGGGTGTTTTCAAATTAGACATTAAGCTACTCTAACAGCTACAGGGCTCTTCAAGTGATCTATTTACTAGTGACTTGTGGTAGTCTGGCCCTTCAAGAAGCCGCCCATTTGCGTGCTGCTGTCTGCGGGTGGGCGGCATCTCCAGTG
The DNA here is from genome assembly GCA_006410635.1 of Cephalophus harveyi. NCBI lineage: Eukaryota > Metazoa > Chordata > Mammalia > Artiodactyla > Bovidae > Cephalophus > Cephalophus harveyi. The sequence continues at coordinate 104,094 of SJYT01005163.1, forward strand.
CTCTCTCATCGGCCCTGGTCTCCCAGCATCTGGGGGGGCGGCAGCCACTCCCTCCTGGGCGCTGACGAGAGGTCTGCTGTCATCTGTCCTCCCCACGGGTGAAGCGTTCCTTCCCACTGCTTTCAGGACTCCGTCTTTGTCTTCACTTTTCAGAAGTTTCATTATGACATGTCTCAGTGTGCACTGCTTTGGGTTTATTCTGTTGGTGGTGCACTCAACTTCCTGAATCTCTAAGTCTGTCTCTTTACCAAATCAGAGAAGTTTCAACCACGACTATTTTAATCAGTTTTTCAGCTCTCCCCACCCCACCCGAGCCAGCCATCTCTTCTCCCTCCAAGACTCTGATGACACAAATGTCAGAAAATCTGCTCTAGTTCCACAGCGGGAGGGAGCACAGGTGGAGGGGCTCAGTGGTCCCACTGGACCCTGCTGCCACCTGAGTGGAGGGGCTCGTCTTCCTGCTGGACATGGTTGGCTTTCCAGGTCCCCAAGTGGCCCCCACTGACAGGAGGAATGGTGTGTGTCACTGCTGCTGCCTGAGGGCAGAATTCCAGGCTCCCTACGTCTCCACTGACACCTCAGTTCCACTAGGCATTCTTCAGGGATAAAAGTCTCTGCTCATTACTCAGCCTCCTCTGGGGTGAGTTCTGGTCCCCACCTGGCCTTTGCAAGCAAAAGCAGTGGTAGAGCCGCAGGTTTTTTTAGTCACCTTTGGTTGGAACTGAGCAGGTACAGTTAAACATTTTCTGTCCTGCTAAGGCATCCCTTTCTTGGTCTTTTAGCCAGAGGGAGTGAATTTTGTTGGTTCTTCTTGTTTGCCAGCTTCTTCAGCTCCAAGCTTGAGATACATGAGGGAAAACAGAACTGGGGAACTCACCACTGGGTCACAGCTTAGGTCCTGAGGTCTGCTCTGCCATCTCTCTACCTTTCAGTCTTCTTATAGTTGTTACATATACAACGTCCAGGATTTTTAGTTGTACTTAATGGGAGTAATAGGGGAAAATGTTGACTCCATCTTCCTGGAAGCAGAAGTCCCCAAACTTTAATTTTTTTTTTTTTTTTTTCAAAAAATTGTTTTGCTTATTTATGGCTGCAGAGGGTCTTTGTTGCTGCAGGGGCTTTCTCTAGTTGCAGTTAGCAGTGGCTACTCTTCATTGCAGTGCTTGGGCTTCTCACTGTGGTGGTTCCTCTTGTAGCAGAGCACAGGCGCTGGAGTTCAGGCTTCAGTAGTTGTAGCACATGGGCTTAGGTGCTCCACTGCACGTGGAATCCNTGCAGTCAGCAGTGGCTACTCTTCATTGCAGTGCTTGGGCTTCTCACTGTGGTGGTTCCTCTTGTAGCAGAGCACAGGCGCTGGAGTTCAGGCTTCAGTAGTTGTAGCACATGGGCTTAGGTGCTCCACTGCACGTGGAATCCTCCCGGACTAGGGTTCAAATCCATATCCTCTGGACTGGCAGGTGGGTTCTTAATCACTGGACCACCAGGGAAGTCCTCCAAACTTTAAATTTTCATGGTGTAATATACACCTACCCTTTCACTTGCTTTGTTTCCAATGCACATTCTGTCTTCCCAATTCGTCAGCAGCCTCTACCCCAACATATAAAACCATCCGCACTCTGATCTCCCAGAGCTGCTCTGGTCTGCTTTCCAGATTCCTGTCCTGGGAATTCCTTCTGCTCCTCCCTGTGCCTAAACTCCAGTTCTGGACCTGTGTTTTCCATTCTCCTGGTGCATTCTTGTGCACTAAGGCAGTATATCCCCCAGGAACCTCGTCAGAATGGGCTCTGCAGGCTCATGTTTTAGAGCGCTGAATTGTCTGGTTATTATGACCAGAAAGGGACCCTTTCAATCTGAGAGTCATGTCTGTTGGTGAATTCTGCAAAACGCCCTTGCTGTCTTAACAACTTCCTCCCACTCTCCTCCATTTCTTCTTCTCATGAGTCAGCTGCTAAACCTCCTGGATAGATTCCATAATTTTTCTCTCTCTCATCATTGTTTATCTTTTGGTTATCCTTTCTGGATGATTTTCTTTACCTTTTGACCCCTCTAAAGAATTGTTTATGATATATAATTAAGATATTTTTATTTCCAAAAGCTCTTATTTCCACCTGTTTCCCTGTTATCTCACAGTTAACAGTATTTCTTATTTTTCCAACAATATCACATACTTTTATTTTTCCTCCAGTTTCTGCACTGTTGCCACTGCATTCACGTTTATTTCTTGTGTTTGTGCTGGGCTCTGTCCCTAGGTTACATGTTTTCCTCAAACGTGTACTTCTCCTTGGCTGCCCGTGACAAAAGCCATGAGCACGGGCAGAGCTGCAGAACATCGGCTTCTTTCAGGCTGGTGGGGTGGTCACAGCAGGGTCATTTGAGGAAGCACTTCTGTGGGCTGCGTGGCTTCCACATAAAAGCTCCCCTCTGAGGATCCCCCTTGGGAAAGGCCTGGTTGCAGGCCTTCTGAAAGCTTGAGGCAAATGGGGTTGGCGATTCTCACTGTTCCAGACAGGTTTTGACTCAATCTGCTTGCCTTCACAATCGGTCTCTCCCCACCCTCCCCTGGGCCAGGTGCCCCCATGTCTAAAGTCCCCCTAGTGCTGCGTCTCCACCAGGGAGACCTCCCACTTCCCACCATGCCAGGTGAGAGCAGACCCCTCCGCACGCTCACAATGTGCACAGTGCCTCCCCACACCCCCGCGACCAGCTGGACGGCTCTGCATCCTCTGAGGGACGAGGGTCCAGCTCCGAGGGCTCCGTGAACTCGCGACCCCACCTTTATCAGCTCCTTCTGCAAGTTTACGGGACTCGCTCGTTACTGCTGCACCCTTTTCCATTCTCTCTGACCGCACAGTTTTATACCTTTGTATTCATTTCTTCTCACTCCAGTGTTTCAAGGAAGCACTAAAAATACAGCAGTGCACGTCATGTTAATCCACAAGCAGGCACAGTCTCTGACAGAATTCAGAAGCCTGTGTCTGTCCTAGGCTGTGACAATGACACATGGGACAGCTCTAAGCCTTTACCAAGGAACGGAAACACACGGCCAGCCTTTACGAGTAAGGAGGCGGCTTGCTCCCGGAGAGAAAACCAGAAATGGGGCCAGAAAACAGCAATCTGGGGATTGGGCACCCAGGTATCAGACATACCACCACGGGGGCACCACCGAGTGGGAGTCAGCCGAGGTGCACGCGGGGACAGGTCCCAGACCGCAGGGTGTGGTGCACTGAGAGCCTTTGCTGGCGACAGGCAAGGTGTGTCCTGCAGCCGTGGACTTACCTTCACCTCCTTCTCGATATAGTCGCTCAGCAGTCTGTCGGGCTCGACGCGCTCGGGCAGGGACAGCACCACAGTGTGCAGAGGGCGCCTCTCTGTCACCTTCTCATGGGCTTTCTTATCTCTACTCTTTTCACCTTTTAGGAATACTCGTTTAAACGGCGACACAATTCCAGGCTGCAGGCAGAAACGGCAATGGTTGGAGTTCATTATTCACAAAGGCTTGGTGTTGTACCCACGGCTAACAAGCAGGAGTGGCCCAAGCCACTGTCACAGTCCCCGTGCAGGCAAGGGCTGGCCACTGCTGCCAGGGTGGGCCGGGCCGAGGGCTGCCTCAGGTACCGAGGGGCTCATCCCTCACCTGTTCACAGACACTTAGAAGATACAAAGGACAGTTCTCAAGGCGAGTAAACTCAGGAGATGAAAACAGGGCAGAAACGGGAGATTTCCCCACAAGACAAAAATGTTGCATTGTTCCACCCCTTCCGGCTCTGCCGGGTCACTTCACTGCAGTCTTTGGAGAAGGTGGGGAGGTGTACCCAGGGCTGTGGCATCAACAGAAAACGCAGTCAACAGTCGCAAGGCCGCCTCTACGCTCTCCTGTGAAAGCGTGGCCTGTGCTCCACTGTCCCTTCCCTCTGCCAGGGCCTCGGGGGCTCAGGGCGCTGACTAACACCTAGGTGAGCAACCTCACCCCCAGATCAGTGACTAGACCAGCCTGAAGGCCAATCTTGAAATCAAAGTAAACCTGCAGAGCAAGAACCAGAGAGGTCAGGGAGAATGAAGTCAGCCTCACCTGCAGGCCCAGAAAAAGGTCTGGACCCCTCCCAGCAGCTCCGAAGGGCTCTTCGGAGGTGACCACTTCCAGTCACCCAAAGTAACATAAAAGCAAAGACAACACGCCAGCATGAAGACTTGGCAGGGAAATGTCACTAAACACAGGAGCAAAACCCAGAGCTGGTGACCCATCCCAGAGGGAAAAGTCACCTTTCGTTGTCCTGTCTACGATGCTACAGCTTGCCTGCCTGGGCGGGACCCACAGCAGGGGTACCTCTGACCAACCCTTACAGAAACAATGCACGTATCACAAAACATGCTCTAAAAGCTCTTGTTTCCGTTTCTCCTCTGCATGGGAAATTCAGCCACCCACCATATCCCACCCAAAAGAAGGCCACAGAGCCGATGATTCTGTGAGGTGTCTCGTCAGCCCGTCAGTCTCACAGATGGAGGGTGGAGAGGGGCAGTGACTCCCCCACTAAGGCAGGTGAGGCCTTGGGGGCCTCCCGGGAGATCCTGCAGGGCCTGCCCCAGACCCAGAGATGCTCAGCTATAAAGGCCACCCTACCTAAAAGACACCCTCCACAAAGTGAACCCCAGCATTCTTCCAGCTCCTTCTAGCCAGAGTCTGGCTTTTCTCCTCTGCTCCTTGGTCTGTGCTCATTACCCCTGAGAACTTGGCACCTGGATATCTGCCTTTTACTCCTCTGATCCCCCAAAGGAGTAATCCTAGAGCACCCCTTCCTTGTGCCGGATACCTGCCTAGTTGCTGCTCCACACCCCACTGCAGCCCCTCCGTGCTTCATACTGGGTGTGGGGTGGGGTGGGTGTAAAATAATGCTGATACGAGGCCCACAGGGCTAGTGATGATCATGACAACGTGCATGTGGGCCTTCATTTACTTTTTGTTTATATATGTGAAATTGTTCAAAACGTTATTTTAAGGATATAGTTCCCATCTACAGCTGCTTACACTGACATGAGTTTGGGTAAACTCCGGGAATTGGTGATGGACAGGGAGGCCTGGCATGCTGCGGTTCATGGGGTTGCAAAGAGTCGGACACAACTGAGCGACTGAACTGAACACTTAAGCCATGGACAAGATAATCAATACCATCATCACACGGACAGCATCATCTCCACCGTCTCAGAACTGCAGAGTGGACAGAGTGTGCCCCTTGGAGGAGCCCGTGATGGCTGATGCCAGCTCTCAGACAGACCACCCTCCTGATCCTCTCAGGCTTCTTTCTCCTCCCTCCCACAGGCACTGTCAGCCCCAGCACAAGTTAGGAAAGTGGGAGAGAAGAAGGTGGGGCACTTCAGGTGAAATTCGGGGGTGGAGGGCGGAGTCTGGAACAGGCGGCCGCCACGCAGGGCTCACATGGAAATGGTGGGAAACGGTCACCCACAATTTCCCACTCAAGCACCGACAGTAAACTTTGTATTGAAAGGGAAGCTGGGAATATAAACATCATGTTTCACCAGCGTGACTGCAGCAGGCCAGGCCAGGCCATACTGAACCGTGATTCCATCTCTGGCTGGCATCCCACACAGATGATGCTTCAATCCTGTTCTGCCTGACTGTGTATCTGCACTGAGAGCCTCCCAGCTCCTATGATATACAAGGCACTGCCCTAGGGCTATGGAAATACCAAGGCATGTAACACAACGTTACAGAGATAACCTATGTTCAAAACTGGCCAGAGTAAACATCTGCCCCTACACCATTTCTACCTACCAACCTCACAGAACTCACTCTCTCAGATCATAACCAGTCGGGGCACAGACGTGGATGATGCTGAATCTGACGGTGCGTGAAAACAGCTCAGTTCAATCTGTCTGATGTTCCACCTTGCTACTCCTCTACACCTGGGAGCAACAGGAAACCAATTCGGAGGTGAGAGGTTTGCCAAGGTCAGCCAAACCCAGGGCCACACAGCGCATGCAACCCAAGCTGTTGTTTTAACAATGAGGGACGGGTCATAAAGTCACAGTCTGTGTTGGAAAGGACCCAGAGCCCAAGACCTACAACCCACCTTAAGGAGACACTCTGCCAGCCGAAGAAACCAGGACGGCCCACTGCAGATCCCCCCTACTGCTCGAGGATCAGCCTTCTCTATGCTGAGCCCCACACAGCCTTCCTCTGCCTTTACCTCTTGTGACCCAGCACCCCACAGAGGAGAAATAAAACTGGCTAATGAAGGGGTTTGGTGCCTCTGCCAGCCAGGCATCAGGAAGGTGCTGTGGAGGCATGAGACAGAATTCCCACCCTCAAGGTGGTCACCACCAAGCCCACAGCAGATGAACAGGGACTAAACCCACGATGAGAACTGCTAGTCAGGTGCCTCAAAGGTGTGCTTCAGTGCCAAAATGTCCTGTATTTAAAGGAGCTACCCTGGCAACAAGGCATGCCCTGTGATGGAGCGTGGTGCCAGACCTCCACTGCTCACAGGCTAGCAGAGGCAAAGGGAGCTGCCCCTGCAACCCGGGCCGCACACCAGACCACCTGGTCAAGCGTGAACGTGGCCTAACTGACTGGGAATCAGACACAGCTTCCCGAACTAGTCCTTAGCCTTGCATACACAAGGCACCATGTGCTTTTTCTTAATGTCCCAAAGAAGTTTCACCGGTGGCTGAGCCTTCCTAGAAAGTGGAATGTTGAAACCATTATGTAAAGAAAGACACCCTAGCAAACCTGCAGCCTTCCTCTGCTGCCTCGCCCCATTTCAGTGCAGAACGGGGGCAGCTGCTCCACCCAAAGAGAGCAGGCATGTGACACAGGAGATGCGCGCCCAGCTCCACTGCAGGAGCTAGAAAGCACACCCGGCTCGGAGTTGGGGTATGGCAGGCATGGTGAGGGCCCCTCAGCTTTTCCAGAAACACAGTGAACAACACGGCACCTCAGGGTTTTGGAACTAATGGTGCTTTTAAACATGAAATGTAAAAGGAAGTTCCAGTTAATACATTATTGACCATGAGATTTTTGCAGAAACTAACAGCTGTGGCCAGTGATTTGTTATGTAGGTGAAAGCTGAGATGTCTCTGGTCAATAACACTCAGGTAACAAAAGACATATTAACACGTCTCTGGTCAATAAGTTGCTTAAATACACTGACAAACAATTAAAAATACTCTCGACACACAGAATCAGGACTCCATTAAATTATTGTGGATTCTTTAATTCACTGGAATAGCCTCCAAATCAATAGTTTTTTTAAAAATGGTTTTAGCCTGTGCAATTGTTTACTCTTCATTTAACAGGTATTTTATTGAGCACTCGTGTTCATCATCACCAAAACGATCTTATAATCTTCGACCCAAAAGATGGAAGAAAGAGCCCCTGGAGAGAGCACAGCACCAAATACAGTTTCTCTTGGTGAATGTTGCCCTGGCACTGATGCCACCCAGAGTACATCTGCGTCCCAGTCTCTTGTGAAGAAACGGGGCCCTGAGTGTTGAAAGGAACTGGCTGAGTGTCCAAGGCACAGAGCCAGGGAGGGGACGCAGGGCTTCATGCAGACTTCACATGTGCAACACACACTGCTTCCTAGAACCAGCTCCAAAGTGATCCCTAGATCCTTACAATATTCTTGTAAAGGACTTCCCTGCGGTTCCAGTGGCTAAAACTCCACACTCCCTATGCATGGGGCCCGGGTTCGATTCCTGGTCAGGGAACTAGATCCCACACACTGCAATAAAGATCTGCTGCAGCCAAAGAAATAAACAAATATTTTTTTAAAAAACTTTTCTTGCAATATTTTCCAAATAAACAAATATTTTTTTAAAAAACTTTTCTTGCAATATTTTCCATCTCATGCTTGAAACAACTTTTGAAGTTGGAAATCTCAAATGTAGCTTTTAGTTAAACACACACAGCTGACTCTGGTCCACTTAGTACTTTCCCAGAGGAGGGCCCCAGGGTCAGGCTGGCCTTGGGTATTGTTAGATTAAAGCCTGGCCTAGAATCTCAGTTGAGGTGACGAGGCTCTGAGTATCTGCATCTCCTAAAGAAATTCTCAGAGGCTATGTTCTCTGTCAGAGCGTCTGTTTATTAATTTACAGTAAGATATGCATGTGCTGAGGAAGCAGCACAACCACTCCTGGAAAAGCAGCCTCTACTTGGAGACCAAAAGGAATGATAAGGTGAAAACACCTACCAACTCGCTCCTCGGGCACAACTCGCAGCTCAGCACATTCTGGAGAAAGTGTGTGGCAGTGAAGGAAAGAAATCCGTGCTGGGAACCTCGAATGCCCCAGTACAGTGCTCAGGAAGCCTCATTTACTCCTTTAGTACATAACACAGAACTGCCCCTAAACAAAGGGTTCAAGAGCAAGGCCCTGGGGTCCTTCGGTTGGACATTCAGCAAATGTCTAACGGACATTGAGCCTGTGCCCAGCACTGGGGCTATACCTTAAAGGACCCTTATCCCCACCCCAAGGCCCCTTCTGCTGAGGGAGAGAGAAGACAGCAGCTCAGTGACACTCCGGCTCCAGGACAGGGCTTCAGGACAAGGCCAGGGGAAACACCAAGGACAGAGGGTAGGCTGGGCAGAGCCACAGTTCTGTCCAGCTGGGCAAGGCAGCGGCTGCTCCACCCAGGTTCAGACCTGCCCAGGTGCGCAAGGCACCCTCACAAATTCTCTCCTATAAGTACCACTGTTTAAAACTGCATCACAATACTGCCTATCTTAACTCCAACTACCTTCCACCACTCCCTGTAACGCAAATCAACAAATTTAAAAAGTTAAAAAGCGCCTACGAACAGAAAAAGAGCCTTTCTTAGGTGCCTTGGAGTCCTAAATAAAGAACAGGACACAGCCAGCACCCCAGGACCTCCTTACAGACTCAAGTTCCCCATCTCAGGGCTGGGTGTGAACCTGCCCTCCATTGCGGTGGCTTGCTCCACTGACACCAAGCGTCTGACCCTCCACGGACGGCCAAGACCACTCTGGCCGGGCACACAGCCCCTTCACCTACTCTTGGGTGTCACAAATGAAACTCAGGCGTGAGTCTGCGACTGGGACTGCACTCTTTCCTGACCTTTTCCCTAAATCATTTTCAAACTCAGATATTGGACCCTGACTGACCATAAATCCACAGCAGACCTGACACCCACAGTCTTCTACTCCTTAGGCGAAGATGGACAAACCCAACCACCTACAAAAAGCTCCTCATCTCTCTCACCGGCCACTGGTTCTCAGACCCGGAAGCCAGCAGGAACCCTCCACCACCCCATGCTCCCAAAGTGAAGGTCACAGGACCCAACAGTCATTCTAGATGGCTCTCTCCACACTGGGTTTGCACCTACCTCGTTCTCCATGGGATACCCTGTCGGAAAGTCTGTCTGAGGAGGAAATTCTCTGGAGGAATTCTGGTTCCTCCCCCTCTGCCGACAGTTACTGTGCATTCTCCTCTGTTCACTTCTGATCTGGTTGAAAAATATGGTCAGATGTTCGCCCTCCCTCTGAAAAAAACATGTGAATGAACAGGAAGACCATAAACCACAGCTTCCTTCTGCAAACCCCACTGAAGCTGTTTAGTTTTTTGAAAAAGTTAAAGAGGCAGGCAACACCTTGAAACTCCTGACAAAATCCAAACAGGCTGCATGCACAAAAAATGCAAAGAAAGCCCACACATCTTCATACTAAACCAGTGCGTCTTCTACCTAACCCTACACATCATCTTACTGAACCACCACATCTTCTAATTAAACCAGTGCATCTTCTTACTAAACCAGAACATCTTCTAACTAAACCAGTGGATTTTTCTAATTTAACCAGCCATCTTACTAAACCAGTCAGCCTAAGTAAACCATTAAATCTTCTTGCTAAACCAGTGTATCTTCTAAATAAACCAGCATATCTTCTTACTAAACCCAATACATCTTCTTTCTAAACCAGCACACCTTCCCTACTACCTCTCGCACGTAGAGCCTATGGGTGGCCTCCCCACATTTCTAGCCAATATGGTATAGTCAACTGAAAGACATTATTTTGGAAGTCCAACCATTCTGCAAAACCAAACCACAAAGTTAGAAAGAATGAACAAGCAAGCTGAGAGCACTGTTGGGGCTCCCCCTCCTGACCACGCAGTGTCCCCGACGCAGTGGGAGCAGCCAACCTGCCTGTTTCAGGCCAAGTGTCGTCTGCTTTGGGACACAGCAGTCAGGGGGGCCTGGACAGAGCACACCTCCATGACCCCCAGCCTACAAAAGCCTCTACCTGCTTCCAGGACTCTTGAGTTTAAAATACAACTTTGAAACTAAACAGTATGTCCCTGAGCAAGCTCACTTTAACTTCTTCAGGGTCAAATCTGATCCTGAAAGGGGGAAACTGGGTTTGTTGATGGTGAAGATTCTTAAACTCTCTAGATAGTCCAAAATGGCTACAAAGAGAAGCTACTTAATTAACTGTTTTGGTTAATTAGAGTGATCATATATAGTCACAACTCAAAACATAACAAATGTAATACAATTTTACTAATATTAATTAACATTAGATTCAGTTCAGTTCAGTCACTCAGTTGTGTCCAACTCATTGCGACCCCATGAACTGCACCACTCCAGGCCTCCCTGTCTATCAACAACTCCCAGAGTTTACTCAAACACATGTCCATTGAGTCAGTGATGCCATTCAACCATCTCATCCTCTGTCATCCCCTTCTCCGGCCTTCAATCTTTCCGAGCATCAGAGTCTTTTCAAATGAGTCAGTTCTTCGCATCAAGTGGCCAAGTTAGATTTGATCAAATTAAAGTGCTAATTTTCAGTGGTTTTCTGCCCATAAAAATGACTATTTCATATGGTTCAATTTAAACTGCAACAAAGTTTAATATTTCCAGATTCTGAAAAGACTGGTTCAGAACAGTCATTTCATGCCTTAATTACTATCACACATGCTGCAGATGTAGAAAATACAGTAAACCGGGAGAGCAGTACCGCTCTAGATTTGAACAAACATCTGGTACTGTCTGGACCATCTCTTTAGAGACACAGGGCACTGCAGGTACTGTCTGGGCTCTGATTTCGCCTTCTTTCTAAAAGCTGTCCCCACAGAGCAGGACCACGTGGTCCTGAGGGGAAGGGAATCAAGAGTGAGATACAGAGACCTCAGGATGCAGAGCAGTCCCCATGCCTCATCTCGGCGGACTGTGGGGCCTGAGTCCGCTGCCTGCTCCCCAACAGGTCCTCCTGCATGCACACACAACCCTTCTGAGGCCCCAAAGCTGCCCCAACCAGGGAAACAGAGGAGACTAAAGGAAACCAACCAGCTGCACATGTAAGCCTACCTGTTCTGCTCTCACAGATGCGATGATCACTAGGGTAGGCATGGAAGAGAAAGGCCAGGGAGCACAGAGGGCAAATGAGAGCCTGGACAGGCGCTTAAATTCTAGAGGGTTTAGAGGCATTCGAGGATAACAGCATTCATAAATGCAGTTGAGGGAGAGGGAGGGGCATTTCCTACAGACTGTGAGGCTCTATCTAACTCAAGTGTGATGTTTTTTGCAAGAACGCTTCCATCAGGGGGCACATGATATGGGGCAGTGACCTGCCTCGAATGGCTATGGACTGGCCCCTTTGCCTCATATTTGGATATGATATTTTTCAACAGTCTAATTCCGCCATTCCTTCTTCTATTATTAGCAGAAATATTTACATAAAGAGGTCTTTTCCCTCCTAGACTCTTTGGTCACCCTGAGGTACCGATCTTTCAGAAAAGTTAAATGCATCATCCTTTCTCTTTGGCTGTAGCTTTCACAGCAATGCTGGTTCCCTGGAACCACCCAAGGTGAATGGTCCATTCAGTTCAGTTCAGTCACTCAGTCATGTCCGACTGTTTGCAACTCCGTGGACTGCAGCACACCAGGCTTCCCTGTCCATCATCAACCCCCAGAGCCTGCTCAAACTTATATCCATCCGGTTGGTGATACCATCCAACCATCTCATCCTCTGTCATCCCCTTCTCCTCCCACCTTCAATCTTTCCCAGCATCAGGGTCTTTTCCAATGAGTCAGTTCTTCATATCAGGTGGCCAAAGTACTGGAGTTTCAGCTTCAGCATCAGTCCTTCCAATGAATATTCAGGACTGATCTCCTTTAGGATAGACTGGTTGGATCTCCTTGCAGTCCAAGGGACTCTCAAGAGTCTTCTTCAACACATTTCAAAAGCATCAATTCTTTGGTGTTCAGCTTTCTTTACAGTCCAAGTCTCACATCCATGCACGACTACTAGAAAAACCATAGCTTTGACTACATGGACCTCTGCTGGCAAAGTATCGTCTCTGCTTTTTAATATGCTGTCTAGGTTGGTCACAGCTTTTCTTCCAAGGAGCAAGTGTCTTCTAATTTCATGGCTGCAGTCACTACCTGCAGTGCTTTTGCACCCCCCAAAAATAGTCTGTCACTGTTTCCATTGTTTCCCCATCTATTTGCCATGAAGTGATGGGACTGAATGCCATGATCTTAGTTTTCTGAATGTTGAGTTTTAAGCCAACTTTTTAAGTCATCTTTTTATGGATGCTCCAGGACACCACAGGCCAGCGGCGGCCTCTCCCGCCACTATTAGTGGCATAATGGAATCTGCCACTATTCCGATGGGCACTGCTGCTTCCAGAGTAAAGTGCTGCCTCAGGCCCACCACCACTCATCGAGGTTGCTACTGCCTCCTGGGATTCTTCTGCCAGAGAGAGCAAGGAAATAAGCATTCTGTGTTTAACAGAAAAACCTCCAGAGTTTATAGAATTCAAATTTAGGATTATGGGGCTATTGATTATCTTCTTTGGTATTCTCTGCACCCACCCAATCCTCCTAGGATGAAAGCTAGTGAACAATGTTGCTAATGTAACTATATTCCACAAATCCTAAAACAATTTTAACAGTTGCGAAACAACAATACCAGTATTATATTTCCCTGATAGCTCAGTGTGTAAAGAATCTGCCTGCAATGCAGGAGACTGGGGTTCAATCCCTGGGTTGGGAAGATCGCCTGGAAAAGGAAATGGCAACCCACTCCAGTATTCTTGCCTGGAAAATCCCATGGAGAGAGAAGCCTGGCAGGCTACAGGGCCTAGGGTCGCAAGAGTCGGACACAAGTTAGTGACTAAACTGCCACCACCATTATTACTAATAAAATGATTACTGAAAACAATTTGTTTAAAGTTTCTTTGTGACTTTTCTTGTCCTTAGTGCATGTCCCACTGCCGGCCTGCTGTCAAATTTCTATGATTTAATTAACCAAAATAATTCCTCTCTGTGGGGTTCCGTCTTGTTCGGTTTTGCCATTTTTATACTTTGCTTTTGACTTTTTTAAGTGCCTTTATTTTTAAAAAATGTTTGGATTCAACTTGTAATACTGTAAAACGTAACATGGTTTCAAACTCACAAGGCCTGTGCTAAGAGATCAACCCCTCCCCACTAGATAGCCATCTAAAAAGCATCAGAGCATTCAGATCCACATCCAAGCACAAGGCTCCACGCTGCCTCCCACCCTGCTTAGGATGTACCGCAGTTTAGTGAGCCTGTATCCTAAAAGTGGAAAGTGGCCAAAAGGAACAGCTTGATACACAAACTGCTTCATGCTTTTGCCAATGTTTCCTTGGAGGTTTCTGGAAGTGAGATGCTGGGTCAGTCAGGGCACCTTAGTCCCGCCAGGCCTTGCCCCTTCCAAGTCGTCAGGGCTCTGCTGGTCAGTTCCTCACGCGTGGCCAAGCAGGGATTTCTGCTGGCCTGAAGGTGAACAGGGGTAGCTCATTCTTTTTTTCTTTGGTCTTAATTTACACGCATTTCCTTATGCAAGAGTCTCAGTTGCCTTTTCACACACTTAAAAGCCATTTACATTCCTTTTTCAGTCTTTTCCCATCTCTTGACTTGTTTTTTCCTATCAGGTCCTGTTTTTGTCTTCCCTGTTTTCAGAAGCACCTTACACAGGGAGTAACCACTTTTTGTTTTGTAAGTTGCAAATACTTTTCTTACTTGGTGTCTTTTTACTCTGCTTGTTGTTTAGTCGCTAAGTCACATTCGACTTGTTTGCAACCCCATGGGCCGTAGCCCACCAAGCTCCTCGGTCCATAGCGTTTTCCAGGCAAGAGGACTGGAGGGAGTTGGCGATTTCCTTTTCCAAGGGATCTTCCCAACCCAGGGATGGAACCTGAGTTGCCTGCATTGCAGGCAGATTATTTACCACTGAGTCACCTGGGAAGCATTTTTACTTTTTTTATGTTCGTGTTATCAGATCTTCTGAGTTTTTCCTTCACTGCTCTGAATTCTGAATAATGAAAGGTTCCACAGCGCCCACATCACTGAAGAATTCACCCATCTTTTTGTCTAGTACCTTTATGGCTTAATCATTTTTGCTTTTACTTAAATCTCTGAACCACCTTTGTTCACTCTAGTACAGGAAGGATGGATCTGCGTTTATCCTTTTCCATATATATCTGTCCAGTTACCCCAGTGCCACCCATCAATCAATATCCCCACCACTTCAAAATGCCGTTTTACTGTGCTCTTAGGTTCCCCATGGAGTGAGGTCTGTTTCTGTATTTTCTCCTCTTCCTGAAGCTTATTCCAGGACAACCCCACAGCTTTAATCAAGGGAATGACAGCATGACCCAATCTGGGGTTGTTCCCTTGTTTTTCTTCTTTTTCAGAGATCGTTCTTGCCTGTTTATAACACAAATGAGCTTTAAGTCAAGTGATGTCGCTCCATTAAAGAGTCCAAAGGTTTATTTATTGGGATCACAGTAAAAATAAACACAAGGAGAGCTGATACAGTCATGATGCCATTATTTACCCAGATACAAAGTGTGTTCCACTCCTTTAAGTTCATGTTTGTATGTTTCAGGAGTTTCTCCCATAGAGATCTTAGTTCCCCTACCAAGGACTGAACCTGTGCCCTTGGCAGTGAAAGCCTGAAGTCTTAGTCACTGGACCACCAGGGAATTCCCTGGATGTTTCTGTTCATTTTAACCCTGAAGTATGTATTTGTCATCATAAACAGGATCTTATAGGTTGGAATTCCAACCTGTAAGATTATAGGTTGGAATTCCAACAGAACAAAAGGAAAAGCCAAGCTGGCTAGGGAGGCTGTGGAGCAACTGGGTGGGAGGAGGTGGCTACTGATACAGGAACCCAGACTGGGATGTGGGAACTAGTCGCGGAGGTATGCTGGGAGGAGGACAAGGTTTAAGAGCCTGATCCCCCGTGGCCTACATATTCCTGTGTTGCTGAACTGAACACTGACTGTGGTTTATCTATTTGAGCTGTACTAGCTTTTTTCATTGACCCATGTAACTGAGAGAGAAGCTGATGTGAACGCCTGGAAACTGGTGGAGGTGACCCTGCATGGCAAGCCCTGTCAAATACACGGCAAGATTGGCTGGCAACCCTAAAGGACCAAGACACACTACTGAACCCATGAATGGGCTCAAGGTTCCACCCAGTCAGGGTAACAGAAGCCACTGGTTGATGGAGCCCTCAAACAGCAGGGTCACTGTACCCTCTTGACCCAGCATGGCAACCAGGCCTGAATGTGTTGCTACAATAGGTAGCTCCCTGTCTCCCGCCTCAGACACCACCAGTGCCTTCCAGAAGAAAGCTGTGCCCTCTGGGAAGAAAACAAAAGTCAGTCTGCCTGCACCTGGCAAAGTGAGCAGTAGGTCTTTACCGTCTGAACTCTCCATCAGCCACCCAAAGCCAGCACATGCCGAGTGATGCCAGAGCTTCATTCTCGTGGGAGTCACAGCAGACTGACAGCCGCCACCTCAGCACTCATTCTGTAAGGGTTCCCAGGAGTTCTCAGGCTGGTTTTGCAGTTTTCCTTAATTTTGAAATTATCTCAAAATAAAAAGATTCTTAAACAACACACATTTTACAAGGGCACACACAAGCAAAAGGACCTGAGTGACATAGGTAAGGATGGTTGTCAATAAAAGAGGGGCATGAAAGAGGAGTGAGGACTGAGTTTCAAAGAAAAAGAGCAAATAAGTGAAGAAATAAAACCAACAGAAAACACCAGATAGGCCTGGCAGGAACCAATCATATGTATGATTAACTTATTCCTGTGTGTCTGAGATCCAAAAATGGAAGAAAAAAGACAGAGAGGCAAGAACACAACACTCCACTGCTGAAAGTGGGCGTTCAATGAGATGAAGCAGACAGAGAAGGCAAACCCAAAAGGGATGTGGTGCTGGGGAGTCTATGGAAATAAGGATTTCCCAAGCGGCTATTTGGTACTCTGGGAAATTCATGGCTGTGGAATGTCTTCTACCCAGAGAATTCCAGGTGATAAAATACCACCAACAGAATGTGCTGCAATGGGTTTTTCTGCCTCTGGTAATTATGATAAAAACACAGCTCTGGGGGACTTCTCTGATGGTTCAGTGGTTAAGAATCCACTGTGCAATGCACGGGACACGGGCTGATTCCTAGTTAGGGAATCAAGATCCCACATGCCATGGGGCAACTAAGCCTGTGCACCACAACTAGAGAAGCCCACACACTGCGGAGACCCAGAGCAGCCAAACATTTAAAAACAGAAAGACACAACACGCAAACATGCAGCTGGTGTGGCCATATTAGTATCAGACAAGAGATTCCAAAAAGAGGATTACCAGAAATAAAGATGGTCATTTCATAATGAAGAAACAACCACTTCAAGACACAGTAAGCCTATATATGCATATACATAAGAAGAGTTTCAAAACTACACAAAGCTAAAACAAACAGAACTACAGGGAAAAACAAGCAAATCTAAAACAATAACTGGATAGTTTAACACCCCCTCTCTCCTCTCTCTCAGTAACTGACAGAATTAGCAGACAAAAACTCAGTAGGAAATGGCTTGGCAGTGTTTTATAAAGTTAAACATATAGTTCCCATATAACTGGGCAAGTCCATTATTAGGTATCTGGGGAAGAGAAATGACAACATATGTCCACACAATGAGTCATCCACAGATGTTCACAGAAACTTTTCATTATACTACAAAACTAAAAAGAACCTAAATGTCCAATAAAACGTGACAGAAAACAAATTGTGGCATATATGTAAAATAGAATACTGATATTGTTGTTCAGTCATTAACTTGTGTCTGACTCTTTGCAACCCCCATGGACTGCAGCACACCAGGCTTCCCTGTCCTTCACGATCTCCTGCTGCTGCTAAGTCACTTCAGTTGTGTCTGACTCTGTGTGACCCCATAGATGGCAGCCCACCAGGCTCCCCCGTCCCTGAGATTCTCCAGCAAGAATGCTGGAGTGGGTTGCCATTTCCTTCTCCAATGCGTGAAAGTGAAGTCGCTCAGTCGTGTCTGACTCTTAGTGATCCCATGGACTGCAGCCTACCAGGCTCCCTGGTCCATGGGATTTTCCAGGCAAGAGTACTGGAGTGGGTTGCCATTGCCTTCTCCCACTAACTCCTGAAGTTTGCTCAAACTCATGTCCACTGAGTCGGTGATGCCATCCAACCGTCCCATCCTGTCTCACCCTTCTCCTCCTGCCTTCAGTCTTTCTCAGTATAGTGTCTTTTCCAACGAGTTAGCTTTTCTTATCAGATGGCCACAGTATTGGAGCTTCAGCTTCAGTCCTTCCAATGAATATTCAGGACTGATTTCCTTCAGGATGGACTGGTTTGATCTCCTTGCAGTCCAAGGGACACTCAACTGTCTTCTTCAGTACCACAGTTCCAAACAATCGATTTTCGGTGCTCAGCCTTCTGTATGGTCCAATTCTCACATCTATACCTGACTACTGGAAAAACCATAGCTTTGACTAGATGGACCTTTGTTGGCAAAATAATGTCTCTGTTTTTAACATGCTATCTAGGTTTGTCACAGTTTTCCTTCGAAGGAGCAAGCAATTAAATGCATCTTTTAATTTCATGGCTGCAGTCACCATCCGCAATGATTCTGGAGCCCAAGAAAATAAAGTCTGTCACTGTTTCCATTGTTTCCCCATCCATTTGCCATGAAGTGATGGGACCAGATGCCATGATCTTCGTTTTCTGAATGTTGAATTTTAAGCCAGCTTTTTCACTCTCCTCTTTCACTTTCATCAAGAGGCTCTTTAGTTCTTCATTTTTCTGCCATAAGGGTGGTGTCATCTGCATATCTGAGGTTATTCTGCCATTCTGCTGTATTTGTTTTATCCCATATCTACCCATCTCTTCATCCTTCTACCCATCCATCAACTCGNAGAATCCACTGTGCAATGCACGGGACACGGGCTGATTCCTAGTTAGGGAATCAAGATCCCACATGCCATGGGGCAACTAAGCCTGTGCACCACAACTAGAGAAGCCCACACACTGCGGAGACCCAGAGCAGCCAAACATTTAAAAACAGAAAGACACAACACGCAAACATGCAGCTGGTGTGGCCATATTAGTATCAGACAAGAGATTCCAAAAAGAGGATTACCAGAAATAAAGATGGTCATTTCATAATGAAGAAACAACCACTTCAAGACACAGTAAGCCTATATATGCATATACATAAGAAGAGTTTCAAAACTACACAAAGCTAAAACAAACAGAACTACAGGGAAAAACAAGCAAATCTAAAACAATAACTGGATAGTTTAACACCCCCTCTCTCCTCTCTCTCAGTAACTGACAGAATTAGCAGACAAAAACTCAGTAGGAAATGGCTTGGCAGTGTTTTATAAAGTTAAACATATAGTTCCCATATAACTGGGCAAGTCCATTATTAGGTATCTGGGGAAGAGAAATGACAACATATGTCCACACAATGAGTCATCCACAGATGTTCACAGAAACTTTTCATTATACTACAAAACTAAAAAGAACCTAAATGTCCAATAAAACGTGACAGAAAACAAATTGTGGCATATATGTAAAATAGAATACTGATATTGTTGTTCAGTCATTAACTTGTGTCTGACTCTTTGCAACCCCCATGGACTGCAGCACACCAGGCTTCCCTGTCCTTCACGATCTCCTGCTGCTGCTAAGTCACTTCAGTTGTGTCTGACTCTGTGTGACCCCATAGATGGCAGCCCACCAGGCTCCCCCGTCCCTGAGATTCTCCAGCAAGAATGCTGGAGTGGGTTGCCATTTCCTTCTCCAATGCATGAAAGTGAAAAGTGAAAGTGAAGTCGCTCAGTCGTGTCTGACTCTTAGTGATCCCATGGACTGCAGCCTACCAGGCTCCCTGGTCCATGGGATTTTCCAGGCAAGAGTACTGGAGTGGGTTGCCATTGCCTTCTCCCACTAACTCCTGAAGTTTGCTCAAACTCATGTCCACTGAGTCGGTGATGCCATCCAACCGTCCCATCCTGTCTCACCCTTCTCCTCCTGCCTTCAGTCTTTCTCAGTATAGTGTCTTTTCCAACGAGTTAGCTTTTCTTATCAGATGGCCACAGTATTGGAGCTTCAGCTTCAGTCCTTCCAATGAATATTCAGGACTGATTTCCTTCAGGATGGACTGGTTTGATCTCCTTGCAGTCCAAGGGACACTCAACTGTCTTCTTCAGTACCACAGTTCCAAACAATCGATTTTCGGTGCTCAGCCTTCTGTATGGTCCAATTCTCACATCTATACCTGACTACTGGAAAAACCATAGCTTTGACTAGATGGACCTTTGTTGGCAAAATAATGTCTCTGTTTTTAACATGCTATCTAGGTTTGTCACAGTTTTCCTTCGAAGGAGCAAGCAATTAAATGCATCTTTTAATTTCATGGCTGCAGTCACCATCCGCAATGATTCTGGAGCCCAAGAAAATAAAGTCTGTCACTGTTTCCATTGTTTCCCCATCCATTTGCCATGAAGTGATGGGACCAGATGCCATGATCTTCGTTTTCTGAATGTTGAATTTTAAGCCAGCTTTTTCACTCTCCTCTTTCACTTTCATCAAGAGGCTCTTTAGTTCTTCATTTTTCTGCCATAAGGGTGGTGTCATCTGCATATCTGAGGTTATTCTGCCATTCTGCTGTATTTGTTTTATCCCATATCTACCCATCTCTTCATCCTTCTACCCATCCATCAACTCGTTTTATTTTTCTGATGCATTTTAAAGTAAACTGCAGACATCAGTTCACTATGATCTAAACACTTCAGCGTACATATCATTAGAGTTCAATATTTGTTTACAATTTTCTTTTGCTGTAGAATTTATGTATGGTGAAGTGTATGCATCTTAAATGTAAGTTTCTCCTGGCAATCTTGATTCCAGCTTGTGCTCCATCCAGCCTAGTTTTTCACATGATGTACTTTGCATATAAGTTAAATAAGCAGGGTGACAATACAGAGCCTTAACGTACTCCTTTCTCAATTTGGAACCAGTCTTTTGTTCCATGTCCAGTTCCAACTGTTGCTTCTTGACCTGCACACAGGTTTCTCAGGAGGCAGGTAAGGTGGTCTGTAATTTCCATCTCTTTAAGAATTTTCCACAATTTGTTGTGATCCACACAGTCAAAAGTTTTAGCACAGCTAATGAAGCAGAAGTAGATGCATCCATCCCATGCACTGGAAGGCAGGTTCTTAACCACTGGACCACCAGGGAAGCCCCTAGCTAACGTACATTTAAGGTGAACTGATGTCTGCAATTTACTTTGAAAAGCATCAGAATAATAAAATGGGTTGATGGATGGGTAGAAGGATGAAGAGATGGGTAGATATGGGAAAACAAATATAGCCAACATTAATATGGCAGAATCTAGGCAGTGTATACATGGGTATTTGCTATAAAATTCTTGCAACTTTGGTGTATTCAAAACTTTTCATAATAAAATGCTTGGGTAGGGACTTCCCTGGTGATCCTGTGGCTAAGGCTCCATGCTCCCCATGCAGGGGGCCTGGGTTCAATTCCTGGTCAGGGAACTAGATCTCACATGCCATAGTGAAGATTTCAGATTCAGTGTAGCCAAATAAATAAATACATAATAAAAATTTAAACCCTTTAAAATGTTTCGGGAGGGGGTGGGTGTGGAAGAAGCAGACTATGGCTGCATACTCCTCTTTCGAGAAGTGGGGCTGAAGAGGCACAATTATTTGGGAAAAGGAGCCTTAGAACAGAGCTGAAAAAGGTCTGACATCAGGTTACCATGGGCAGGTCCACTTCAGACACTGTGCATATCTCAGAACAAAACTGAAGAGTGATATGTCCACCAGCAGTAATAACATACTTAAGACACAGTCGGTCCCAGAACACTTCCTGACATGTGACAAGGAGGATAACCTACCTAACACACAGGTCTGTCCAAGGCATTTTAATTAATAAAACTGTATCCCCACCGTGTAAACAGAAAAAGGAAAATGGAACATTCCAAACCACACCTGATTGTAGAGTTACTGTGACAACACATGGAAGCACAATATATGTCTGGGGAAAATAGGTGTGTGTAATTTCAAACTATAGAATGAAGAATAAACGATTCAAATAAAAGTTTCTCTTCTTCTCAGAGTCACAGGTAACAACACAGGTAAAACAACATACGCCAGCCCGAGCGGGTGACTCCCACAACAGGTTTAAGAACAGTAACACAACAGGGTCAGACTGACCATTTTTCTCATTTTCAGAATTCAACTATTCGTTCCGCCTCCTGGGTTACAAGATACATATGCACTGCAGTTCACCATCCAAAGCCTCAAACAAAAGCCCAAACTCCAACTTCCCACTGCACTCACTAAAGAGGATTATTTTCATGGCGCTGTACACATTTAATGCCTGTGATCAAACCACCTAATTCTTAACACAATCCAGCAGAAAACTGCTACTGTTCAGGCACACTTAGGAGGAAAAACTAACATTTTTGGCACTGGCACAGACCTAAGAAAAAATGTCCTTTTTATCCCTGCTAAATTGACAAATCCAAATCTAAACTCCCTCTCAACTGCATAACTGTTAAAACTGAGCACCACATCTGAAGAAGAGCCACTGGCCTTGGACTGAGAGATAAGAAAGAGCGAACAGAGTAGTTAGAAGGCCCACAAAAATCCCAAGTCAGGATGATGGCATGGAGGCTGGGCAACACGGCTCAGCCCCATGCCCTGCCACAGACCCAAGGCCACGCGACCACACAGAGTGGGGAGTTTGTGGCCCAGAGCACATGCAGGTGATGCCGCCTCTTAAAGCAGCTCGTCCGTGTCTAAGGTGACAGTGGAGACCAGGTCCCCAGAACCTCTGGGCTAGATTGAGATAGGGCCCCACCAAAACCGTCCTAGCACAGGACTGACTACACCAGACTCAGCACATCAACCTGATGTTCAGGGTCAGCTTCAAAATAGCCCAATGTCTTAGTCTGCCTGAGCAAAGCACCACAGACCTGGTGGCTTCAAAAACAGATATTTCTCCCAGTGCTGGAGGCTGCGCGTCCGAGACCCAAGGTCCTGCGGCCTCTTTCTCAGCTTAGAAATGCTCATCTTCTCCCTGATCCTCATGTCGTCTTTCTACTGAATGCACGTCCCTGGTATCTCTTTGTCCAAACTGCTGCTTCTTACAAAGATATCAGTCATATGGGATTAGGGTCCATCCTAGTGACCTCATTTATCTTTAAGCACCTCTTTAAAAGCCCTTCTCTAAATGCATACCCATTCTGAAGTATTGGGGGTCAGGGCTTCACCACATGAATTGGGGGGGGGGGGCGGTGTACAGTTCAGCCCGTAACACCTGGGGGGGGCAGGAGTGGATGAGGAAGAAGTTTACCCGAAACAAGCTGCCCGTGCACTGACAATACTTGACATTAAGGTACGGGGGCTTTGTTAGAAGATTTCCTCTATACTTGTACTTGATGTCTTCATAACAAAAATGTTTCCTTATTCACTCTTATCAAATTACACTCGTTAAAATCCGTCCTCATCTGTCTAATGAGTTTCCCCTCAAGCTCTGTGGCCACAGAGCTCATGTGTCTCCTTAGCATCTGCACCCAACGCAAAGTCAATGGCAATGAACAGTTCTTTAAGGAATGAATGAAAACCCCCAATGGTTTCAGCTGTACACAGGACCAAAACCAAACTCCGCTCTCCCACGCCCTGGGCCCCAAGCCCTCCCAGCACCTCTTCCTGCTTCTGCATATCACATCCATGGTCCCCCAGAGGAATTAGCAGATGCCTGCGTCTCTCCTGATAGAATGGCACTGGTCCTCTCTCATTCTCTAACATAGTGTAAAGAGCTTACCCTGCAAATAAAATGCAACGTCTTCAGCCCTTCTCACTGCACTAAGCATGAAACAGGCACTCAAATATATAAACAGGATGATTTCACACAGATCAGCTAAATCTATAGTACTTAACTGAGTCACACCAGAGTGGTGATGAAGACGGGGCAGGTGGGTTATTACTGCTGACAGAAATGAAGAAATAAAAGACCACAGTAACTGCAGTGACCAAACCTATAGGGGACAGAAGGCACTTGTCCTTGACCACACAGAGCAGAATACTGACATCCCTTCTCATTCCAAAGCAGTTCCTTTGTAGACTTGTCACAGAAATGTCTTCCCTTACTATCTTCCTCTCAAATGATGATCAGAGCAGAAACAGAAAAGTACTACTAAGATTCTGATGAGCTTTCTGAGTCTAAACTATCATGGTCAGTGGGTTATCAATCCGACTGAAGAACAGGGAATCTAAGTTCCTAAGGCAAAAAAGTAATACATACATGATACTACATAAATGGTAATTATCCAAACCGGAAAAGGAATAAGACCCATGTTTGCCAGTTATTCTGGACTCATCTACTGATGGCCTGACATCTGGTCCCCACCAGATACCTCCTGCAGTGGTCTTCTGGTCTCCTCAGCCCAGGGCGCCAAAATGCCACCCAAGAATCCCTGTGGCAACTATTTGAGAGAAAACAAAACAAGGTATAGAGGCCCAAAGTCACTCTGTTAACCCATATTATGGGTGGGACATCTACAGAATCAATTTAGTTATAAAAGCAATTTACTAGGCCATGACCAGCAGTTCAAAAAAAAGCCAGCGTGCACTGCTTATTTAGAATTGTTTCTTTGAACTTTAATTTCAGCCATACAAACACTTACACATACCCACACATACCTGTGGGGAACGTATGGCTGCCTGAGGGCTGGTCTAGCACAAGCTCCGAGTTCCTCACAGACATTAGCTGGGGATGACTTGGCAGGTACATGAGCTGATAACAAGGGACCCACATCCGAGAGGAATTTTTTCTCCCCACTTCTTATATGGACACTTCAAAAGTTCACAGAAGTAGGCAGAATAACAAATAATGAATACCCATTGCCAAAGCACTCAGGTATCTCCCCTCTTTTCTCTCTAGTCGGAGTAAAGCAAACCTCAGAAGTCATCTTATTTCACCTATAAGTATCTCAGTGTATGCGTTTATCAGTTTAGAACTTGATAAAGCATAATACAAACATTACACCCAACAAAATTAATAGTAACCTTTCATTATCATTTACACCAAGTCCGATATTTCTAGGGTACTTTTTAATTTTTTTAAAAGAATACAAATAAAATGGATAAATGGGAAAAGATTTAACTTCATTCAGGCTGAAATCATGCAACCTCGGACCGAACAGCAGCAGAAGCAGCAGAAACCAGGACCTGAACGTGGGTGAGGGCCAACAGTGACTTTCCACAGCTATGTCTTCCCAAGGGCTGTGATCCTTATCTGAGTCAAGGGTTTTTATTAAAAGGCACACAATACAACTCAAATGTACACCTAAATTTCCTACAAAAAAGAATCACACCTTGACAGAATAGTATCAAAATGCATGGATCTTGGGTCTGTTCTATAAGGAGGCAGCCTTATTCTCCAAACCCTCAAGCAGGACTTGTGGTCTGAAAGGTACCAGTCACTCTGGGGACATTCAGGCAGGAGCAGGACCTCTGTGGTCACTCCTACTCCCCGGGTCCCAGGCCTCCGGCAGCTAGTGGACCTCTCTGTCCACATGCTTACCCCTCAGGCCTCCCCACCTCCCCACCAGCTCCTCCCACACCCCATCACCCAGCGCCTTCCACCGGGCATTACTGGCTCAAGTCACCCTCATCATATGTGCCAGGGTAGCCTGAGAAAGGACAGGGCTGTACCTGCGCACTTTATATGAAATCCACTCTGGTCTACTGGTTCTCTGGCAGCTCGATGAGTCCTGTCCTGAGGAAATAGGCCACGTTAGAACAAGCCTGAATAACTGCTCGACAGAACACCGAGACAAGCATCTGAAGACCTGAAAAGCCTACAGTGCACATTTTTTAAGGTTTAAATCTGCACTTTTTGAGGAAGCTAACTTGGAAAGAGAATTTAAATGTCCAAATGCTACTTTCATAAAACTATTAAGTCTTTATTTGCTGCTTTAGCTTGAATTGGTGTTGAAGCTTTAAAATAAAGAGCTCTGGTTAACTTACCATAATGAGAACAACTTAAGCATCAAGCTGATTGAGCTGTATGTGACCTCACATTGAATGGGGGAGAGAGCAGAAAGGTTCTGCTGGCTTGCAATTGGCTGAGAGTAAGAGATAAAGTGTGCTAAGTCGTGGCCTGGATAGGAATCTATGCCTCAGAGCCTTCTGTCTAGTCTGTCTGTGGGAAAATGGGCTAGGGCAGTGGCAAAATACAGTGAAAACACAAAACTCCTGGCTTAGGCAACTATGTAATAACAGACTATCTCCTTTAATAGACAATGTAATATATTAACCTTCTCTAGGCTTAAATCTTTCCATTGCCCCCCATGATAAAATTCTTGAGTTTCACTGGTTTTTTACTTCTATTCCTAAAGCTCAGGAATGTCTTACCACTTCTGTCTCTCTCAATATGCTGAATATTCAAATATTTCGTCTAGAGCTGGTAGAAAGTTCTAGAAAAAATTCAGTCATTCTCATCCTTCCCTGTCACAGGCAGGCTAGTACCCACTTGAAAGGAATAATTCTCCTTAGCAGACACTGTTTGGACTGATTGTGGAAGATACCATGTGGCTAGCATTGGTCCTCTGCTAGAACTGAGGCAGCTAATCTACAGAATGCAGGCAGCCCAGAGTGCTGGTGACAGGCCTCCTCCTATAGGGCCCTGGCCCACCTGCCTATCTGTGACAGGGAAGGATGCAACTGACAGCGTTTCTTATGGAGCCTTCTACCAGCTTTGGTAGAAACATTAAACTCAGATTTCTCCCTTTTTGGTGGGCAGCATCCCTCTGTGGTCGATCGCTTACAGAATCACTTTCTTGGGTTGTTTTCCAGACTTAAGCCAACTTTGCAGGTAACTGCAACTGATACCGCGCTTGAATTTAGACGGGCATACTAAGAACATATCAAAGCAATGAGTAAAGAAAGTGAGAGAAGCAGGACACAATCTCCTGAAAACCATCTGGCTGCACTTGATTTGAAATACCTTTTGAAATGGGGCCCCTTGTGATGAGTAATCCTCAACTGAAGGACACAGCTGGCTCTGAAGAGCAGAAAATCAGAACATTGATAAAGGATTGTTTTAAACTTATGCATAAAAGTGCACATACGTGAAAATGAAAATAACAAGTAAGACACTTGGGATTATAAAGCCCGTACTTAAGAAAGATACATTTCATTTTTCGAAATCCACTATTCATTTCAATAATAGCTTATCCCATGTGGTTATTTGACTCCTTAAAATGTTGAGTTTCTTTATCAATTACTCGAGCCTGTAATTAAAGACATAGTTTAAAAAGTACACAGACTAACGAGCCTCTTGAACTATGTCCTAAATCCAAGTGCCAAATGTAACGTCACTGAAATCGCTCAGCTGGTACTAGGTAGAGCAAAACTCAGCCCGCGCCGGCCGAAGCGTGAACATGTATCATGAAGCAGTTTTTGTTTTTACTTGATACTTCAATAATGAAGTCAACTAAGCAGCAAATGTTTCTACGTTAACCTTACACCCCATTTTCTCAAAGACACTAACCCTAGAAAACTTTCTGGCCCGTAACAGGGGCCAGCTCCTCTGCAGCCCCTGGTCACTCACCCGCCGGGAAGGCCATGTGGAGAGCCTAGGTTTGGGGGAGAGTCACTGACCGGAAGGGGCGGAAAGGCGTGGCTCCTTCCTCCCCCGCGCGCCCTGCAGGCAAAAGACCACCTAAACCCATTGTCCAGGGGCTCGTCTCCTACTCCACCGCGCGGAGCCTGACTCCCGCGACCCTGTCCCGGGCCCGACCGTGCGCCGTTCACCGGGGGGCCCCGGCCTGCCCACCACGCTCACCTCCAACAGAGTGAGCCTCCCGGCCTCCCAACGCCGGACTTCCAACCTGGGGCCTCTCCACGCCGGACTCCCACCTCGGACTTCCCCGTGCCGGGCCTCCCCACGCCGGACTCCCGTCCTAGACCTCCCCACACCGAACCGCCTAAATCAGAACTCCCCTACACGGAACCTCCCAAGCCAGACTTTCCCACGCCCCGTACCGGCCGACCGACGGGCAGCCCCGAGGGACCCTCCCATGTCCCCCGATCCCTTCCTCGCCCAGCCCCAGCCCCTCCGCCTTCCTCCTGCCTAGGTCTGGGGTCCAGCACGCCCCCGGCTCAGCCTTCGGGCGAACGCGCTCTGCAGGCTCACCTTCTTGCCCTTTTTGCCCTCTTCCTCCATGTCTCCGCGAGCGGGCCCCGCGGCCTGGCCCGTCCCGGGAGCGCCGCGCCGCCCGCTGCCGCTACATGCTCGCCCTGGACCCGCGGCCACCGCCGGTCCTGCGCCGCTCGCCCGGCCGCAGTCTCCGCCCGTGGCCGCCAGGGGCCGTCCGCGCCCTGCACCCCACACCCCGCACTTCCGGGCCGAGGGCGCGGCCCCGCCCCCGCGAATACGCCCCGCCCCGTGTGCGCACGCCCCTTCGGCCCACACGCCCCGCCTCCAACCCTTCAGAGCAGCCGAGAACGAGCCTGCCCTCCTCGCCCCTTCAGGACCTCGGGAGCGCGTCTGTCGCGCCCCTACTACGCACCACCCCCCACGCCCGTCAGGGAGGGCCAGAGCGCGCCTGCCCCGCCTTCAGCCCGTCCTCCTGCCCCTCAGAGCTAGTGGAGCCCCTCCGGCTTTTCAAGCCTGCCGCCATCTTTACGGCAGCCAACTTCCCAGCCTGCCTCGCGCTCAGGGAGAGGGAGCTCGGGCCGACAGGAAACGGAGGGCGGGGCCGGCGGGACGGGTGGGACCTGTGGGGAAGGTAAAGGACGGGAAGAAGGTTGGGCTCTGGGAGGGGGCCTGTGGGAGAGGAAGGCGGAGCTGACGAAAGGGGTAGGACCGGCAGAGAGGGCGGCAGGCCTGTGGGTGGGAGAGGCCGGCGGGGATAGAAGGGCGGGGCTTGCGGAAACGTGAAGGCGGGAAGCCAAAGTGGAGCCGGGCCGGGGGAAGGGGCGCAGGACTACGCCCTTTTCTTTTCTCCCTTTATTTTCCATTCCTGCAGGCACTGGGAAGACTTCCTATATTACAGACTTCCTATACAAACCTGTCAGGGAAGTTTCAATGCAACAGAACACGTCCTGACCCTACAGAATAAAACTTCGAACTTTAACCAGTCACCTAGAAGTAACAGCAATCTTACAATGAGATCCGGACCGATTGGTTTGCCCAAAAGTACACTGCAAATTGGAGTTAGCTGCAGCAGGCCCACTTTTTTGCCACGACTAGGCTGCCAGTAAGAATCTTGCAGCACAGGTAGCATGTAAACCCACAGCAAACAAACCGCTATTTGCCTCAACTGATCTTTTTTAAGAGTATTGCCTCCTGTGGCAGCGGTCAGTAGATTATCTCTCAGCTTCACATTCACTCTCAGTTCTCATCACGGGATGGAGCTGGGCCTTTTGAGCATTAGTCCTTTGCCAAGTAACCCAGTGTGAAACTTTGCCAGGAGAAACTGTTTGGAGGCAGTGTGGGAGGGAAGGGGCTTTGTTACCTAGATTCAGTGAGTTTTCTTGGCAGGTACATGCCTAAAGAGGCCTCTGAAGCGCGCACCTTCCTACATCAGGGGTAGTTTCTCCAACTCCGGGTTCTCCCAAGCACTTTACGCTGCAGTGGGGGCCTGCCAGCAACACCCAGCAGCCGGCAGATTCCTCCAGCACTCATCTTGAAAAGTTTTATATCCGGAGTGGTCAGCAAGACCCCCTCCATGAACAGTTTTCCCTGCACTCTAGAGCAGGGGTCCCCAATCCTCTGGGAGGCCTGTTAGCAACAAAGCCGCCACACATCAGGAGGTGAGCAGCGGGCCAGCAAGCCAAGCTTCATATGCCTTCCCCATGGCTCCACATTGCTCACAGTACTGCCTGAACCATCCCAGCTACCGTGCCCGTGGAAAATTGCCTTCCACGAAATTGGTCCTTGGTGCTGTGCCAAAAATGTTGAGGGTCACTGCAATAGAGAGAAGACTTCAGCAAGCTTTGCCAGCACCTCTCTGCCATTCGGTGAGCTGTAGTTATGCTATTTCCAACAAAGTCTGGACCTCAGCCCCAGAGGGAGGAAGATCCTGTGTTCCCTGTAGTAACCTTCAGTACAGTAGTTGCTCCTTATATCTACTATTCTTGTATTCAGAGTTCTCTTCACCTTTAATACCGATTCCCTTGTTACCCTAATTTTCTGTTATACTTAATAATTCTTTATAGTAAATGTTTCCTACACTGTTTCTATCTCCTGATTGAACCCTATTTGATAAAGATAACCAAAGAAATGAGTGGTCTCTAGTACTCCCTGAAGGCATTAGGGATTAGGCATTAGGCATTCCAGTCCCTTTGGCACATAAAGCCAAAGTGTGGGAAATGACTTTTCAATCTCCCTCCTGCAATAATTTAGCTTCCCACATTCACAGACACAAATAATGCAATCCATTCACTGAAAAGAGGCGTGATATTTTAGATCTTTCACTAATGTACCTTTGCATAGTCATCATGCTATAATCTTGTAAATAACCCTACTAAAACTTCCCTTAACATAGTGTTAGGAAGAACTCACTCAATTCCTTTATTTCTCCCTGGCTTTTTTCACACTACCATACTCACACTTCTGACACCAGATGTCTGGGTTTTTTTTCCACCCCAAGCAATTTTTTGACACCAGCTATCTGTCCTATATTTAAATCAAGTCTGATACAGTGACCTGTAGAGACCACTGGTAAAGGGCTCAGTTCCACAAGACTGCCCTGCATCCCACTTCAGATGACAATTAAAAGTCCATATTGTTACTTGTACTTCTGACCAACCAGCTATAAATTGGAGGTTTCCAGGATCCCCTCCTTGAATGCAAATAATATGTTAGAATGGTTCACAAAATTCAGGAAAACAGATTCCTTATTGTTTATCAGGGTTGTTAGTTTGGCTGTGCCAAGTCTTAGTTGCAGCATGTGGGATTTAGTTCCCTGAGCAGGGATCAAACCCAGGCCTCCTGCAGTGGAAGCGTGGTCGACTACTGGACCACCACTGAAGTCTCCAGGTTGTTGTTACTCTCTCTATATTCTTTCAGAGCCAAATCACTAACTTTATTTCCAGGCATACATCCCAATTGATTTGGAAGAATAAAGAAGTTACTCTTTGGAAATGTGGTTTTGTTTTTGGATGTGCTGGGTCTTAGTTGCTGTGTGCCAACATTCTCTAGTTGCCGTGAGTGTGGCCTACTCTCTAGGTGCAGCAATTGGGCTTCTCACTGTGGTGGCTTCTCTTGTTGTGAAACACAGGCTCTAGGACACAAGGGCTTCAGTAGTTGTGGCTCATGGGCCCTCGTGTGTGTGCTCAGTAGCTGTGCAGCTCAGGTTTAGTTGCCCCACTGCATGTGGAATATTCCAGGACCAGGGATCGAACTTGTGTCTCCTGAATTGGCAAGCAGATTCTTAACCACTGGACCATTGGGAAAGTCTAAAGATGTGGTTTTAGAAGAAGTTCTTTTCAATATTTGAAGTAGTTAAGATAATGCTGATAGGTCTGTCTCTCTTTGTGCCAGCCTCATGCAGCCTCCTCGTATAAGGCAGTTGAGCTTTGATTATGTGGTTTTTAATGTTTTGGTATCATTTTTTATTACTTGGAGCATCTTGCCCTTTCTAGTGACTTTTGTTGGTTATCATTTCAGAAAAAAAAAATTTCTTTCAGTCCTCGGCAAGTCCACTTTTGCTCACACACACATACACCCTCACATCCATACTCTGACCCTTCATAACCATTTACTTTCCTGGTTCTCTTTGACTATCTCATGGCAGAGTGACAGAATGGAGAGAGCAGTAAATTCTGAGCTTAAACAACCTGTGAAGGTGAAGTTGCTCAGTCGTGTCCGACTCTTCGCGACCCCGTGGGCTGTAGCCTACCAGGCTCCTCCGTCCATGGGATTCTCCAGGCAAGAATACTGGAGTGGGTTGCCATTTCCTTCTCCAGGGGATCTTCCCGACCCAGGGCTCGAACCCAGGTCTCCCGCATTGGAGGCAGACACTTTAACCTCTGAGCCACCAGGGAAGCCCTTATCAAGCCCTATTCTGTGAGATCTTCAGCAAGCCATTTAACTTCTCTAGGTTAATTTCCATGTTGGGGCTTCCCTGGTGGCTCAGACAATAAAGAATCTGCCTGCAGCGCAGGAGACCTGGATCTTACCTGGGTCAGGAATATCCCCTGGAGAAGGGAATGGCTACAAACTCCAGTATTCTTGCCCGGAGAATTCCACAGACAGAGGATCCCAGCAGGCTACAGTCCATGGGGTCGCAGAATCAGACATGACTGAGCAACTAACACTTACACATTTTTCACACTTACTTTCCATTTTAGCAGACTGTTCCTACTTTGTCACATGACATTTAAAAAAATAATGGGATTTGAATATTATAAACTGAACATCATCAGTTCAGTTTAGTTGCTCAGTCATGTCTGACTCTTCGCGACCCCATGGACTGTAGTATGCCAGGCTTCCCTGTCCATCACCGACTCCCAAGAGTGGGTTGCCATTTCCTTCTCCAGGGGATCTTCCCGACCCAGGGCTCGAACCCAGGTCTCCCGCATTGGAGGCAGACACTTTAACCTCTGAGCCACCAGGGAAGCCCTTATCAAGCCCTATTCTGTGAGATCTTCAGCAAGCCATTTAACTTCTCTAGGTTAATTTCCATGTTGGGGCTTCCCTGGTGGCTCAGACAATAAAGAATCTGCCTGCAGCGCAGGAGACCTGGATCTTACCTGGGTCAGGAATATCCCCTGGAGAAGGGAATGGCTACAAACTCCAGTATTCTTGCCCGGAGAATTCCACAGACAGAGGATCCCAGCAGGCTACAGTCCATGGGGTCGCAGAATCAGACATGACTGAGCAACTAACACTTACACATTTTTCACACTTACTTTCCATTTTAGCAGACTGTTCCTACTTTGTCACATGACATTTAAAAAAATAATGGGATTTGAATATTATAAACTGAACATCATCAGTTCAGTTTAGTTGCTCAGTCATGTCTGACTCTTCGCGACCCCATGGACTGTAGTATGCCAGGCTTCCCTGTCCATCACCGACTCCCAGAGCTTACTCAAACTCATGTCCATCCAGTTGGTCATCCAATCACCTCATTCTCTGCCATCCCCTTCTCCTCCTGCCTTCAATCTTTCCCAGCATCACAGTCTTTACCAGTGAGTCAGTTCTTCGCATCAGGTGGCCAAAGTATTGGCGTTTCAGTTTCAGCATCAGTCCTTCCAATTAATATCTGGGACTGTTTTCCTTTAGGATGGACTGGTTTGATCTCTTTGCAGTCCAAGGGATTCTCAAGAGTCTTCTCCAACACCACACTTCAAAAGCATCAATTTTTTGGCGCTCAGCCTTCTTCACAGTCTGACTCTCACATCCATACCTGACTACTGGAAAAAACCATAGCTTTTACTAGATGGACCTTTGTTGGCAAAATGATGTCTCTGCTCTTTAGTATACTGTCTAGGTTGGTCATAGCTTTTTTTCCAAGTAGCAAGCATCTTTAAATTTCATGGCTGCAGTCACCATCTGCAATTATTCTGGAGACCCCAAAAATAAGTCTCTCACTGTTTCCATTGTTTCTCCATCTATTTGCCATGAAGTGATGGGACCGGATGCCATGATCTTAGTTTTCTGAATGTTGAACTTCAAGCCAGCTTTTTCACTCTCCTCTTTCACTTTCATCAAGAGGCTCTTTAGTACTTCACTTTCTGCCATAAGGGTGGTGTCATCTGTGAATCTGAGGTTATTGATATTTCTTCTGGCAATCTTGATTCTAGCTTGTGCTTCATCCAGCTTGGCCTTTCGCATGATGTACTCTGCATATAAGTTAAATAAGCAGGGTGACAATATACAGCCTTGATGTACTCCTTTTCCTATTTGGAACCAATCTGTTGTTCCATGTCCAGTTCTAACTGTTGCTTCTTGACCTGCATATAGATTTCTCAGGAGGCAGGTAAGGTGATCTGGTATTCCCATCTCTTTAAGAATTTTCCAGTTTGTTGTGATCCACACAGTCAAAGGCTTTGGTGTCGTCAATAAAGCAGAAGTAGATATCTTTCTGGAACTCTCTTACTTTTTTGATGATCCAACAGATGTTGGCAATTTGATCTCTGGTTCCTCTACCTTTTCTAAATACAGCTTGAACATCTGGAAGTTCACGGTTTACATACTGTTGAAGCCTGGCTTGGAGAATTCTGAGCATTTGCTCAAGACCAGGAACTGACTGTGGCTCAGATCATGAACTCTTTATTGCCAAATCCAGACTTAAATTGAAGAAAGTGGGGAAAACCACTAGACCATTCAGGTATGACCTAAATCAAATCCCTTATGATTGTACAGTGGATGTGACAAATAGATTCAAAGGATTAGATCTGATAAACAGTGCCTGAAGAACTATGGACGGAGGTTTGTGGCACTGTACAGGAGGCAGTGATCAAGACCATCCCCAAGAAAAAGTAATGCAAAAAAGGCAAAATGGTTGTCTGAGGATGCCTTACAAATAGCTGAGAAAGGCAAAAGACAAAAGGAAATATATACCTATTTCAACGCAGAGTTCCAAAGAATAGCAAGGAGAGATAAGAAAGCTTTCCTTAGCAATCAATGCAAAGAAATAGAGGAAAAGAAAGACTAGAGATCTCTTCAAGAAAATTAGAGATACCAAGGGAACATTTCATGCAAAGATGGGCACAATAAAGGAGAAATGTTATGGACTTAACAGAAGCAGAAGATACTAAGTGGCAAGAATACACAGAAGAAAAAAAAAAAAGAATACACAGAAGAACTATACAAAAAAGATCTCATGACCCAGGTAATCACGATGGTGCGATCGCTCACCTAGAGCCAGACATCCTGGAATGTGAAGTCAAGTGGGCCTTAGGACGCATCACTATGAACAAAGCTAGTAGAGGTGATGGAATTCCAATTGAGCTATTTCAAATCCTAAAAGATGATGCTGTGAAAGTGCTGCACTCAATATGTCAGCAAACTTAGAAAACCAAGCAGTGGCCACAGGACTGGAAAAGGTCAGTTTTCATTCCAATTCCAAAGAAAGGCAATGCCAAAGAATGCTCAAACTATCCCAGAATTGCACTCATCTCACATGCTAGCAAAGTAATGCTCAAAATTCTCCAAGTCAAACAATATATTTACTAAGTACTAGACATAAAAATGGGCTTCCCAGATGGCTTTAGTGGTAAAGATACACCCCCCATCCCCAACTCCCCCAACCCCTCCTGCCAATGCAAGGGCTGTATGAGACACGGGTTTGAACCCTGCATTGGGAGGATCCCCTGGAGGTGGGCATGGCAACCCACTCCAGTACTCTTGCTTGAAGAATCCCATGGACAGAGGACCCTGGTGG
Source organism: Cephalophus harveyi (assembly GCA_006410635.1). Taxonomy (NCBI): domain Eukaryota; kingdom Metazoa; phylum Chordata; class Mammalia; order Artiodactyla; family Bovidae; genus Cephalophus; species Cephalophus harveyi. Next base: position 138,851 of record SJYT01005163.1, read on the forward strand.
GCTGCAGTCCATGGGGTCGCAAAAAGCCAGACATGACTGAACATACTTAGCAAGCACACATACATAAAATGAGTTTCCAGTATTGCTTGCTTTTCTTTACAGAACCAGGTTCTTGCTTTCCTAGCCTGATGTTGAAGACTTGAATATGTAGTTCTCATCCATCTCCTTATATAGACTCTTAAAATCCCATTAGTACTTACTGTATCTCCAACAAGCCATGACCTTGCTAGTCTCAGTAACTTCCAATGTGCTTTTCTGAGCCTGTGTGGCAGAAATACTTGCTGAATTCTCCAGCAATCCAGTGGTTAGGACTCATGTGCTTTCACTGCTGTGGGCCAGGGTTCACTCCCTGGTGGAACTTGGATCCCACAAGTTGCACAGTACAGCCAAAAAATACACACACAAAAAAACAAAATTTCCTCTCAACTCAGAGAACCTCTCCACAAAGTTAGAAGAGAAAACAATTTTATTATCGTATAAGCATTAAACCAGAATGTGATGCGCATCACAACGAAAAAAAAATGCAAACATAGAAATCCTACTCTTCTATATAGCTAAAAGCACATAACCCGTTACCCTAGGCAGGTTATGCAATTTGAAGTCAGGCGACAAGTGGGCTCTTAACCTTCCAAGACAAAAGGAGATCAGAGTTTCAGTCCCTTGTCAATATTTCAGAAAGAGGGTTCCCAGGCCCTTTGAAACATAATCTTGAGTTGTGCGCGGCCTTCAGCCAGCAGCAGCCTGCCCGCGCCCCTCTCCCCGCCGGCTCCGGTACTCCTGTTGCTTTGCTAAGCCCGCTTCCCCAGTCCCTCAGTCCCGGCCCCGAGGTAGCAGTAACGCGGCGCGCCTCCCATCCACTTCTCAAGACAGCTGAAAGGAGCAGCTAAAGCGTACCCCGCCTCGCCCCGGCGCTCTCGTGACGTCATCTCCCGGCGCCGCGCGGGACCGCGGGTCACGTGATGCACGTACAGCTGCCGTCGGGCGGCGTGTTGACGCAAGGAGAATGTGCGCGGCTGCAGGCATGTGTCGTTGCGGTGGTGAGGCTGCTCCTGGTCGTTGTTACTATCCACAGCCATCGAGGGTCCTAGATGGTGCCTGCGACCTGCTGAGTACAGGTGAGGATCGTGGAGGCTGGAGGCCCTGCTAGGGTGTGACGTGCCGGGCGCTGGACCCAGTGGGAGCTGGCGCGCTATCCCCAAGCTGTCCAGCGCTTGCCCCCGTCGGTCCGGTGCGCATTCCAGCTGCTCGGCCCTGGCGGTTCGATCCCGCGGTTGCAGGGAGACTCTAACGGATCTTCTCCGAGTCCTGTTCGGAGTATACGTGCAGGCTTGGCGGGCGGCTCCAGGAGGAATAGGGTCTTGGGTATGGCCTCCCAAGGGGCGAGAACTAGGGAGGCGATACGAGACCTGCCTTTAGCTGACCGTGTGCCCCCTCCAGGTGGACGATCCTCGGCTCCTCCGCAGCAGAGCTCCTGTAAGATGCAACGGTAAGTGGCGCTACCCCGGCCCAGCTCCCCGCTCCCAGAAGTGGGTCCCCGTTTTGGGTCTGCAGTTCCTAAGTATCCTCTGAATAGTAAAACAAAAAATACCGAGAATATGGAAGACGGAGCTATTTTGTATAATGATGTGATGGTGAGGATCTCATCTCATGAAGTTAAGTTAACCCTGTTCTGTCAGCTTCTTGATAAGGTTGCCTCCCCCAGGGCCGTTTCCCTCACTCTCTGAGCCAGAAGAGATTGTTGTCCCTCGTCTGTCCTTCCTTACTGTCTGTCTTATTTGTGTCCATGGAAACCCAAGTAGGCCTAATTCAACCTCATGATCTCTTCCAGGTTCTGGTGTAGGCTGGTGCTCAGTGAAAGTACTGCTGTCTGCCCAGAGCTTTAGGGACTTGAAGGAATGTGGGCCGCAAGCCTCCAGCGTGCTTGGGTCTGCGGTGACCCTGTGCATTCCTACAGTGCTTGCAAGAAAATTTTGAAATGGTTTGAGGCCTTGCCCTGCTCCATCCAGAGCAAGGTTATAGAAATTTCAGACAGTTGCTTGTTCCCCTCCCTATCTGGCATTCTGGGCAGCGCACAGACCTGTACTGTTTGATGTGGTGACCACTCGACACATATGGTTACATTTAAAACTCAGTTTTTCATTCACACTACCTACATTTTAGGTGCTCAGTAGCCACATTTGGCAAGTGACTACTATATTGGACCGTGCAGATTACAGAACATTGATATCTTTGCAGAAATTGTTTTGGACTTTAGGTGTTAGCTGTGATCCAGGCTCTTTGAACATTTTATATCTTTCAAACAAAATTCTTACAGAAGAAAATGAAGCTCAGAGGGAGTGGTAAAGGTGGAGTTAGACCAGTTGCAGGGAATATAGAGTAGAAAGAAAGAATGGGGGTAGGCCCTGCCCTGAGGGACTGACATACAGGGTGTTACTATTAGCTGGTAAACAAGACAGACCCAAAGGCTAAGTTCTGCAACAGTGCTGGGTACCCATGGAACTTACAGAGGGTGAGGTCAGTATGCATTTATTGTAAAGGAAGACCTCATGGGCTAGGAGGGCACAAATGTTGGTTGAACTCTGTTTTGCGCCCAACTTAATTGTTACCCTATTTAAATCTCTGAGGACCACCATAAGATAGCCTTAGGTCCAACGCAGATGAAGGAGTCATGGCCAGAATTGTGTGCCCAGCTTTCCTAGCCAGAAAATGGCAAGTCAGGCCTCTCCAATCCTACAGTCTGCTCTTTTCCAAAATGCCAGACAGGGAGGGAGGAATGAAATCCAGAAATGGGTAGGAGGTTTGGATTGGAGGGAAATGCCATTGGTGTGAGGGCTGTTGGGTCCAGACACAGAAATGCCAGGATGGAAAGAGTGGCCAGCGTGGTCATAGCAGGAGCAGCACAGCTCCTGTGCTCCTGGACAGTGGGATCACACCACACCTTCTCCCCTGAAGGTCAAAGCTTCTAGCAAATTTGGATCTGTCTCTTCTGTGCAAGCGCTGAACACGCCCGTCTCCTGAAGTTGCTGTCAGAGGCACTTCTCGGTGAGTCTCATGTTTCTGCAGTTCTCGGAGTGAGATGCTGGCTGCCTCTTGACTTTATTTTCAAAGATACTCAGCTAACAGCCAGCCTTGGGACGTTGTCGTAGTGCCTCCAGGGCAGAGCGCAGGTGTGCCTGCTGTCCGATATAAAAGTTGGCTCTCCTATGCTCAGAGAGCCTTTTCTGTGACGCAGCCCGCTGCACGTGCGGGTGCCTTCCGGCTCCTCTTGTGCCACCTGTGGGAAATGGGGCCGGTTGGAGAGCACTGAGGCTCTGGATGTTACTGTGGTTAATGAGCAACTCCTACCCTCATCCATGTAACTGACAGGCTACTTTGTCACCTGCCTTTGGTTGTGGGTATATCAGGTCTTGACAGGCACCGCGCACCAACCCAGACTCTGCACTGTGTTCCTGCTCCAGCTTCAGCAGCAGACATCCCAGGATGCGAGAGCTAGAAGAGACTTGAGAGGTGATCCCTTCCGTGGATGATAGATTATTCCAGGGAATCTACAGTGGTGAGTATGCCGGGTCTGTCCTAGCAGATCATTGCTGTTCATTTGCTATAGGTCTCCCTGCCAAGATGTTCAAAACCATCCACTTAATTTAATAATCCCTGGCTATATCCTTACATCACTTTATACAGCAGGCCTCCATGCTGTTTCCAGCTTGTTTTAACAGATGAGGAAGTGGGAACTGAGGTGGTGGCTTGCCCGCATTGATGCACCTGGTGAAGGTGCAGCAGAATTTGAACTCAGGCCTTTGCACCACAGTTTTCTGAAGAAGCTTAAATCCTCACTTGTTCCCCTTCCAGGAGTCAGGAGTTTCTGGTTCTTGGCCCAGCTGACGTGTGCACATCTGACTGACCTTCGCTGACCCCAGGTTTGGATGCCATATTGTCTGCTTCCAGAACAAGGATCTTCACTATACATCGGGACTCAGGCCCCTCTGACATCTCCTGCATGAAAAGTGATATTTAATAAAACAGTTTAAAATTTGTAATTCAGCCCAGCCTCTGTTTCTCTTTTTTGTGTGTTAAGTACAAAGAGGAGGGCCCTGCCCTTCCTGAAGGAGTTTCAACAGTTTTCTGAAGAAGCTTAAATCCTCACTTGTTCCCCTTCCAGGAGTCAGGAGTTTCTGGTTCTTGGCCCAGCTGACGTGTGCACATCTGACTGACCTTCGCTGACCCCAGGTTTGGATGCCATATTGTCTGCTTCCAGAACAAGGATCTTCACTATACATCGGGACTCAGGCCCCTCTGACATCTCCTGCATGAAAAGTGATATTTAATAAAACAGTTTAAAATTTGTAATTCAGCCCAGCCTCTGTTTCTCTTTTTTGTGTGTTAAGTACAAAGAGGAGGGCCCTGCCCTTCCTGAAGGAGTTTCAGCCAAGTTTGAGGGAGCCCCTGAGGTGTCTCCCATTCTCGTTGCTTTTGAGACTGCAGAGTGGTTGATAGAGCATTAGGACCTGTCACCAGGAGCTGTACCTTGGATCCCAGAGTGGGTTCCACCGGCTTGACAGGGTTCTCTGGCTCTTGTCCTCTACACCAGTGTGGGTCAGACTTGGTTACACACCGAAGTATTGAGACCCCAGCGAGTGAACTGGGGATTGATACTTTATGATAAAGAGTTGCTCTATTCTTATGATCTTTTTCATCTGATAAACTTTTATAATTGAAGCCTATTTAGCTTGTTGTTGGTGATCTTTTCAAGGAATGCCAGCAGGTTAAGCCAAGGCTGATTGAGCCAGAAAAAGTTAAGTAAGCCACGTTTACATTCAGTTTGTTACTGATGTCATGAATGGAAAAGTACCCAAAGGTTCCTTCACCCTGAGTCATTGCAGCTACATCCTGAGGGGGCAGAAGCAGAAAGCCTCACATCTCAGAACCGCATACCAGGGGAAACCCTCCTGACAGCCTGTTAGACAGAGTGAGAGGTAGCAGCTCTCAGGCTGGGTCATGTGGCCTTTGCGGATGCAGGTGGCTCCAGGGCCCTTCGATGGACTTAGTCCCTGCGACTAACTCAAAATTAGTGTGCTCTGAGAAAAGATGAAAGTAAAAGCAAGTCCTAAAATGGGTACAACTGTGCAGGAGAACTAAAAAATAGGAACTGGAGTCCTGCTACACAGGTCAATGGCATCAGCAAGGGGACCCAACGTGGGGGTCATTGAAGGGACTGGTTAGAGGGCGGCATCCTGAAATTGACCTAGATAACCAGTGAAACTGTTAACCCTCAGCCCCCAGGAGCCCCTCCCAGCTGTCCTTTCTCACCCTCCTGCTAGCTAGTCACTGCCCAAGATGGTCACAGCCTTCCCCGGGGGAAGTGGCAAATAGGGCCGCCACTTTCCCTGTCTGAGAAGAGGCAGGGGCCAGCAGACCCAGAGGTCCAGCCAGATTTCAGGAGGGGAAAGGAGTTTTGGTGTGCTGTCATCAGCCTTGTGAGATAAACGAGGTACTGAGTGGGAAGTCCTTTTGCAAGCTGTCAGAGTGGAGAGAGATGATTGCAATTCAGGGTCACAGCAGCAGGATCCGGCAAGCTCCACCCACAGGCCAATCCCCAACCTAAGAACAACCTTACCTCTTTACATGGGAAAACTGTTGTGTGACATGAAAATTTTATCAAGTTCAGGTCTCAGTGTCTCAAGTTTCACTGGAACAGCCATATCATTTTTTACACACGTTAATTTAATGTAAACCCCGGGCCAGGCGGCTGGGGAGGCCTGAAGGTTGGGGAAGTGAAACCTTGAGGCTCTGTGAGAACTCCCCAGATACTCCTGAACTTTGGTTTGGAAAACCCTTCAAAAGCACCAGCCCAAGAGGCAGGGGATGAAGGGGGCGTCTTTAAGAGACTGGGAGGATAAAACCTGACCAGAGTTTGCTCAAAAGAAGCTCCAGGCCTGGCACAGGGTGGAACCAAAGCTTGATCCTAACAGAAGGGTCCCCTCAGAACAGTGGTGTGTAATGCAAGGCTTGGTTTTTTCAGGCATTTGAAAATTAGCACTTTACAATTTTGATGTTGTTAATTCAGTCACTAAGTCATATCTGACTGTGTGGCCCTATGGACTGCAGCACACCAGGCTTCCCTGTGCTTCACTATCTCCTGGAGTCTGCTCAAACTTATGTCTCCTGAGTCATTTTAAGGTATTTAAAGAGAAAAAAACCCTTGCATATCAAACAATATTTCAAAATAAACTAGCTCTTTGAGTACAGAATCCCAAAGGTAGTAGAGAGATGATTGAAATTTGGGAAACATTGTCCTCCCTGTGTGAGGGGAGGGATAAGAAAGAACTGTCCCCTCCCCAACCGCAATCCCGGACGCCATGTGGTCAAAATCTGAGCTGGCCACGTCTAAAGGTGCTGCATGGTCTACAGAGGAAAGTGAGGCCAGACCTCTGTGCGGTAAGGACCGAGGTGGGACAGGGGGCTCCTGGAGCAGTTCCTGTCCTTACTACTAGGGGGACAGGCATGTGGGCCTCAAGGACACAGGACCCTTCCAGGAAGCATCCAGAAGCCTGTCAGCATGATGAACCCAAAACATCAAGCCCCTGGTCATGGCGGGGTGTGCCGTGAAGCTGGCTTTGTCATTTGTCTAGCCTGGCGTGGTCCCGCACACTTTGAAGAATTACTGCCTAGGTTTCTGCCCCAAAGGCCTGGGTATCATTCTTTGACTTTTTCTCAAGGTACAATGTGCCTACCCTAAAATCCACCTAGTGTTGAGGTCTGAGAGTTGACAGACACGTAGTTTTGCAGCCAGGACCACAAAAAAAAAAAAATCTCAGGGTCCCACCCATGATCAGCAGGGCCGGGGACTGCAGAGGCTGTTCTGCTTCGGGTGAGGGTGAGATCAAAGAGGGTCGGAATTTCCTTGACCTCCTCGACCTCAACCATTAGGCACGCCCGGAGGGGAGGGAACCAGGAAGCAGGGGTCAGAGCCCCTTGGGAGGGGACAGCAAGCGGGGAGGGCAACCCCTTCCCGGGGCCAGAGGAACCCACTTCCTACTTCACCACACTGCTGGGGCGGCAGCCTTGCTGGCAGGGAGGGCTGGGCCTGTGCGAGAGCACCCTCCCCTCAGCTGCTCTGCACAGGAAGGTTGGGGCAACCTGGCCTGGGTGCTTCCCGCGCCGGCAGGATGGAGGACGATGAAGGCCCTGAGTGCGGCAAGCCCGACTTTGTGCTTTTGGACCAAGTGACCATGGAAGACTTCATGGAGAATCTGAAAATCAGGTAGACCCAGGGCATGGACTCCCCTTCTCCCTGTCCCCATCCCCAACTGGTCTCCATCAGTCCACCATCTGGGTGACCTCAGGGAGATGTCGGGGCTGGAAGGACTGTCCCCTCAGGGCCAGGACAGTCAGCCAGTGCTAGAGCAGGCTCCCCGGGCCCGTGCCTCCCACACAGCCCAGGTGTCCCCTGAGCCTTCCTCTTGGCAGGGGCAGGCAGGTGCCAGGCATCTGGACGGAGTGGCTGCTCCATCTTCCTAGTGAGGCTGTGCTGAGCCCTGGGGGCTCAAAGGGAAGTGGTCAGGTGCCTCCCTGGGGTGCAGGTGGACAAATTGAGATGCCACTCTCAAGGGGACATGTGGGGTGCTTCAGAGTGTGGCTGGTAGAAGTGACACGGGGCCCTCTTTGCTGGAGGGCAGAGGGCAGGGAGGAGCTGCTGGTGGTGATGAGGGGTGGCTGCAGGAGCTGGCTGCATCCCTGGACAACCATGAGGAGCGGATGGTACCCACTGTGCAGAGCCTAGGGACAGGTCCCCCTGAGCCCAGATTGTTGAAGTCAGACACCACGGGCCCTGAGTCAAGGCCAGGGTGGTGGGATGGAGAGTCAGACCGGAAATGAGCTTCTCTGTTGTGTGAGGCACATAACTAAGCAGATTACAAACTAGCTTCTGAGATAGGTGCTACCATCACCATATTAACACTGGGACCCTGACCTCGGGGCCACGCAGCTTGCAGATAGAGAGTCTGTCTCCAGCAGGTCCTGGGTGTGCAGGGAGCCAAACCGGAGAACTCCCGTGTCTGAAGCAGTGGAGGAAGGGGAACCCGGGACCGGCAGTCAGGGACAGGGCGGGTCCCAGACACCGCGGGGAGCAGGCGGGCTGGGGCTCCTCCCAGGGCAGAAGGGTCAGGAGACGGACGGACACAGGCACCCTCGCAGTGACTAGGTTCACGCCGAGGGTCGAGAGGTCTGAGGAAGTGCAGGGGAGGCTGGCGGCACTGCTGCCCCAGGCACCCTCCCAGTGCCTCCCAGTCTGCTGCCTGGGTGGGGCTGGGCGGGTCCTGCTTCTGCTTCTGGGTCCCCGCCCAGGTCTTGAGACGGAAACAACTGGAGGTCCCTCCCTCCGCCTCCCACCCCTGTCTCTTCCCTGAGCTCAACCCCATCACCTAAGCGGCCAGTTCTGCCTGGCCCAGTATGGCCTTGGGCAAGTCAGTCCCTTGATAAAACAGAGTCAGGATTCCTGTGACTCCACCCCATGGAGAGCAGCGTGGACCCCAACACTACCCTGTGTGTGGGTGAGGCTCCCAGCAAGATGGCAACCGAAGACTCAAGTCAACCCCACCACTTCCCCCCCCGCCCACGCACTTCTCTGCCCTCAGCCCTGGGGGTGGGCCAGGGCCCCAAAACCTGGGCCCAATGCCCCGGGACCTGGGTGTGTGTCCCCTTGGCCCTGAACACTGAGGACCTGCCCTGCCTGTGCCAGGTTCAAGAAGGGCCGCATCTACACATACATCGGTGAGGTGCTGGTGTCCGTAAACCCCTACCAGGAGCTGCCCCTGTACGGGCCGGAAGCCATCGCCAGGTACCAGGGCCGCGAGCTCTATGAGAGGCCACCCCACCTGTATGCTGTGGCCAACGCCGCCTACAGAGCAATGAAGCGCCGGTCCAGGGACACCTGCATTGTTATTTCAGGTACCTGCCTAGCATCCGGGGCCCAGGAGCTGGCTCACAGCCTCCCTGGGTCCCAGCGTTTTCATTTGTCAATGGTGGTGTGGTGGTTGGAGTGCCTGGGAGTACGGGTGGGCACAGGGAGCTGGTTAAGGGGGAGCAGCCAAAAATTCTGACTGTCCATCTGTTGGCAGGCGAGAGTGGGGCAGGGAAGACAGAAGCCAGCAAGCACATCATGCAATACATCGCAGCTGTTACCAACCCAAGCCAGCGGGCCGAGGTGGAGAGGTGAGGCAGTGGGGCAGGGGTGGTGGGAAGGGCTGGCCTGTCTCATGCCTGGAGGAGGGCAAGAAACTCAGTGGAGCCCAGCTCAGGCCAAGTTCAGAGGCTGTCAGTAAGACTCCAAGTGACCCACAGCTAGGACCCCTCTACCCAGGGAGAGGCGAGGCCCAGCATAAGGGTGCCCTTCCCCTAGGGATGGGAAAGGGAGGAGGTGAAGAGGGCCCACAGACAGGTACTGGGCCCTGCCCTCACGGAGACCCGATGGAAGCAGAGAGGTTGGCTGCACGTAAGAAAAGCCCTGGATGCCAGGCCAGCATCAGGGCTGGGCCAGAAACCCGGAAACCAGGACCCATCTACCTGCCAGCAGCTCACCAACAGGGATCTGTGGGAGCAGCTTCCTGTGTGAGAGCCCTGCCTCTTCCTGTTAAGGTGGGGTAAGGTGGGGTTCGGGATAGGATTGGGGTGGCAGCAGCGATGGAAATTGCCAAGCACACATGCCTGGCAGCGCCAAGTATCCAGATCCAGCTCCCCATTGGGCTACAACTTTGGTCTGAGAAGTCGGGCCAATGCCTTTCAAGGCTCAAGGCTTTACAGGTCGCCCAGCATGAGTGCCTAGCAAGTGCCGTTCCCAGCACCTCAGAGTCAGGCGCCTGCAAGGGGCAGCGCAGCGTGAGACCGGGCCCTCAGACTCCCTCTCCTCCTGTGACTGGGAAACCTCAGGCAGCGATCCTGTATGGGGACACAGTCCCGAGTGCAAGGTCTTCGTGTTATAGTCCTGGCCCTCCGCCTCCCCACTCCATGCAGGGTCAAGGACGTGCTGCTCAAGTCCACATGTGTGTTGGAGGCTTTCGGCAATGCCCGCACCAACCGCAACCACAACTCTAGCCGCTTTGGCAAGTACATGGACATCAACTTTGACTTCAAAGGAGACCCCGTCGGGGGACACATCCACAGCTACCTGCTGGAGAAGGTGGGCCGTGCTACCAAGACCCGGGCAGGCGGGCCGCACACAGGCCTCCTTCAGGGGGGCTAGGCAGAGCTGACCCACCATGCTGACTCTCCTGGCCCTGGCGCCCTGGAGGCAGGAACATGTGTCCTCTGATGTCTCAGGTTCACAGGGCGGGGCTCCCTCCACAGCCAGGTCCACCGCCACCCACTACCTGCCCTGTCCTGGGGACTCTGGGACAGGCCCCTGGGATGGGGCCGGTCCCAGGCACGAGTCCAGCTGTTCCTTTCTCCACAGTCTCGGGTCCTTAAGCAGCATGTAGGCGAAAGGAACTTCCACGCCTTCTATCAGGTGAGCCAAAGCCGGCAGGTGGGGACCTGCAAGGGAGGTCCTCTTGGCCCCACCCACAGTCCATTCCCCTCCCCTCCCTTTGTCTTCCCCCACCCCCACTGGGCTGGGAATTCCCTGGACATGGCAGTGTGTGTACCTCATCTGGCCCTGACGTGGGATCTCCCTGGACCTGGGCAGGGCAGTGTCTACACTGGGTAAGACCCACTGAGAACTCAGGTGGTGTCTACACCATGTCTGACCCACTGAGGTGGGATCTCCTTGGACTTGGAGGTGGTATCTACATCCTTTCTGACTCCCCAAAGTGGGTGCCTGGACACTGGCCATCTCTACATATGTCTGATCACTGAAGTAGGTCCTCCCAGGACACAGGCAGTTTCTACACAGTGTCTGACAGCAAAATGGGATCTCCCTGGATTCTAGTGGTGTCTACACCACATCGAGTGGGTTCTCATCAGACTTGTTCAGAATCTACACCATGTCCTCCCTGGGCTCAGGCACTGTCCACACCATCACCGTGCTGACTCATACCATGCATTCGCTGGGTCAGCAGTCGTTGAAGGATGCCATCTGTTTGTGGGTAGGGTGTATGGGGGTGGGGATCCCTTGGAGCTCAGGGGCCTAACAGAGGGATGTCTGGGTTCTCCAGGTGCTGCGGGGCTGTGAGGATGAGGAGCTGCAAGAACTGCACCTGCAGAGAAACCCCGCAGTGTATAATTTCACCCGCCAGGGGGCGGGGCTCAATGTGAGTGGGGGCAGGGAGCCCAGGCTCTAGTCACTCCTGGTCCCAGGACCCTGGGGCTGGAGACCAGTGGCTTCAGCTGGGCCCAGGGTGGTGTGAATGGCACAGCGGGACTGGTGGGGCCCGATTCTACAGGCTTTCAGTTGGAGGAATCAGGGCTCAGCATGGGGACGGGGTGCAATGGCGAGCAAGAGCATTGAGGCAGAGGAATTGAGGTTCAATGTTGCAGTGGTGTGCTGAGCCCTTTCCCCCCCAGGTCCTGGAAACTGACGAGAAGAGCCACCACCAGGCGGTGACGGAGGCCATGCGGGTGATTGGCTTCAGTCCTGAGGAGGTGGCCTCTGTGCACCGGATCCTGGCCGCTATACTGCACCTGGTGAGCCTGCCTGTGGGCACTGCGGCCACTGCCCCACATGGTGCCCTGGCTGGGCACCTCCCCTGAAGGAGAAGATTGGCCTCTAACAACCCAGCAGTGTAACTGGCCCACCCCTGCCTCTGCTGAAACCCAAGTTGTTTCAATTATGGGTTCCCATAATGTGTCTGGTCCATGTCTGGTAGATTAGCCTGTACTTAGCAGGTAAGGCGGAGAAAGCAATAGCACCCCACTCCAGTACTCTTGCCTGGAAAATCCCATGGACGGAGGAGCCTGGAAAGTTGCAGTCCATGGGGTCGCTGAGGGTCGGATACGACTGAGCGAATTCACCTTCGCTTTTCACTTTCATGCATTGGAGAAGGAAATGGCAACCCACTCCAGTGTTCTTGCCTGGAGAATCCCAGGGACAGCAGAGCCTGGTAGCCTGCCGTGTATGGGGTCGCACAGAGTCGGACACGACTGAAGCGACTTAGCGGCGGCAGCAGCAGCAGCAGCAGGTAAGGGCAGTTTGGGCTCAGTAAAATGGAAACAGTGGCAGATTTTATTTTCTTGAGCTTCAGAATTACTGCAGTGACTACAGCCATGAAATTAAAAGATGCTTGCTCCTTGAAAGAAAAGCTATGACAAACCTAGACAGCATTTTAAAAAGCAGAGACATCACTTTGCCAACAAAGGTCTGTCTAGTCAAAGCCATGGTTTTCCAGTAGTTACGTACTGATGTGAAGGTTGAAGGTTAAGTCGCTCAGTCGTGTCCGACTCTTTGCGACCCCGTGGACTGTAACCTACTAGGCTTCTCCGTCCATGGGATTCTCCAGGCAAGAATACTGGAGTGGATTGCCATTTCCTTCTCCAGGGGATCTTCCTGACCCAGGGAGCGAACCCGGGTCTCCCGCATTGGATGTGAAAGTTGAACCATAAAGAAGGCTAAGCACCAAAGAACTGATGCTTTCAAACCGAACTGCTGGTCTTGAGAGTCCCTTGGACTGCAAGGAGATCAAACCAATCAAAGGAAATCAACTCTGAATTTTCATTGGAACCACTGATGTTGAAGCTGAAGCTCCAATACTTTGGCCACTTGATGCAAACAGCCAACTCATTGGAAAAGATCCTGATGCTGGGAAAGACTGAGGGCAGGAGGTGAAGGTGCAACAGAGGATGAGATGGTTGGATGGCATCACTGACTCAATGGACATGAGTTTGAGCAAACTCCGGGAGATGGAGAAGGACAGGGAAGCCTGGCATGCTGCAGTCCATGGCATTGCAAAGAGTCAGACAAAACTTAGCAACCGATAACAAACACGCAGACCTGGCTCTTGCTTCTGTCACCTAAGAGTTGAGTGACTTTGGGCAGGTTACTCAGTGACTCTGAGCCTCTGCTCTCTCTGAGGAAACATGAGGTGTGGGCAGCACATAACCAGCTACAGGAGAACACGGTGGGCCCACTCACATGACATTCCCGGGGGGAGGCCTTGGGGAAGGCTTTGGTGTGCTCCAGGAGCCACTCCTCATGCCCCTGCCTTCCCTTCCCTGGGCATAAGTGTACAGGCTCCTCTGAGACACAGAGCCTGACTCTTAACGATTTACCATCACCAGGGAAACATTGAGTTCGTGGAGCTAGAGGAGAACAACCTAGAGCAGGGGCGCCTGGCGGTGACTGAGGAAGTGCTGGTGGACCACGTGGCTGAGCTGACGGCCACACCCCGGGAGCTAGTGCTGCGCTGCCTACTAGCTCGCACTGTGGCCTCTGGAGGCAGGGAGGTCATTGAGAAGGGCCACACTGCGGCCGAGGCCAGCTATGCCCGGGACGCCTGTGCCAAGGTATGCTAGGGAGTGGGTGGGGAACTCCGGAGGAGACAAGGCCAGAGGCAGTCAGAAGCAGCTGGCTCTTTGCCTCTCCCTAGGCAGTGTACCAGCGACTATTTGAGTGGGTGGTGGACCGGATTAATCATGTCATGGAACCCCGGGACCGAGACCCCCGGCGTGATGGCAAGGACACAGTCATCGGCGTGCTGGACATCTATGGCTTTGAGGTGTTCCCCGTCAATAGGTGGGTAGCTCCGCCACCACATCCCACACTCTGACACCCCCCCCCCAAACTCTTAGTCCTGGGGAGCTCGGCTGGGCAGAGGAACAGGATGCCTAGTGTCCATCATGGTTGGTCCTTGGCCCCCAGGCTCATGTCTTTAAGCCTGCTTCAGCTGTGCCACTGCCCACTGGTGCCTGGGATGCCAAGATCTTGGCTTACTTCCCCTCACAGGGACTCCCCAATCCACTTCAGGGCACGTGTCCTGGGTGGGCTAGGGGGTAGGGACCAAGTAAAAGAGCAGCCCAGAGTGGGAGATGCACCCTACAGGGAGGCCTGGCTCAGGGTGCCTGGCTCCAGAGCGCTCAGGCGATCTTCAGAGCATCTATTTGGGGGGAATCCCTGCTATTCATTGGGCTTCCCTGGTGACCCAGATGATAAAGAATCCTCCTGCAATGTGGAAGACCTCAGTTTGATCCCTGGGTTGGGAAGATCGCCTGGAGGAGAGCATAGCAACCCACTCCAATATTCTTGCCTGGAGAATTCCATGGACAGAGGAGTCTGGCAGGCTACAGTCCATGGAGTCACAAAGAGTTGGACACGACTGAGCAACTAAGCACAGCACAGCACAGCTGCTCTTGGTTGCACTCACTCTGCACGGAGCCAAAGCCTTAGTGTGGGTGGTCGAGGCATGACTCTGAATGGCCCTTCTGCCCACTCCTCCTCCAGCTTCGAGCAGTTCTGCATCAATTACTGTAATGAGAAGCTGCAGCAGCTCTTCATCCAGCTCATCCTGAAGCAGGAGCAGGAGGAATACGAGCGGGAGGGCATCGCCTGGCAGACCGTGGGTGCCCGGCCCTCCTTGCACCCGCGGGTCCTGGGTGGGAGGGAGATGGGGGGAGGGACAGTGCTGGGCCGGCAGGTGTGCAGAGGAGGGCTGCAAGATGTGGACACTGGGCAGGAACACGGGCAGGAGGCTGGCGGACAGGGCTCGGGAGCTGCCCTGCTTGCCTGCCGCAGGTGGAGTACTTCAACAACGCCACCATCGTGGAGCTGGTGGAGCGGCCCCACCGGGGAATCCTGGCCGTGCTGGATGAGGCCTGCAGCACTGCAGGCCCCATCACTGACCGGATCTTCCTGCAGACCCTGGACACACACCACCGCCACCACCCACACTATACCAGCCGCCAGGTGCCCCTCTGCCCCTTCGGTCCCCCTTCCCTGTGCCCCCCCACTGGTCCCGGCACTGGTGGGTGCCCCACGGTGCCACACTGCCTGTCTTGGGGAGATGTGTATAAGAGACAGCATCCACAGCTAAAGGAGATGTGTATAAGAGACAGGGGTGGGGGGGTCTTGGTGGTGGCTCAGCCTCCTCTGCAGGGCTGTCTCCCCTTTCTCCCCCAGATACCCCCCACACCTTCTAGGTCTTGACCTGGGCTGTCCCCATCCATAGCTCTGCCCCACAGACAAGACCATGGAATTTGGCCGAGACTTCCGGATCAAGCACTATGCAGGGGATGTCACGTAAGGGCCCCCCACTGGGCGTCTGGTTTCCCCCGCACCGCCGCCTCCCCTTTTTAAGACACTGGAAATATACTCTTCACCAGATTCACAAATGAGAAATATCAATTAGGGCTTTTGAGATTGTGATTCTTAGCCCTGGCTGTATCCTAGAATCTTCTGGGCAGCTTTAAAAAAGGAAAAGCCAGTTTCTGGCAGAGTGGCTGGAGATTCTGAGGGGCAGCTCAGACCTCTGTTCTGAGCCCAGGAGCAGTTCTTTTATTTTTTTTTAATTATTTATTTCTTTATTTATTGGCTGTGCTGGATTTTTGTTGCTGTGTAGATGTTTCCGTAGTTGCAGAGAGCAGGGGATACTCTCTAGTTTCGGTGCACGGGCTTCTCATTGTGGTGGCTTCTCTTGTTGCAGAGCACAGGCTCTAGGGTTCACAGGCTTCAGTAGTTGCAGCTCCCAGGCTCAACAGTTGTGGAGCATGGGTTTAGTTGCTCTGCGGCACTTGGGATCTTCCCAGACCAGGGACTAAACCCATGTCCCCTGCATTGGCAGGCAGAGTCTTTACCACTGAGCCATCAGGGAAACCCTGGGGCCAGTTCTTGTCACCTTTTGTCAGCAAGGCGGAGCAGAGAGGCCAGATGACGTGTTTCTAATCAGCTCCCAGGCCAGGTGGACATGGCCAGTCCTCAGGCCACACAATGAGCACCAAAGTCCCTAGTGTCTTCCAGAAGTGGCCATGATTATTATTAATTCCCCTGTCACACACCTCACCCGGAATTGGATCTGAGGTGACTCACAGAGAGAGGCACAAGTGTCCCATGTGTCCTTCATGAGGAGAAGAAATAGAATTGAAAAGACGAAGCTGCCAGAAGTCAGATCCCATGGCCCTGAGACTTTTCTAGGAACTGCAAGTGAAGCCAAGATTTTGGCACTGAGCTTTCTAGCCAAGGCTAGAATGATGAATCTGAAGTTCTCCAGGCCAAGGAGCCAAACAGACCAATGACTCAGGAGTTCCTGGTTGTAACTGCAATCGCTGACATTTATTTATGGAAACTCAGTAGGCACTGAGGGTGTGATGTCTACTGAGGCACAGAGAGTTTAAGTCACTTGTCCCAGGTCACACAGCATGTATGTGGTAAAGCCAGGATTCAGTGATGCGACATTTGGCTCCGTGGGCATAACCCCTTGACTCATGTTTCAGAAGAGAAACTTTTGAGGGAAGAGGTCTTATATGATGAGAGGGAAAGCAGATAGGAGAGGGGAAGGAAGAGGAGCACGTGAGGAGACAGGAAGGGAGGCTGGCCAGGTGGGAGGAGGGGGAGGGGCACGCTAGGGGGTCAGAAGCCCCTGGCCTCCTCACTGGCCCTCCCCTGGCCCTCCCCCCAGGTACTCTGTGGAGGGCTTCATTGATAAGAACAGAGACTTCCTCTTCCAGGACTTCAAGCGGCTGCTGTACAACAGGTGAGAGGGGCTCTCTGGGCCTGTGCGTGGGTGCCAGACGGTGCCCAGGCACTCTGGCTGGAAGGGCCTTCAGACACTCCGCCTGACCCTCACAGCCCGAGGTCATGAAGGTTACACATGGCCGAGCTGGGGTGGGGGCTGTCCTCCTGGAGGGCATCTGGGCATGCGGCCTGTGTCCACAGCACGGATCCCACCCTGCGGGCCATGTGGCCAGATGGGCAGCAGGACATCACAGAGGTGACCAAGCGCCCCCTGACGGCCGGCACGCTCTTCAAGAACTCCATGGTGGCCCTGGTGGAAAACCTGGCCTCCAAGGTACGGCCCCCCCACCTTGAGTCTGGATCCTTCCAGATCCTTCTGTCTGTGCCTAGATGTCAAGTTGGGTCCTCCACTGCCTCCGTGCATCATAAGAGGGTGTTCCTTTCCTGTCTGCTGTGAGCCATACCTCCTCCAGCAGAAAGGGACCTGTCACTGCACAGGTTACGATGCCCTGGGGCCGGGCCAAGGCTTGAGTAAACACAAGATCCCTGTAGCCTTCCCCTGGCCCCATTGCTTCTCAGGGATGGGCGGGGCAAGACCTCACCCAGAACTTGAGTTGGCCCAGCCCTGGTCCTGCCTGGAGCCAGGATTAGCTTTCTGGAAGCTGGAGCCACCAGGACAAGAAAGTGGCACTCACATCTTGCAGAGATTGGGGCCCAAAGTCAGAGAGGGCAGCAGGAGGATGCCAGGGCCAGCTTAACAGCAGAATGTCCAGAGACTCTGCAGGGCCTCTGGGAAGGCAAGAGGAAGGGCTGAGGGGCTCTGCTGCACTGTCAGAACCTGAATGTGGGCCAGCACCCTGCCCACACCCAGCACCGGATCTCCCAGGTCCCATTCTGCCCACCATGCCCTCATCCCCACTCTCCTCCTGTCTGGCCTTGCCCTCCTGCCTGCCCTTGGCCCCCAGGCCTCCCTGTCCCCCTGAGAGGTCCTCTGCCCTATGGATGGCAGTGTCGGAGGGGCAGAGACAGGCCTGAGCTCCTCGCTGCCGCTGTCGGTAACTGTAGGGCTGTGACACGGCCTCTCCGAGTGTGCTTTGTCCCCGCAGGAGCCCTTCTATGTCCGCTGCATCAAGCCCAATGAGGACAAGGTGGCCGGGGAGCTGGACGAGGGCCACTGTCGCCACCAGGTCGCCTACCTGGGGCTGCTGGAGAACGTGAGGGTCCGCAGGGCAGGCTTCGCTTCCCGCCAGCCCTATCCTCGATTCCTGCTCAGGTACGGCCCCTTCTCTCGGGGGACTGGTCCTCGAGAAGTTCCATCAGCCGGCAGGGATTGCCCAAAGCAACGAGCGCTTTTCAGACGTCAGTGCGGAAACCCGCAGGCTGCTGCTGACCCGGGAACACTGCCGGTCTTGAAGGCCCCACGCGTGACACAAGGGGTGGGGCTGGGCAGGGTGGGCTGACGTGGGCAGGGCAAGGAGGGGTGTGGGCGTGGCAGGGAGGGGTGTGGGCGTGGCAAGGAGGGAGGAGGGGGAGGAGAGGAGGAGGGAGAGGGTCGGGGGGAGGAGGATGGGAGCTTAGGTCCACACCCCTCCCCAGGGCCCAGCGCCCACAGCCCGGTCCTGCCGTGACAGGTACAAGATGACCTGTGAGTACACGTGGCCGAATCACCTGCTGGGCTCGGATAAGGCGGCCGTGGGCGCTCTCCTGGAGCAGCACGGGCTGAAGGGAGACGTGGCCTTTGGCCACAGCAAGCTCTTCATCCGTTCGCCCCAGACGCTGGTCACGCTGGAGCAGAGCCGCGCCTGTCTCATCCCCATCATCGTGCTGCTGCTGCAGAAGGTGCGGCCGGCTGGACGCCCGCCAGGGCCGGTGTCGAGGGGGGTCGACCGGAGAGCGCTCTGAGCATTACTTGGGGATAGGGGAGAGATGGGTGTGCACCACCCGAGGTGGGGTGTGTGTGTGCGTGCACTGAGGGGACCACAGACACTGTTCCAAGTACTAGAGAAGTCCCCTGCTCACGGGTGACAAACGGAGATTGACAAGCAAGAAGTTTGGATTTCTGTTCAGGTCACCTCTGTCCTGTGGCCACCAGCCTCAGGCCCAGGTGCTCAGAACAAGATTATCAGGAATCTGGCTTCTTTACTTCCTTCCTTTCTTCCATTTATCCTGAAATATTTCAAACCTGGAGAAAATCAGGCAGAATGGTGCACTGAATTCCCACACTCTGCCCTGCCTCATGACCCCTGTGGTTTTGTATAGACACCTCACCTTCATTTGCTTTATTTTGAATCAAATCATTTCGTTTATAATCATTTCAGTATGCCTTTCCAAAGGATAAGGATTCTCCCACCTCTCCTCATAATGTTTTACTTTGAACATTTCAAACCTATAGAAACTGGAAAGAGTCGTACAATGTACCGTTCACCTGGATGGCTATAATTATGTGTTCTCGCCCACCCCCCCATCTCTGTCTGTCTGCCTTTATCTCTTTCCACATCCACATACAGATACCCATATATTTGTATTTTTTCCCTAGCCACATAAAGTAATGACCTCTAAATCCTTCATCAGGCGTGTATCCTGAGAACAAGGACATTCCTCTTTATAACCACACTGACATTAGCATATTCAAGAATAACTTCAACAATAATAATTCAAGCCTATTCAACACTGATAAAATATAACCTACATAGCTGAGTATCTAACATGTAGGCCATATTCAAATTTCCGAAAGGGTCCCACTATGACCCATTATGTCTTTTAAAAACCCAGAATCCAATGAATGATGACACACTGCATTTTGTTGTTACCTCTGATATCTCCTCTAACACACAGAGGTTATTTTTAAGAACATGACACAATACCTCACCATCCCAGAAATAGGATTTAGAAAGTTGTTTCTGACTTCCTGTGTCCTTTCCAGTCAGTAACCACATGTCCCCAGTCATGTCCTCAGTCTGTTCAAGTCAGGTTTTAATCTGTGAGTTCACTGGAATGCTCATCTTGTAGGGTCTCCAGTCTTGTAGGATTTGATGGTCACATTCTCAGGGCATTCCTCCAATTTGGGGTCTCCCCATATGAGGGAGGAGCTTCTCTGGTGGCTCAGACAGTAAAGAATCCACCTGCAATGCAGGAGACTTGGGTTTGATCCCTGAGTTGGGAAGATCCCCTGGAGAAGGGCATGGCAACCTACTCCAGCATTCTTGCCTGGAGAATCCCCATGGACAGAGGAGCTTGGAGGGCTACGGTCCATAGGGTCGCAAAGAGTGGGGCGCGACTGAGAGACTAAGCACAGCTCGCAGCACATGTGAGGAAGGCGGGGCCTGGCACGACCTGACGGAGCACCCCCTCCTACCGGCCCCCAGGCATGGCGGGGCACGCTGGCCAGGAGGCGCTGCCGGCGACTGAGGGCCATCTACACCATCATGCGCTGGTTCCGGAGGCACAAGGTGCGTGCTCACCTGACAGAGCTGCAGCGGCGATTCCAGGCTGCGCGGCAGCCCCCGCACTATGGCCGTGACCTCGTCTGGCCCCCACCGCCCACCGTGCTGCAGCCTTTCCAGGACATCTGCCAGGCCCTCTTCTCCAGGTACTTGCTGTCCACCCCCACCCCCTTTGGTCTTTTCCACTCAGCTAGAGCCCAGTGAACACCTGGACCAGGTCATCTGAACCCCACAGAGCCAGCTAGGAGACACACAGGCCCATTGGATAAACAGGAAGACAGAGGGCTGTGCGCATCCGTTGACAGCCTACACCTCACAACCGCTAGAAGATTCCTAATGTCTCCAGCACCATTCTGGACATCGGAGAGCTTGCAGGCCTTTAACTCCTTCCTAGGGCCCTGCAGGGTGGGTGGTGAGTTGAAGCTAGAAGTAGGGGGAACTCTGCAACTGAGCCAGGCTTTGAAGGCTGAGTAGGAGTTCTTTAGGACAAGGTGTGAAGGGCAACCTGTGTGCTCAGAACAGGAGAGGCCACCTTCCATTGAGACCAGGGAGACTGGGACACAGAGGGCGGCCAGTGCCAGGCTGAGGGGCTTGGCCTTCTCCTATTGGGATAAAGAACGTGAAAAGTCATTAACATGTGTTCTCAGGAAAGGGAACAGAACCAGGAGTGGGGAGGGGCAAGGCCTTCACAGCGGTCCACCTGACTACCTGCCCTCTCCAGGTGGCGGGCCCGGCAGCTAGTGAAGAACATCCCCCCTTCGGACATGGCCCAGATCAAGGCCAAGGTGGCCGCCATGGCGGCCCTGCAGGAGCTACGGCAGGACTGGGGCTGCCGGCGGGCCTGGGCCCGGGACTACTTGTCCTCGGTAAGTGTCGGCGCTGCAGGGGCTGGCTGCCAGGACGGGGCTCCAGGCTGAGGCCTTGCCTGTGTCCACCTTAGCTGTCCTGTCTCTGGGCCTGGCTGTCCTGTGGGCTGTCCCCCTGTGTCCTTGCCCCTTGCCTCCGCAGTTTAAGGGTTTTCACTGAGAACCAGCTGACCTAGGCTTTACTGAGAGCCTCCACTACCCTACTCCCACTCCCTTTCCTATGTTCTCAACCTCCCATTCTCAGGCACAGACCCCCTTGTTAGGCACAGCCCCTTGACTGGCACCCAACACCGTGGCTCCCGTTGGCCCACATGGGTGCTGTGAGTGGCCCTCTGGCCCAGTTCTGCAGGGGCAGAAGCCTCAGGGGTGTGAGGTTGGCCCAAATGGATGGCTTAGCATGGAGGAGCCAGGTCCTGCCCTGGCCTGGCCTGAGGAGCTGGATGGGTGGGTGGGTGGGTGTGGGAGGCTCAGATATGTGCCTAGAACCCTAGGGCTGCAGAGGTCTGTGTGGTGGGCTGCAGGGAACCCAGCGTGGTGGGTGGGCCCACCGGGAGGCTCGTGCATGACATGATGAGGTTTTCTGAGGTCAAGGATAGCTGTTCGGATTCGTTAAGAGTTGTGGTCAATCACGCATGGTCCCACGACCTCACCCCAAGCAACCCCTAACTGTCCCCAGGGCACAGACAACCCCACAGCCTCAGGCCTGTTTGCTCAGCGACTGAAGACGCTTCGGGAAAAAGATGGCTTTGGGGCCGTGCTCTTCTCCAGCCACGTCAGAAAGGTGAGCAATGGGTTCAGGGCTGCTGGCTGATGACAGCCCTGGCTCAAGCCAAGCTAAGAGGTTTCACAACTACTCTTGAACTTCAAAAACTTCAGCTCCAACCCAGTTAGTGAGAGAATGGCTTCACAGAGGGGAGGCCTCCAGCCACACCTCCTGGGGAGCCCCCCGGGCCAGGCAGTGACCCTGAAACCACCCATCCTGTAGGTGAATCGCTTCAACAAAAGCCGGGACCGGGCACTGTTGCTCACAGATCGGCACCTCTACAAGCTGGAGCCAGGCCGGCAGTACCGGGTGATGCGGGCCGTGCCCCTGGACGCGGTGAGCCCTGTGGGAGGGCAGAGGCATTCGCTGGGCTCCAGCGGGCCCAGTGTCCTGCTGGGCACTGCTGCTGGGCCCCTCCCCTCATGTCTCCCTGGGATGACCAGAGCTATCTAGAACTCAGCATTGGCTCAGGATGGCGGCTTCCCCTCAAGCCCCACTAAACAGCCTGCCCATGGGTGTAGGGCCCCAAACTCCATGCTCAGCCTCCTCACCCTGCTCCTGCTGAACTCTTGGGCAGAGCCAAATGGCCCCTTTTCCCCACATCTACACCTGAGCCTGCCTGGGGGTCCTCCCTACCTGGACCACATGGTCCTGGCTGCAGTGTGTAGCTGCCACCCATGGGATCCTGTCCCTTCCCTTCACCCCTCTGCCCAGCTCTATGGCCCACTACTCCCTGAAGTCACAGCTCATACTCCCTCAGGACAAGGGACAGCCCAGGGCAGAAACTGAGGCTGGGAGTCCCTATAGCTCTCAGGGTGAGAGACCACCTGGTGGCCACTACCAGTGTGGATATTTTAAATGCAGTTGACAAGGAAAGAAAACTGAAAGTTCAGCGTCTTAGTTGCACCGGCACATTCAGGTTCTAGAAAGCTATAGGTGAGCAATGGTGCCATGTTAGACTTCACAGATCTAGAAGAGTCCGTCACGGCAAAAGTCCTCTTGTGCGGTGCACCTTGCCCTACGCTCTCCTTAATGGGCAGGACCAAAAAGGGAGGAAGGGGACCTAGAGGGGACGGCAGGACTGTACAGCCTGCAGGGAGAATGGAGGACTGGAGCTCGACGAGGCTGTCTGAAGAGGGCAGAGTGCTGGGAGGGGAAGACACGCGGGCAGACATGTGTTCCTGGGATACTGGGGCCCTCCAGAATGCAAGGTCGGGGTGGAGGGCCTGCTGCACCCCTGACCCTGAGACCCTGCCCCCCTCAGGTGACCGGGCTGAGCGTGACCAGCGGGCGGGACCAGCTGGTGGTGCTGCACGCGCGGGGTTATGACGACCTGGTGGTGTGTCTGCATCGCTCCCAGCCGCCACTGGACAACCGCATCGGGGAGCTGGTGGGGGTGCTGGCTGCGCATTGCCAGGGGTGAGTCCCTGGGCATGGGCAGGGCGGCGGCTGCCTATCTGAGGAGCCTGGCCCATCCTGACCCTGCCCTCCTTCCTTCAGGGAGGGACGGGCCCTGGAGGTCCGCGTGTCCGATTGCATCCCCCTGACCCAGCGCGGGGCCCGGCGCCTGGTATCTGTGGAGCCCAGATCAGAGCAGCCAGAGCCGGATTTCCGCTGCAGCCGTGGTACCTTCACCCTCCTGTGGCCGAGCTGCTGAGAGGTTCTCCACCTGCGCCCGCACCAGTGACAGATAGCAGTCTGCAGTCTCGCTGTACAATAAAGGATGCTGAGTCTGTGGTGGGCGTGGCTTGTGTCCATGGGTATACGGTGTGAAGCCATCGCCAATGTGGCAAATGTCACCCGTGTCCTCTGCTGATCCCTACATCTGAGGCTGCCCCTCTTGGGTTTCCGACTGTCCCCACAGCCTTGGTCTCTTTCTCTCTCCCCCGCTCCTGTAGGCCCATTGTTCCTACTGGGCCATGGGGAAGTTGGGGGTCCCAGGGCTGTCTTGGGGCAGGGCTTGGGCAGAGAACACACTGGGGCACACGCTGTCCCAGCTGCTGTCTGTGTCGGTGCTGACTGTGGCCATCCCAGGCCCTGAGAATCCTACATCTGGGATGCTGGGAGCCAGGACCTTCCAGAGTCTGGGAGGGCATCCCTGTGCCTGGGCTTCTCCAGGAAGCCAACCCAGGGAAGGCCAGAGTAGACACACCTCTACCCGCTCTGACCAGCAGATCCCCTCCCCAGCCCCTCGGGTCCTCCCCATGCCCTGTCTCTTATACACATCTTGAGGGAGTATGAGCTGTGACTTCAGGGAGTAGTGGGCCATAGGTGGCCTCTCTGCTCTCACAGCTGCTCCCTTCCTCTTCCTGGGGCACTCTGATTTGGGGGGCATCCTTGCTTAATTGTGACCCGCTGGTGTGGACAGAGGTCGACCTGTTTGCTGTGGATTCTGGCTGTGTTATGGGAGGGCTCAGAACTTACTGAGGCTTCCCCTTGTCACACTTCTCCTCTCCTGGAGGTGGGTGGGGTAACCTCCCTACCATGCAAGTCTGTGTCTGTCTGCTCCTGACCTGGAAGAGCAGCTTGATTCGGAATCCAGACTTGAGGCCCCCCACGAAGCCCCCACATGGCCTACTCCAGAGTCTCTCCCCAGCGCTGATAGCTAAGCTGGCTCCTTCCTTCCAGTGTTCTTGTCTTAGGGCAGGTGCCTGCCTTAAGGCTCACACCATGATCCTGCAGCCTACCTTCACCTCCATTCATTATTTGGGGCCCCCATCAAGGCAAACTAGCTCCACCTTTAATAAACGTTGAGATCAGCACACTTATCAGCCATCACCCCAGACTTCCACCTTCTCTCAAATTCTCACCTGCTGTGGTCTCATTCCCTGTGGCTACCAGTTGTCTATGGAGAATGCTGCCTAGTTTGAAGCAACACCCCCGCTTCTCACTGCTCTTAGGAAGACAGAAAATCCTAATCAGATAGGCCTTCCAGAATTATCCCAAGGCAATGACACCCCACTCCAGTACTCTTGCCTGGAAAATCCCATGGATGGAGGAGCCTGGTGGGCTGCAGTCCATGGGGTTGCAAAGAGTCGGACACGACTGAGCGACTTCACTTTCACTTTTCACTCTCATGCGTTGGAGAAGGAAATGGCAACCCACTCCAGTGTTCTTGCCTGGAGAATCCCAGGGACAGGGGAGCCTGGTGGGCTGCCGTCTATGGGGTCGCACAGAGTCAGACACAGCTGAAGCAACTTAGCAGCAGCAGCAGCAGCACAAGGTCAGAGCCCTTTCAGGCAGCAGGACCCCAGCCCCTCCTTCCTTGGGACCTTTGCCCATGCGTCTACCTCTGGGAAGAGTGTCCCGTTGCCTCTCTTCACCTGCTTGAGCCTCATTCCTCAGTTCCTCTCCTACACGTTCTTTACTCCTTGAGAACCCCTCCTGCCCCACCCCTTGGCCCCCTTCTGCGGGGCACCTTGTCATGAAATAAGCATCACGCACGCAGTACATCTCTCATGCAGCTTCCCGGTCACCTGCAAACATTTCATGGTTTTATTGTTGCTCGAGTCAGTCCTCAGGCCTGGTCATGGTGGCTTTGATTGGACACTGCTCTGCTCACCACTGAAACTGTGGCTCCAGTGCGGGGCTGGCCCTGGTGGGGCACCCAGGAACCACTCACTGACCAAGGACAGGAGGTGTTTGCTGAGTGGCATCCTGACAGGGAAAGCCCCCATCAGTGTAAAAATGAAAACAAACCTAAGCTTGGGTCTGGAGAGGGTTTGCCAAGAGGGGGCTCAGTCCCAAGAGGCCCTGAGCCCCTGCTCTCTCAGGAGGGCTGTCTTCCACAGAAGGGGCTGTTCTAGCAGTTTTGTGTTTCGACCTGCTGAGGTTTCCCACGGAGGATGGGACATGGTCACGAAAAAGAGTTTTGATGCCCAGAAGGGCCATGTTCCCACAAAACAAACCTACTGCCCCTGAGGGCCATTCCCTGAGATGACGCTGAGGTGAGGGTCTGGAGCATTCACCCCAAAGTCCCACAGAGCGGCATCAAGTTCGGCTCTTTCTGTTAGAATCTTGGACCCCAGGCATGAAAACGCCCCTCACGTCTTCCTATCAGCAGAGTGAGTCTACTAGAACCTCCTTCTCAGGCTGTTTGGAAGATTACATGAGGCTGTGGGGAAGATGCCCAGCACGCAGGGGTGAGCCTTATCCGGATGCAGCAACAGGAACATCTCATACGTGGCTCGGTCGGTGGCTTCCCTCAGTGTGTCTGGTCCCTTCACAACCCCAGGAGCAGAAAAGGTGATCTCCATTTGGCAGATGAGGAAACAGAACTATTAAGGTGGCCATTTTTCTTTTTTTAAAATTTGAAGTTATATTGGTCTCCCCTCAAAAAATGCTTAGACTTAATTCTTTCAATTAACCTTGCATACACTTCTGCCACTTATTTTTATTGATGTATAATTCACACACTACAAAACTCACCATTTTGATTTGGGCAATTCAGTGGTTTTTAGTATATTCACAAGGTTGTGCAACCAGCCAGCACCATCATCTGATATTAGAACTTCTCATCACACCAAAGAGAAGCTGCCGCCCACTAGCAGTCACGCCCATTCCCTTCTCCCCAGCCTCTGGTAACCACTAACCTACTTTTTGTGTCTATAGATCTGGCTTATTCTAGACAGTTCACATAAATGGAATTGTACAATATCTAATCTCATTTGTCTGGTTTCTTTCACTTAGCATAATGTCTTCAAAATTCAGCCATATTGTAACATTGTATCATGTGCCGGTACTTCATTCTTTTTTTTCAGTTAAAAATATTTACTTATTTGGCTGCATGGGGTCTTAGCTGCTGCATGTGGGATCTATTTCCCTGACCAGGAATTGAACCCAATCCTCCTACACTGGAAGCACAAAGTCTTAGCCACTAGACCACCAGGGAAGTTCCAGTACTTTATTCTTTTACAGACAAATAATATTCTATTGTTAGTGTATACATTTTGTTCATCTGTTAGTCAGTTGATGGACATTTGGTTGACTATTATGAATAATTGTGCACAAGTTTTTCTGTGGACATAGGTTTTCAGTTCTCTTCATATGTGCCTAGGCGTGGAATTGCTGGGTCAAACAGTAACTCTTAAGTTTAACTTTCTTGAGGAATCACTAATGGTTCCAAAGTGACTACACCAGTTTACATTCCCACCACCAATGTGTATAAGGGTTCTGGTTTCTCCACATCCTTGCCAACATCTGTTATTTTCTTTTTTTTACAAAGTAGCTCAGACACTTGAGAATTTTTCTTTTTTAATATTTATTTATTTATTTGGCTGCGCTGGTTCTTAGTTGCTGCATGTGGGATCTAGTTCCCTGACCAGGGATCAAACCCGGGTCCCCTGCATTGGGAGCTCAGAATCTTAGCCACTGGACCACTAGGGGAGTCCCAGAATTTTTTTTTTGTTTTTGAATATTTATTTGATTTTTGGCATCTAGATCCTGCTGCTCACGGGTTTTCTCTAGTTGTGCTGAGCGGGAGCTACTCTAGCTGCAGTGCTTGGGCCTCTCACTGCTGCGGCTTCTCTTGTGGCGCACAAGCTCTAGGCACATAGCTTCAGCAGTTGTGGTGTGTGGGCTCAGAAGTTGCAGCTCACAGGCTTCAAGGTGCAGACTCATTAGTTGTGGCACGTGGGCTCAGCTGCCCCACAGCATGTGGGATCTTCCCAGACCAGTGATCAAACTCAGCGCAGTGTCCCTCACATTGCAAGGCAGATTCTTAACCACTGGACCACCAGAGAAACCCCAACATTTGTCATTTTCTGTTTTTTTTTTTACCAACATCTGTTATTTTCTTTTTTTTACAAAGTAGCTCAGACACTTGAGAATTTTTCTTTTTTAATATTTATTTATTTATTTGGCTGCGCTGGTTCTTAGTTGCTGCATGTGGGATCTAGTTCCCTGACCAGGGATCAAACCCGGGTCCCCTGCATTGGGAGCTCAGAATCTTAGCCACTGGACCACTAGGGGAGTCCCAGAATTTTTTTTTTGTTTTTGAATATTTATTTGATTTTTGGCATCTAGATCCTGCTGCTCACGGGTTTTCTCTAGTTGTGCTGAGCGGGAGCTACTCTAGCTGCAGTGCTTGGGCCTCTCACTGCTGCGGCTTCTCTTGTGGCGCACAAGCTCTAGGCACATAGCTTCAGCAGTTGTGGTGTGTGGGCTCAGAAGTTGCAGCTCACAGGCTTCAAGGTGCAGACTCATTAGTTGTGGCACGTGGGCTCAGCTGCCCCACAGCATGTGGGATCTTCCCAGACCAGTGATCAAACTCAGCGCAGTGTCCCTCACATTGCAAGGCAGATTCTTAACCACTGGACCACCAGAGAAACCCCAACATTTGTCATTTTCTGTTTTTTTTTTTAAACACCATTATGAAGAGTATGAAGTGGTGTCTCACTGAGGTTTTTATTTGCATTTCCCTCATGACTGATAATATTGGGCAACTTTCATGTGCTTATGGCCATTCATGTACTCTGTTTGCAGAAATGTTTGTTCAAGTTTTTGATCCTTTTTTTTTTTTTTTTGGGCTGTACTACATAACATACAGGATTGTAGTTTCCTGAATAGGGATCAAACCAGCACCACCTGCAGTAGAAGAGTGCAGTGTTAACTAATGGTCTACCAGGGAAGTTCCTTTTGCCCATTTTTAAATTGAGTCATTTGTCTTTGATTATTGAGTTGTAGCAGTTCTTAGGCTGCAGTCCGTGGGGTCTCGAAGAGTCGGACACGACTGAGCGACTTCACTTTCACTTTTTACTTTCATGCATTGGAGAAGGAAATGGCAGCCCACTCCAGTGTTCTTGCCTAGAGAATCCCGGGGACAGGGGAGCCTGGTGAGCTGCCATCTATGGGGTCGCACAGAGTCGGACACGACTGAAGCGACTTAGCAGCAGCAGCAGCAGTTCTTTATATATTCCAGATACTCTGCTACTTTTTTAAAATTAATTAACTGGTCCTCGTTGCTGCACGCAGACTCTCTAGTTACTGCTCATTGTGGTGCATGGGTTTCTCATTGCGGTGGCTTCTCTGTTGCAGAGCATGGGCTCTAGCGCGCACAGACTTCAGTGGTGGCAGCACACAGGCTCAGTAGTTGTGGGACATGGGCTTAGGTGTTCCTTGGCATGTGGAATCTTCCCAGACCAGGGATCAAACCCGTGCCCCCTGCACTGGCAGGCAGATTCTTATCCACTGGACCACCAGCGAAGTCCCTCTGCCACTTTTTAAATATTTATAAGGTTTCATTGCTTTATATTAATGAGTAATGAGTTTATGTGCTTAGTCGTGTCCGATTCTTTGCAACCTCATGGACTGTAGCTCACCAGGCTCCTCTGTCTATGGGATTTCCCAGGCAAGAATACTGGAGTGGGTTGTCATTTCCTTCTCCAGGGGATCTTCCCGACTCAAGGATCGAATCCACGTCTGCTGTGTCTCCTGCGCTGCAGGCAGATTCTTTACCCGCTGAGCCATTGGGGAAGCCCCTGTTTTATATTGTGCGTAGGCTAAAACCAGAGTTACACTGACTATTGGGAGGGAGCACATCAACAAATGTGTCTGAAGTACTAGGAGAGACCCACTGCTCAGCCCATCTGATTCAATGAACCTCATCCTGATTCTAAGTGAACGTCTAACCTGAGTGTTTCCCTAATGGCTTGTGAAGGGATGAAGCTTTGCCCACATCAGGAAGTGTGCTCAGCCCCCATGCTTGAGAATGCAGCAGTATCTTCTAGAAGCTCTGTTTTGATCCCAGGTAGGATGGTTGGCATTCCTAGGTCTGCCATCCTATCTCTGAGAGTCCTCCAGCCACAGCAGGCACCCCCCACAGCTTCCCTCCCAGGAGCCCAGGCAAGGCCTTGGGCCAGTGAGATGGATCAGGAACAGTATGAGAGGGTAGAGCCGGAGCCGGGGGCAGGGGATCCACGTTTGATATGACAGAATAATATGTGCTGTCTACGTATCTCCCGTGTAGAAAAAGATGGGAAGAGATACCAAAATGTTAAGGGTGCTTGTGTCTGGCTATTAGGGTTATAGGTGATTTCTAGCCTATTTTTGCAGATGCTTTTCATTTTTCTCCAGATTTCTACAATAAATATCACCAACCTGAGCTGGCCTGACTGGCAGGGCACTGGGCAGGCTGCTATGAGACCATGAAGCCAGTGTTGTCAACCCCCTGACACCTTCCCTGAGAGCCTTGCGCAGATGCCCAGCACTTCAGCACGAGGTCTTGATGGAGGCAGCCCAGAGACGAGATGCAGGATGGGGTGAGGGCAGCTCCCTATGTCCCCCACCCACCCCATTGCCTGGTTTGCCAGAGCTGTGCTCTGTTCTCTCCTCCCCCAAGGTCAGTTGGCAGACTATGCTTTTTAGTTTTGCTTGGGGGAAAAATACCCTTCTGGCCTGCAAAAGGACAGAATATTCCGGAAATCAAATCTGAACGAGCAGACCATCTGTCCTGTTTAAATCTTCACTGAGCTGAGCAAACAGGAGAACGATGCTGCTGGTGGAGAAAGGGCATGATGCAAAGGTCCCCATCACAGCGCTGTGCAGTCATGGCCCCAAACCCACTTTCCCCACGCTGCCCGTCACTCTGCCCCCAGTTTACCAGGGTCAAAAACATGCCACCAAGCAGTCCATACATTTCCCAAGTGAAGAAAGCAGGACAGAAACTCTCCACTCTCCTGCTCTCGCCCTGTAGTCAGGCAGGCTGGATTCCTCCCCAAAGCAGCATGGGCCACACCAGCTGGCTGTCATGACCCCAAGTGGAACCGAGGGGACCAGAGAGCTGAGAGAGGCTTGGTCTGAATGGCAGGCTGGACGTGGAGGTGAGAGGCCAGGGCAAGGAGCAGCTCAGGGATCTGAAAACCCCATGAGTGTCGGGACTGAAGCTAGTGACAGGCAACACAGGCTGGAAGGGACAGGAGAGAGGATGATGGAGTTAGAGGCCAGAGTGGAGTGGAGGCCTGGGGACACGAGGCCATCAGGGTGATTCAGGTCTTGTCTGGAAATAAGTAAGTGTTCATAGGAGAGGCATGGTCTTTCCAGAGTCTTGGAAGAGTTTCAGCAACAAGAATCTGGTACTGGCAGCCTGTCTGATGGGTGTCTGATTCAACCCCCAGGATGCATCACTCAAGCCTCAGTGCTCACAGGGCTGCACCCAGGGAGTGAGGGTGTGCCCACCTTGAAGCCTTTAGTCAAGGAGAAAATCTCTCCCAGGAACCCCTGGCCAGGGGCTGGGCTCGTGCCATTGCCTGAGCCTCTTGTTAGCTGGGAAGATGGCAAGACCTTGACTGGGGTGCAAATACCCGAACCAGAAGAAGGCAGAAGTGTGTGCTCAGAGCTGCCTGTACTGAGGAAGTAGCCCTCATCACTGGTCTGGCAGAGACTCATGGGCCAGCAGGGGAGTGGGTAAGCTTCCTGGGGGAGAAAGGGGTGCAGGTGTGCCCTGGTGGCGTCTGTGAGCCTGAGGAAGCTAGAGGCACCGTCACTGGAAGGGGGCATCTCATGTGATTGGTTTGGGGGAGGGGACACGTGCTTGGCTTTCTCTGCTTGGTCCTGAGTTGGAAGTAGGGACAGAAATTGGGGAAGCTGTCAGTTATTGACAAAGAGCTGGCCATTTGGGGCCAATCATCACAGGGGTTATTGTTTAGCTTCCTGGGTTGCCCCTAGAGACAGTAGGCTGGCTTCCTTCAACTCTGACTTAACAGCAGCCGACTTCCTGGGCTGGCTGCTGTGGAGAAGGGGTTGGTTCCCTGGGCTGACCGCCGCGGCTGGTGGGTCAGAGGTCTGTTTTTATAAATAGCCTGGCCATTGTCTGTATATTCAGTCTCTCATTGGCTGGTGCTAATTGGCATCTCCTCGGCTGTGGGGACCCTTGCCTCAAGTTCAAGGGACATCTGAACACAAGAATCAAAACAGTGGGGCAGCGGCCACATAGAGCAGTCTTCCAAAGACACTTTTTAGCAATGGTCTCGTGAACGGTAGCCAGGACTATTCCAATCACTAGTAAATGGGTAACTCCACTGAAAAATGGAACCCAGTAAATTAATAGGCCAGTGATTTGATTTATACATTTACCTGTTAGATTTTGATTAGTATGAATCAGTCCCCAGAACTCAGGTCAGCTCTGTGTGCACTCTGGCAGGGGTTCCAGAGAAAGACCACACAAGGATCTAGTAATGGGATCAGAGTATCAGACAGGGAACCTTCCTGGAAGGGGCACCAGTCTCCCTGAAAACCATTGTGTGGCTTCTACTTAGAATTTCAACATTTACAGCAGGTTAGGGGGAAATGTGCCTATCAGCACGGTTCCTTTCATCTCATGACATGGTGGATTATAAACATAGTGACAGAGATTTGAGTTGGATTATTCATTCAAATCAAAATTGAGAGAAAAAGAGTTAAGTTTCCTGTTGGAGTAGTATTAGGCTTAAGGATAAATTTAGTGCTAGAGGTGGCACTGGGCTTGGGTTAACTTTAGGGTTGGAGTTTGTTTTAGCTGCAGTTCTACTGGAACAGGGCCTACACTTATTTATTCATAACGTTATTAACCCTCGGGCTTCCCTGGTGGCTCAGACAGTGAAGAATCTGCCTGCAATGCAGGAGGCATGGGTTCAATCCCTGGGTCAGGAAGATTCCCTGGAGGAGGGCATGGCAACCCACTGCAGAATTCTTGACTGGAGAATTCCATGGACAGAGGAGCCTAGCGGGCTACAATTCAAAGGGTCGCAAAGAGTCAGACAAGACTAACACTTTCACTTTTATTAACCTTCACTATGTCTGTAAAGGCCCATCTCTAAATACAGCCACAGCGGAAGCTGGCACTTCAACATGTGGGTTTGGGGGACACACAAACATTCAGCCTTAGTTAGTCTCAGGGTTTAGAATGGTTGGCTGCTTAGGGTTAGGGTTGGGGTAGGCTGTGGTCAGTACTAGAGGTAATGTTAGACTCACGGGAGAGCGAGGAAGCTACTGTTAGGATTAAGGTAATTTTGGGAGTGGAGTGCCTGTTAAAGCCAGGGATTAGAGAAAACTTTAGGATTAGGACTCGGTTTGAGGGAAGGTTATGTTTCTCTTTCTTTGGCTGCCCTAGGTCTTCGTTGCAGAGTGAGGGCTTTCTCCCATAGGCTTAGTGGCCTGGCAGCATGTGGGATCTCAGTTCTGGCCAGGAATAGTACTCGTGTGCCCCCATTGAATAGGGAAGTCCTGGGAAGGCAATGTTTCATCTACTGTGAGTGGTAGGTTCCAAGTGGGAATTAGGGTTAGGGTTCAAGTCAGAGTTAAATTAGGCTGGAATCAGGGTCAGGGTTATAGTTAGATTTATGATTAGGGGTAGGAATGAAATTTAGAGTTAATGACAGCCTTAACTTTTGGGTTAATGCTAGTTACCATTAGGTATAGGGTTAGTGTTAGTGGTAGGGTGGTAAAAGTTTAGGGTTAAAGTTTGGTTCAGCACTAGGGTTAAGTTTAAGGTTGCTTCCCTTGTGGCTTAGCTGGTAAAGAATCAGCCTGCAATGTGGGAGGCCTGGGTTCAATCCCTGGGTTGGGAAGAAACCCTGGAGAAGGGAAAGGCGACCCACTCCAGTATGCTGGCCTAGAGAATTCCACAGACTGTATAATCCATGGGGTCGCAAAGAGTCGGACACGACTGAGTGACTTTCACTTCCAGGTTAGGGCTAGGGTTAGAATTAAGGTTAAGACATCCTTGGCTGTAAAGTGGATAAGAATCTGCCTGCTAATGCAGGGGACACAGGTTTGATCCCTGGTCTGGGAAAATTCCATATGCCGTGGAGCAACTAAGCCACTGCGCCACAGCTACTGAGCCCGCGTGATGAAACTACTGAAGCCCACGTGCCTAGAGTTTGTGCTCTGCAACAAGAGACGCCCTGAGCACCACAATGAACAGTAGCCCCTGCGTGCCATAGGTAGAGAAAGCCAGGGCACAGAAGCAAAGACCCAGCACTGCTAAAATAAATAAATAAATAAAAATTTAAAAAATAACAAAAAGTACCTTTAAAAAAATTAAGGTCAGATTTAGGGTTAAATTGAGTTTTAGTGTTAAAGGTTGGATTAGAATTAAGGGTAGTTTAGGATTAAGACTGTTTAGAGATGCAATGATAAATCTTAACTGAGACAATATAAGAATTCACTATGGTGAGAGGATATAAGATTAACACAGAGAAATGCATAATAGCCTTCACATACACAAATCACAAACAGCCTTCATATACACTGGTAGAACAAATGATATGCAATATCATGAAAGAGAATAAACTACTTAGGAAGAAACTTGAAAAGGAATGTATAAAACCTGTAGAAGGGAAATATTAAGGTGATCCTGTAAGACACAAGCCTCAGTTCAGTCACTCAGTCATGTCCGACTCTTTGCGACCCCATGAATCGCAGCACGCCAGGCCTCCCTGTTCCCATCACCATCTGTTGGAGTTCACTCAGAATCACGTCCATCCAGTCAGTGATGCCATCCAGCCATCTCATCCTCGGTCGTCCCCTTCTCCTCCTGCCCCCAATCCCTCCTAGCATCAGAGTCTTTTCCAATGAGTCAACTCTTCACATGAGGTGGCCAAAGTACTGGAGTTTCAGCTTTAGCATCATTCTTTCCAAGGAAATCCCAGGGCTGATCTCCTTCAGAATGGACTGGTTGGATCTCCTTGCAGCCCAAGGGACTCTCAAGAGTCTTCTCCAACACCACAGTTCAAAAGCATCAATTCTTCAGTGCTCAGCCTTCTTCACAGTCCAACTCTCACATCCATACATGACCACAGGAAAAACCATAGCCTTGATTTCAGCTTTAGCATCATTCTTTCCAAGGAAATCCCAGGGCTGATCTCCTTCAGAATGGACTGGTTGGATCTCCTTGCAGCCCAAGGGACTCTCAAGAGTCTTCTCCAACACCACAGTTCAAAAGCATCAATTCTTCAGTGCTCAGCCTTCTTCACAGTCCAACTCTCACATCCATACATGACCACAGGAAAAACCATAGCCTTGACTAGATGGACTTTAGTAGGCAAAGTAATGTCTCTGCTTTTGAATATGCTATCTAGGTTGGTCATAACTTTTCTTGCAAGGAGTAAGCGTCTTTTAATTTCATGGCTGCAGTCACCATCTGCAGTGATTTTGGAACCCCCCAAAATAAAGCCTGACACTGTTTCCACTGTTTCCCCATCTATTTCCCATGAAGTGATGGGACCGGATGCCATGATCTTCGTTTTCTGAATGTTGAGCTTTAGGCCAACTTTTTCACTCTCCACTTTCACTTTCATCAGGAGGGTTTTTAGTTCCTCTTCACTTTCTGCCATAAGGGTGGTGTCATCTGCATATCTGAGGTTATTGATATTTCTCCCTGCAATCTTGATTCCAGCTTTTGTTTCTTCCAGTCCAGTGTTTCTCATGATGTACTCTGCATATAAGTTAAATAAGACACAAGTCTAGTCTAAACGGAAGGTATCTATTTCTTATTCTTAGATAGAACATCAATATTATTATGATGTCAGTTTCCCTAAGTTAATTAATAAATTCAACGCAATTTCCATAAACACACCAAGATCTTTTGTGAAGATGGATAAGTTGATATGAAAGTTCATAGGGAAAAATTACCAGGATACAATAGCCAGGAAATCACAAGCCACAAGCCCCACCAAACATTGAAACATGAAAAGTGTGGTAGAAAACAAAACTTAAATAGTAAGCAGGCAGTAGAAGTCCTTATCTCCTTGAATTCAAAGAGAATGCCTATTTCTCCCATATGGTGGGCTTGGCTTTGATCTGAAGTTATTAATAAAACGTACATATTTCTTACACTATTGAGTAACTTTAAATTGTCAATGCAGTTGAATTTTGTTCAACTATCTGTCTTGTATTTATGGAGAGGCTTGTCATATATTATTTGAATTATATTGACTATATTAATTATATTATTATATTTCAAATTCATCTGGAAGGCATGAATATATGATAATAACCAGAAAAGTGCAAAGTTAGAAGATAAGTTAGGAGGACACACTCTACAAATTTTAACATACTGGTACTAATTTTGAGGCTCCTTGACACCAGGACAAATATAAAGAACAGACTAATGAAATGAATTAGGAATTCCAAAAGCAGAATTCTATTATAAAGATAAGAAATATGATAAATACAGCTACAAAGAATTGCTGCTTTCTTAATAAATGTTTTGAGGATAAAACTGCTAGGTATCTGGGAAATGGTTTCTATTGCACTACATGTTTTTGTTGTTCAGTCGCGAAGTCATGTCTGACTCTTTGCAACCCCATGAACTACAGCACACCAGGCTCCCCTGGCCTCCACTATCTCCCAGAGTTTGCTCAAATTCAGGTCCACTGAGTTGGTGATACTATCTAACCATCTCATCCTTTGCCATCTCCTTCTCCTTTTGCCTTCAATCTTTCCCAGCACCAGAGTCTTTTCCAATGAGTTGGCTCTTCTAATCAGGTGGCCAAAGTATTGGAGCTTCAGCTTCAGTATCAGTCTTTCCAATGAATATCCTGGGTTGATTTCCTTCAGGATTGACTGGTTTGATCTCCTTAGAGTCCAAGGGACTCTCAAGAGTCTTCTCCAACACCACAGTTTGAAAGCATCAATTCTTCAGCGCTCAGCCTTTTTTATGGTTCAGCTCTCACATCTGTATATAACTATTGGAAAAAACAGAGCTTCGACTATATGGACCTTTGTCAGCAAAGTGATGTCTCTGCTTCTTAATACGCTGTCTTGGTTTATCATCGCTTTCTAAAATCAATATAGGTTGAGTAAAGTTTTAAATGTAAAAAAAAACCTGTTAATAATATAAATCAAATTTTATATTATATTGGCATTGGGAAATCTTTTTAAATATAAGAGCAAAACATAAAATACTAAAAAAAATAAAGGCATAAAATACAGCAAAATGTATGTGTGTGTATATATACACATATATATGTGTTGTATATATGTATATATAACTATGTAAAAAGCAATGGAGAAGACAATGGCACCCCACTCCAGTACTCTTGCCTGGAGAATCCCAGGGATGGGGGAGCCTGGTGGGCTGCCGTCTATGGGGTCACACAGAGTTGGACACGACTGAAGAGACTTAGCAGCAGCAGCAGAATGTAAAAGCAAAATTCTCTAAACCACAAAAAAACCCACAAATGAAATTAATGAGAAATGATGAAATTTAAAAATTATAGTATATATGTAAAGTTTTTATACTCACATATACTGTAATTTTCATAGCTATTTGTAAGGCCTCCTCAGACAGTCATTTTGCTTTTTTGCATTCTTTTCCATGGGGATGGTCTTGATCTCTGTCTCCTGAACAATGTCACGAAACTCTGTCCATAGTTCATCAGGCACTCTGTCTATCAGATCTAGTCCCTTAAATCTATTTCTCACTTCCACTGTATAATCATAAGGGATTTGATTTAGGTCATACCTGAACGGTCTAGTGGTTTTCCCCACTTTCTTCAATTTGAGTCTGAATTTGGCAATAAGGAGTTCATGATCTGAGCCACAGTCAGCTCCCCATCTTGTTTTTGCTGACTGTATAGAGCTTCTCCACCTTTGGCTGCAAAGAATATAATCAATCTGATTTCGGTGTTGACCATCTGGTGATGTCCATGTGTAGAGTCTTCTCTTGTGTTGTTGGAAGAGGGTGTTTGCTATGACCAGTGCATTTTCTTGGCAAAACTCTATTAGTCTTTGCCCTGCTTCATTCCGCATTCCAAGGCCAAATTTGCCTGTTACTCCAGGTGTTTCTTGACTTCCTACTTT
>SJYT01005163.1:176310-216663 GCA_006410635.1 Cephalophus harveyi
TGAAAAACCTATATGCAGGTCAGGAAGCAACAGTTAGAACTGGACATGGAACAACAGACTGGTTCCAAATAGGAAAAAGAGTATGTCAAGGCTATATATTGTCACCCTGCTTATTTAACTTATATGCAGAGTACGTCATGAGAAACACTGGGCTGGAAGAAGCACAAGCTGGAATCAAGATTGCCGGGAGAAATATCAATAACCTCAGATATGCAGGTGACACCACCCTTATGGCAGAAAGTGAAGAAGAACTAAAGAGCTTCTTGATGAAAGTGAAAGAGGAGAGTGAAAAAATTGGCTTAAAGCTCAACATTCAGAAAACGAAGATCATGGCATCTGGTCCCATCACTTCATGGAAAATAGATGGGTGGGGAAACAGTGTCAGACTTTATTTTTTTGGGCTCCAAAATCACTGCAGATGGTGATTGCAGCCATGAAATTAAAAGATGCTTACTCCTGGAAGGAAACTTATGACCAACCTAGATAGCATATTGAAAAGCAGAGATATTACTTTGCCAACAAAGGTCCATCTAGTCGAGGCTATGGTTTTTCCAGTGGTCATGTATGGATGTGAGAGTTGGACTATAAAGAAAGCTGAGTGCCGAAGAATTGATGCTTTTGAACTGTGGTGTTGGAGAAGACTCTTGAGAGTCCCTTGGACTGCAAGGAGATCCAACTAGTCCATCCTAGAGGAGATCAGTCCTGGGTGTTCATTGGAAGGACTGATGCTAAAGCTGAAACTCCAATACTTTGGCCACCTGCCAAGAGCTGACTCATTGGAAAAGACCCTGATGCTGGGAAGGATTGGGGGCAGGAGGAGAAGGGGATGACAGAGGATGAGATGGCTGGATGGCATCACCGACTTGATGGACAAGAGTTTGACTGAACGGGAGTTGGTGATGGACGGGGAGGCCAGGCGTGCTGTGATTCATGGGGTTGCAAAGAGTTGGACATGACTGAACATCTGAACTGAACTGAACTGATACTGTCTTTACAAATCACTTGTAATATTGCCAGACTTCTGGAAAACTAAAAAAAGTACACATATAGGACTTGCACAGAGAAGAAATACAAATGGTCTATAAATTCATGAAAAAATATTAAATGTTGAACGTAATAAGACATGAGAATGAAAACATGAGACACCAAATTTCACACTTTCACGTGGCTTATGACAAGCAGGGATGCATCTTGAAAAGTAGTCTAGGGAAACAACATTCATTTCAAAACTGACACAGCAGAAATATCAAGTCAATATTGTATTTAAACTTAAGACCTTGGAAAATTTTTAAATTTTCAAAAATGAGTTCAATAAACCGTGGTTGAGCACAGAAAGGAACATAATGCTACCATTAAGACTGTTGAAATAATATTTAATGACATGGGAAGACGTTAACCTACGCAAAATGAAATAAGTAAGTATAGAATAATTATAGCTTACAGTTTTGCGAATTATATGGTTGTGTGTTAAAGAGGCAGGACAGGAAAGAGATCTTACTGCTAAAGGTGCTGTCTTTTGTATGACCTCATTGTGTCTTTATTTCCTTTTACTCAGCTCTATCCTCAGAAGTTTATGCTCTGAACAAATTTTATGTGGCAGTAACAAAAAAAGATATTTTGAGCCCAGATCACACCCGTGACAAGGAACTGTGCCAGTGAGCCTGGGGATGTGGGTCTGGAATGCAGCATTCCCTAGCATATTTCTCTCCTTCCCTAGCATATTTCCCTCCACCCCTGAGCAGAGAAGGGTGGGCAGCAGGGATCAGGGGACAGTGATGGGATTCCTAGGGTCTAGGGACTGAGCCTACCCTTTCTCCTGGGAACTGATTACAGCTGCCTCCATCTCCTCTCAGCATTGCACCATAGGCAAGGCTCCAAGGACCACATGACTTCCACAGACCCAGGGTCTGCGGTTCCCTGCCTCCTCAGCTTTCCCGGGTCCCAGAGCCTCGTGGGGCACCTGCAGATATTGGGCTGCAGCTGGTGTGACACCGAGAAGGAAGAAGGCAAGCGAAGCCCTTAGAAAGCCGCCCCGTATTCGGGGCCTGACGCAGCTCAGTGAGAAAAAGAATCGACGGGCCATCGAGTGAGTGGTTCAGTGGGCTCTCTACTCTTGACACTGGCACCCGGCCTCCCCGGTAGCAGAAAGCCCATCCTCACTGGAATAGCAGGGTTAGTGCTTTTAAAACATCGTCACCTAGCAAAGTAGAAAACTGGCAGTCACATTTGGGGAGCTTTTGCTCATCCGTGAAATCCCAGGCAACCCATGGTCTAGAGACAGCGCTATCCAACAGAAAGAAATAGGATTCAGCCCACATATAGAATGTTAAGCTATCTAGCAGCCATGCTGCATTTTAGGCATATTTTATTCAACACAATTTATTGAAAATATTATCATTTCAACCTGGAACCACTATAAAGTTATTTAATGCCACATTTAACTTTGGAGGTACTGTCTTTGACATCCAATGTGTGTTTTCCACTGGTTGCACATTTCAGTTTGGACTCGCCCGATCGCAAGTGTTCATAGCCCTGTGGCTGCCAGCGCACAACACAACTGGAGAGCTCTGGAGGCCCGCAGACCATTCAGAACCAACCAGTGAATGGACCAAGGAACCCAGAGCAAGGCCAAGTCGCCGGAGATCTTGTCCAGAAAAGGAGTGCCGCGCGCGGAGCAGTCGATGGCCAGCAGGGGGCGCGGGCGCTCTGTGGCCGCCGGATTTCTCGTGTTTCTGCTCAATCCGTTCTGGTCCCTGGTGGGGGGCTCTTCTGCAAAGACCCTGGTAGCATCTTCACCCAGAAAGAACACCCAGACATTTGGAGGTGGTCTGCGCCCTCTGCACTCCCCTTCTAAAAGTTGAGGACCTTTCCAGAAGGCCACACTCAGCAACTGGTGGGTAAATATTCATAATCTAACAGAAGGCCTGAGTGTTCATTGGAAGGACTGATGTTGAAGCTGAAACTTCAATACTTTGGCCACCTGATGCAAAGAGCTGATTTTTTTGAAAAAACCCTGATGCTGGGAAAGATTGAAGGCAGAAGGAGAAGGGGACGACAGAGGATGAGATGGGGATGGCATTACCGACTCGATGGACATGAGTTTGGGTAAACTCCAGGAGCTGGTGATGGACAGGGATGCCTGGCGTGCTGCAGTCCATGCGGTCGCAAAGAGTCGGACAGGACTGAGCGACTGAGCTGACCTGACTGAACAGGAGGCCATGCTCAGTGGGAGGCCAAATGGGATGAATGAATGAATGTCATCCAAGGCTCCAGTGGGATGAATGAAAGATTCGGGTGGCTACTCTTTCTTCCACGTCTGCCATGTTAAGCTCAATGTCAGTATTTGAATACAAGGGCAGAACAGGCTGGAAGGCAAGACTCAAGACACTTATTCTGACATTTCCAAAGCACTTAACACACAACTCAACTGATCATCTCAACTAACTTCAAAGTTAATGCCCTCATTTCTCAGCTGAGGGAAACGGGGAATCTATCTTCCTGAGGACCCTGGGGACACAGGAAGGGAGATGAGCTACCCGCATAGAGACTAGCCGCCCCTGACCAAGACCACCACTTCTCCCATTCAGTCATTGCTTCAGCAAATATTTAAGAAGCTGCTCTGTGACAAGCATTGTGCTCTGGAACAGGACTGTCAAGAAGAAGAGCAGAGCCCTGCCTCGGAAGGTCAGCAGTACCTGGAGGACAGAGGCCAGCCAGGCCATAGAGGTTCAACCCAATCAGAGTGATTCCAGGACACAGTGGAGTGTCTGGTCCAACATTCCTCCCCAGCGTGGCCAAGGCTGGGGTGGGGGTTGTGTGCAGAGGGGAAGGCCAACCCTTCCACCCACCGGAGCATCCTGCTCACTGCTGGGAGCCCCACACAGTCCCGCTCCAGGGACTCCAAGACTCCTGCAGGTGCTGCCTGGGCTGTTCCCAGGAACCTGGTTGGAAACCTCTTTGGTGAGGCTTGTTCCTCATCCTCGAGACCCTGAGTGGGGAGTCTCACCCATGATAAGCCTTCCTAGGTGAAGGAAGGAACAGTGATCCTGCCTGGGAGCTTGTGGCGGGGGGGGGGGGGGGGGGCGGGGCAAAGTCCTGGGCAGGGCTGCAGTCTCAAAGGGTAGGAACTCACATGTTGGGGTGACTCTCCCATTTCATTAAACACTCCAGTGTCAGAAGTGGGGCATCAGGTGGGGCTTAATGTGTGGCCAAAGCTGAAAGTCACTGGACCAAACTGCCTAAGGTGCAAATGGGGAAATGGAGACCCAAAGCAGATAAATGCTCCATGATAGAGCAGCAGCTGAGCACAGGCCTGGGGCTAGATCTGGGTCACCTTGTTGCCAACCTGTGGCTTAGAGGTTAAAGCTCTGCTTCCAATGCGGGAGACCTGGGTTCGATCCCTGGGTCGGGAAGATCCTCTGGAGAAGGAAATGGCAATCTACTCCAGTATTCTTGCCTGGAGAATCCCATGGACAGAGAAGCCTAGTAGGTTACAGTCCATGGGGT
The DNA here is from genome assembly GCA_006410635.1 of Cephalophus harveyi. Classification (NCBI taxonomy): domain Eukaryota; kingdom Metazoa; phylum Chordata; class Mammalia; order Artiodactyla; family Bovidae; genus Cephalophus; species Cephalophus harveyi. The sequence goes on from SJYT01005163.1 coordinate 180,817, forward strand.
CACAAAGAGTCGGACACGACTAAGTGACTTCACCTCACCTCAAAGGCCCCTAACCACCACTCCACCTGTGAAAGCCAATGGCAGAAGCTCCTGGCTAGTGAGGCTGCTGTGTGCGTTCTGCAGCCAGTGGAGTCCCTACCCTAGGGGGCCTATGCTCAGAACTGTACTGAGCTCCCAGAGTTACAGCTGCTGATAAATTGAACTCTGACCCCAAATCCCCATGTTGATGCCCTAACCCCCAGGACCGGAGAACCTAACAATATATGAAGATAGGGTCTTCAAAGAGGTGATGAAGGTAAAAAGAGGCCTAATTCAACAAGACCAGTGTCCTCATCCGAAGAGGAGATGAGGACACAGACTCGCGCAGAGGGATGACTGTGAGGACACAAAGGGCCTCCACCACCACTACGAGAGGCCTCGGGAGAAACCAGTGCTGTAGACACCTTGATCCTGGACTCCAGCCTTCAGAATTCTGGGGCAAGTAAAAGTCTGTTCTTTAACCCCACCACCCCACCCCTCCCTACCCTGGTCTGTGGTATATGTTCTGGTGACCAGAGTTGACCAGTACACAGCCACCCTCTGGTCCCTGCAGGCTCTGCCTTCCCCCACATGCATCCATGCATGCATCTCTTCTTTGTCTCTTTCTAGCTTGTGAGGGAGGTTCTACATCAGACCACTTGTACCAGGGTTGAGGTTCTGCAGACACTTTCAGCAGCCCAACCTCCGTTCAAACTGCCTGACACTCCCATGGGAGGTGGCCCCTGCCTTCCGACTTGTGTCTAGCTCCAGTCACTCCCCCAGTTTCTCAGAGGCATTGATGTTCCTGGGAGTCCTGGCTGGTCCTAAACCATCAGACATGGGTAATCCTGCCAAGAGGGAGGAGGTGATTCGAGTTCTATCTAGCAGATTGAGGAGTAGCCTGGGGGAAGTGGAGGATGCTCCCTGGCCACAGAATGTGGGACACAGGGCACTTATCTTAAGTTTTACCATATGAAGTTATTAGTTTCCAATCTCTTAAAGTCATATTTAGAGGAAAATGATAAAACAGACTGTGGGGAAGCAGACTTAGAAATCTACACTGGGACTTCCCTGGTGGTACAGTGAACAAGAATCTGCCTGCCAATGTAGGCAAGGGTCGTGGGTTCGATCCCTAGTCTGGGAAGACTCCACATGTCACAGAGCAGCTAGGTTCATGCGCCAAAACTACTGAAACTCTTGCACTCTAAGCCCTCAAGCCACAGTTAGAGAAAGCTTGTGCAAAGCAGTGAGGACCAAGCACAGCCCCCTCCCCAAACCCCCACAAATTAAAACAGAAGAAAATAAATCTACACTGTGAGCCACAGAGGTGGAAACGCAGATGTCCAAGCGCTACCTCTGACCCAGTGGGACAGCTCTGCAGATTTCCCAAATAAAAATAACTGGGCACAGGAGCATTGCTTATAACAAACACAAAACTGGAAACAACCCAGATTCCCAACCGCAAGACACTTAATGCTACCAGCTCATTTAAACTGGTGATCATTAAATGGGCTTCCCTGATGGCTCAGTGGGTAAAGAATCCATCCACAATGCAGGAGATGAGAGTTCGATCCCTGGGTCTGGAAGATCCTTTGGAGGAAGAAATGGCAACCCACTTCAGTATTCTTGCCTGGAAAATCCCATGGACAGGGGAGCCTGGCGGGCCACAGTCCATGGGGTCACAAAGAGTTGGATATGACTGAGTGATGAGCACACCCACACATAAGATAACAATAAAAATATGGTGACAATAAAAATATGCCATGTAAAGTGTGCAGGGGAAACTATTCATATTCAATATACTATGTATTACTACATACTCTAATTACAACATAAAAATAGATATGCATGTTGAAAGAAACTAGAAGGGAACCAAAAAAATGAAAAGGAAAGATTATGTATAATTTTTTTCACTTTAAACTTCCTTTAATGTTTTAGGAAAGTTTTAATAGATGACACTTTAAAAATATTTCTATTTTCTGAACTAAAGCTTGTGTTCAACAAAGAAACAACTCAGTAGAAGGATAAGAAGGGGGATGTCTCATTTGCTAAACCCACTAGGCAGGCAGGAAAATACTGTTTGGAAAGAGAGAGAGAAAGTATAACCCCCTCCCTGGAGCTGGAGTTTATCCCTTTTTACTCTGAAGACCAGAGAAGCCAGACTTTGGAAATAAAAGCACATTCAAGGCTCTGATCCATGGCTCTGCCTCTTGGTGTCAGGTTCCATTTTGGGGTAGATTCAGCTACAGCCGGTGGCTTGGGAGCAGATGGTGAGGCAGAGGCTCCAACAGTGGGGACAGCCAGGACCAGGGCTAGAGAAAAACAGGGCTTGGTCTTAGCCACACAGAGGCTGAGATGGAGGCAGGACAGGCAGCTCTATCCAGCGAGTGAGAGAATCCAACACAGGCAGAAGGTCAAGGGCTCTGGTGAGGACGTGACCCATCGGAAAGCAGTGTGAGTTCAGAGTCCCTCAACACTCGAGGACAAGGCGTGACGGGCCACTGGGACCCCAAAGGGGTGGCAGTGGGAGGTGATCAGGGCGGGAGCACAAATAATTGTGTTAAAAATGTATACAGAACTCCTGCTTCTGCTAAGTCGCTCCAGTTGTATCCGACTCTATGCGACCCCATAGACAGCAGCCTACCAGACTCCTCCGTCCCTAGGATTCTCCAGGCAAGAACCCTGGAGTGGGTTGCCATTTCCTTCTCCAATGCATGAAAGTGAAAAGTGTAAGTGAAGTCGCTCAGTCGTGCCCGACTCTTAGCGACCCCATGGATGGCAGCCTACCAGGCTTCTCCATCCATGGGATTTTCCAGGCAAGAGTACTGGAGTGGGTTGCCATTGCCTTCTCCTAGCCCAATGGAAATGTAGACAAAAACCACAAACAGGCATTTCACCAACAAGGAAACATCTAGAGCCAACAAGCACACAAAGAGATGCCTGGCCTCCTTGTTTTTCTGTTGTTGCTGTTTGTATGTTTTTAAAACTTTTATTTTGTACTGCGATATAGCTGATTAACAACGCTGTGACAGTTTCAGGAGAACAGAGAAGGGACTCAGCCATATGTACACACGCATCCATTCTCCCCCAAATTCCCCTCCCATCCAGGCTGCCACATGACACTGAGCAGAGTTCCATGCGCTATACAGTAGGTCCTTGTTGGTAAGCCACTTTAAATGCAGCAGTGTGTACACATCCATCCCAAACTCCCTAACTATCCCTCCTCCTCTTCCTTGCCCTGCTCTGGCAACCGTAAGTTTGTTCTCTAAGTCTGTGAGTCTCTGTTTTGTCAATAAGTTCATTTGTATCATTTATTTTTAGATTCCACATATAAGGGATGTCATACGATATTTCTCCTTCTCTGTCTGACTTACTTCACTCAGTTTGACAATCTCCAGGTCCAACCATGTTGCTGCAAATGGCATTATTTCATCCTTTTTGATGGCTGAGTAATATCCATTGTGTATACGTACCACATCTTTTTTATCCATTTTTCTGTTTATGGACATCAAGGCATTGCTTCCACGTCTTGGCAATTGCAAACAGTGCTGCAAAGAATATTGGGGTGCATGTATCCTTTCAGATCATGTTTTTCTCTGGGTATATGCCCAGGAATGAGATTGCAGGGTCATATGGTAGCTCTATTTTTAGTTTCTTATGGAACCTCCATACGATTCTCCATAGTGCTTGCCTCCTTGTTAATCAGGGAAATATAAATCAAGGCAGCAAGAAAGAAGCATTTTTCATTCACTCTATGACAAACGAAGAATCTGACAATGCCAAGAGCTAGAGAGGCTGTGGACCAGCAGCCTCTTAAACACGGCCAAGGAGAGTGAAACCAGTGTTAACAACCACCTGGATTTTCTTTGTAAAGGAAACTTCCCCTTGGTGTATTACCCAAGACAAGGCCCCGAACACCTACCCCAGGAAACAAGTTCCAGAGAGTCCTCCAGTCTATTTGTGAGAGCAGCCGTGACCCTGATGCCCACCAGCAGAAGGTGAAACAGGGTAGGGGCATTTTCTAGCAGTGGACGTGAATCAAAACCAGCTTAAAAAACACAAGTATCTGGATCTTTATAATATGATGTGTTGTGGAGATGAAGTCCAGGAGGCTACTTAGGTGATGGCTAATTTTATGTGTCAACTTAGCCAGGGCTCTGTACCCAGATACCTGGTCAAATTTGTTGTTGTTTTTTAGACCCTAAGCTGTGTCTGACTCTATCACCTCATGGACTGTAGCCCGTCAGGCTCCTCTGTCCATGGAATTTCCCAGGCAAGGATACTGGAGTGGGTTGCCATTTCCTTCTCCAGGGAATCTTTCCAACCCAGGGACTGAACCCAGGTCTTCTGCATTGGCAGGCAGATTCTTTAGCACTGAGCCAAATACCAGTCTCGGTTCTGTGATGATATTGTGTAGGCGAGATTAATGTTTACATAGCCAACTTTGAATAAAGCAGATTACTATCCATAATGTGGGTGGGCCTCATCCAATCAGTTGAAGGCCTTAAGAAAAAAAAAAAAACCTGGGTTCCCTTGAATAAGGGCTTTCCCTGGTGGCTCAGACAGTAAAGAATTTACCTGCCAATGCAGGAGACACAGGTTCGATTCCTGGTTTGGGAAGATTCCACATGCCTTGGAGCAATTAAGCCTATAGGGTCAAACTACCAAGCCCACACATTCTAGGGCCCATGAGCCACACTACTGAGCCTGTGTGCCACAACTGCTGAAGCCCACACCCTAGAGCCTGTGCTCAGTGACAAGAGAAGCCACTTCGATGAGCAGCCCCTGCTTGCCACAACTAGAGAGTGCTGTCTCACAGCATCAAGGACTCAGCACAACCAAACAATAAAAAAGCAAAAAAAAAAATTTTTTTCACATATAGTAGACCAAAGATTTTGATCAATCTAATTCTATGCATAAAATAAAAGCATCATACATCAGTATGTATAATATGAATATATGTATATACACATATATGTGTAAATTCACATTTAAAATTTTGCATAGGAAAAGCTCAAAAGGACAGACACTGCTGTCTCTGGGCAGGGGGTGGCTCTTCATCAGGGAAGAGCTGATGATGCGATCTAAGTCATTTATATTCTCTTACTTTTCCTTTTCTGTATTTTCCAGTTTCCACAATAAAAATATACTTTTTAAAAGAGCTTACTTCCTAATAGGAGGGAAAACTCAGTAACATCACCAGGATGCACAGCTGTAACTCAATTGTGATTGCCCATTGAGTGCTATTTTCATGCAGTACTGAGTGGTCAAAGACATGGGGAGTTGAAGATCTCATTCTTCTTTTCAACTTAATTCTGTTGTTACATATTTACCAAGCGTTCACTGTAAAGGAGACACAAAGATAAGACATGGTCCCTACCTTTAAGGAGTTTGCAGACCAGTAGGAAAATAAATCTTGGGAAATAACTGACCACAGAACAGAGCATGTAGGAGCTGTGAGAATACCTCGACTGCCATGTGTTTCAGCCAAGCAAGGTGGCCCCAGTGCTCAGAGGTGCTTTGAAAACCTTTATGGAAATTCTAAATGGGCAAGTGACCAGCCCAGGAGATTGCATGCTGAAGCAGGCAGTGAAAATGAAAAGGTTACCAGAGGACAAGGAGGGCAGCAAAATTTATTTGGGATGATTTTTTTTTTTTTTTTGGCTACTCTGCATGACTTACAGGATCTAAGTTCCCTGACCAGGGACTGAACCTGGGCCCACAGCAGTGAAAGTGCCAAGTCCTAACCACTGGACTGCCAAGGAATTCTTCTATTGGGATGACATTTCAACAACTTGAGGATTTATTTTTAACTTTTTATTGGACATAATTTCAGACTTAAAGAATAGTTTCAGGACTTCCCTAGTGGTCAGTGGCTGAGACTGTGTTCCCAATGCAGGTTCGATCCCTGGTCAGGGAACTAGATTCCACAAGCCACAACTAAGAGTTCACATACTGCAGTTAAAAGTCGCACATGCTGCAACTAAGATCAAAGACTGTGCATGCTGCAACTGAGACCCCAATTAGTGCAGCCAAATAAAGGAAAAAAATTTTTTTAGAAAAGGCCAGTTAGAAACACACAAATCCATTAAAAAAAAAAAAAAAAAAGTTGTGGGGCTTCCCTGGTGGCTCAGCGGTAAAGAATCCACCAGCGAACTCAGGAGACAAGGTTTGATCCCTGGTCCAGGAAAATTCCACATGCTACAGAGCAATTAAACCCGTGCACTACATTACTAGGCCTGTGCTCTAGAGCCTGGGAGCTGCCTTACCAAGCCCACTACTGAGAAGCCTACACACCGCAACTAGAGAGTATTCCTCATTCACTGCAACTAGAAAAAAGCCTGAGCAGCAATGAAGACCCAGCACATTTCCCCCAAAAAAAGAAGCTGCAAAGTTAGCACAAGGAACTCTATACACTTCACTCATCCTCCATCTGCTAATGTTTTCCCATATCTACTTCATTGCATTCTGTACATGTGTGTCTTTTTCTGAATCTTTTGAGTGTAAATTATAGCCACGATGCCTGTTTTCCTTCAAAATATTTCAGGGTATATTTCCTCCAAATAAGGATATCCTCTTACAAAGCCACAAGGAAAATGATCAAAATCAGGAAGTTAACATTAACACAGCATTATTTTCTGATCTACAAACCTTATTCAGATCTCATCAATAGTGTTTTTTTATGGCAAAGAAATGACCAAATTGAGTTGTTGCATCTTGAGAAACCTATATGCAGGTCAGGAAGCAACAGTGAGAACTGGACATGGAACAACAGACTGGTTCCAAATAGGAAAGGGAATGTGTCAAGGCTGTATATTGTCACCCTGTTTATTTAACTTATATGCAGAGTACATCATGAGAAATGCTGGACTGGAAGAAACACAAGCTGGAATCAAGATTGCCGGGAGAAATATCAATAACCTCAGATATGCAGATGACACCACCCTTATGGCAGAAAGTGAAAGTGTGTGAAGTTGCTCAGTCGTGCCCGACTCTTTGCGACCCCATGGATAGTAGTCTGCACCAAGCTCCTCCATCCATGGGATTTTCAAGGGAAGAGTACTGGAGTGGGTTGCCATTTCCTTATCCAGGGAATCTTCCCAACCCAGGGATCGAACCCAGGTTTCTCACATTATAGACAGACACTTTACCGTCTGAGCCACCAAAAAGCTTCTTGATGAGAGTGAAAGAGGAGAATGAAAAAGTTGGCTTAAAGCTCAACATTCAGAAAATGAAGATCATGGCATCTGGTCCCATCACTTCATGGGAAATAGATGGGAAAACAGTGGAAACAGTGTCAGACTTTATTTTTGGGGGCTCCAAAATCACTGCAGATGGTGACTGCACCCATGAAATTAAAAGACACTTACTCTTTGGAAGAAAAGTTATGACCAACCTAGATAGCATATTAAAAAGCAGAGCCATTACTTTGCCAACAAAGGTTCGTCTAGTGAAGGCTATGGTTTTTTCCAGTGGTCATGTATGGATGTGAGAGTTGGACTGTGAAGAAGGCTGAGTGCCGAAGAATTGATGCTTTTGTACTGTGGTGTTGGAGAAGACTCTTGAGAGTTCCTTGGACTGCAAGGAGATCCAACCAGTCCATTCTGAAGGAGATCAGCCCTGGGATTTCTTTAGAAGGAATGATGCTGAAGCTGAAACTCCAGTACTTTGGCCACCTCATGCGAAGAGTTGACTCATTGGAAAAGACTCTGATGCTGGGAAGGATTGGGGACAGGAGGAGAAGGGGACGACAGAGAATGAGATGGCTGGATGGCATCACTGACTCGATGGACGTGAATCTGAGTGAACTCCGGGAGTTGGTGATGGACAGGGAGGCCTGGCGTGCTGTGATTCATGGGGTCGCAAAGAGTTGGACACGACTGAGCGGCGGATCTGATCTGATCTCTTCATCCTGCAGTCTTCGTCTCTCACGGCACTGGCATTTCTGAAGTTTGTTTGCAGCGTATGATTCTGTGGATGTTCCTTCAGTGTAGGTTTGCCAGCTGTTTCCTCTAGACTAGATGCAGGTTCTGTGTTTCTGAGAGGAATACCACAGAAGTGATATGTGTCCTTCTCAGTGATTGTATCAAGGGGTTGATTTATCCCATTCGGGGTGGCGTTACCCGTGGTCACTTGGTTAGGGCAGTGGCTGCCAGGTTTCTCCACTGCAGGTTACTGTTTTTCCTTTTGTAATTAACAAGTACTTCAGGGAGAGTCTTTGAGACTAGGTCAATATTCACTTTACTCAGTAAATTTTCACTTACTGTTTTTAGTATCCATTGACGATTCTTGCCTGAATTGGTTTTCCCTGTGATAATTGCTATTATGCTTCATATTCCATCATTTCTTCTATACTTGTCACTTTGCTTTCTACTGTAAAGAGCTTTTCTTTCTCTCAATTACATATTAGTATTTATATCAGCACATATACATGAAATACATCTTGTTTTACTCACTGGCTTATAATCTGTTACTATTATTCTTTATTTGATGCTTAAATTATCTCAGATTTGGCTAAGAGGAGTGTCCTTTTGACATGTCCCACTTATTTTTTGAGCATTTACTTACTTTCTGACACAAGAGATTCTAGGCTCAACTTGTGCTTTCTCTCCCCAAGCCCTGAAATCAGCCATTTCTCCAAGAAACTCTGGTTTCTTCCAGTACAGAATGGTATTGAGAAACCAAGGTCTGGGTACTAGGTGTGCTCATTGCTCCTGGGTGTCATTGCTTCTAGGAAGTATGTATATAAAAAATACATCCATACATATGTCTGTGTGTGTATTGCTACATCTCTGTGTCTATTTCCATATTTATCTGTGTGTGTATGTTCATATATTTATTTGTACGTGTATGTGCATGCATGTACACGTCTGTGTAATGAAACCACTAGCTCATATTGACACCTCTGATTCTAAGCCAGTGCCCTACAGGGCATGTTCTCATCTTTCCGGGCTACATTCCTAACTTTTACCAGGTAAAGATTTTTTTAAAGGCTGTGGAGGGAGTTCAGGTCATTCATCATTACTGCTGGCCCTGGAAACCTCCTTCTCCCTTCCATATGGCCTTGTTTGTGCTCAGCATGGACTTGGGCACCGCCAGTCATTGTCTAACTGAATGAAGGGCTGGCGGAGGAACCCAGCAGGGGCCCGGTTCAGAGCAAGACAGCCTTCTGGAAGATACAGAGGAGGCCGAAGCAGAACCCCTAAGAACAGTGGGGCAGAACACTGGGATTTTCTGGATGAAATGAGAAGCAGAACAGATGGCTGTTGTCCGGCTCCATGGAAAGACCACAAGTGACCTAAGGGTGCTTGGAAAGGGCAAACCTGTTCCCCATGGCAGCTGGGAGGAGAGTCCTGACTAGAGGCTTTGTGGGCACAGCTGGCTCTAGCTGAGCCACCAGGACAGCTGGGAGGAGGCCCCTCATATCCCCCTGTCACTGAGGAGGCCAGCCTCCTGCTACTTAGGGTGTGAGTGGGTTCAAACACGAGTGACCTGAGTTACAGCCTCCTCAGACCTGCTTATCCATCGCCAGCTGATACATTTTCTGATTCTTCTATTTTAGGGATGTCGTTCCTTTTTACGATAGTTGTATTTGGGATATCAACTCTCTTATCCAACAAATGTACCTCCTAAAGAAAGATGAAAGTCCCTCTGGGTTTTATGTTCATGGTCTCTCAACTCAACACCGAGTCTCTGCAGAACTTGGAGCCTGGAGGAGAGGTCTGGAGGAAGCTCAGTCCCATCTATGAATTACACTCACAGGGCAAGGCCGTTTGGGGCCTTGTGTGCCAGCTGCACCACTGAATGGTCTGCATACACCTCACCGCTGGGAAGCAGGAGTGAAACAGTGGAGGCCTGCCACATTCCAAAGAGCACATAGCTCTTCCAGGGACTCAGGGAGCTATGTGGGAGGTGGTGAATGTGAGGTAAATAAGCTTGACGGGTGTGCAGAAAGCAGTCTCTCAGCCTCTGGGAGTGCCACAAGGGTTTTATTTTTTTAAGGTCAAGAGAAGCTATAAATCAGGGAGGGGGAAGGCTATTGAGTTAAGTCCCAAGGCTGAGAAGCGGTGCCCCTTGGAACCCAACACCAATGCAAGGAATTGATTTTCTACCTCTTGGAAGACAAAAATCCCTAGAGTAAACAGCAGGTGCAGGCCTTCTTCCCAGGTCGGATGCAGCGATCTCTTTAGATTATTCTAGAAGAACACATCTGCTTCCAGACACCCAAACCCAAGAAAACATCCCTGGAGACTTCGACACATGCCAGCCGACTTCTGGGCCCAGAGCATCAGCTGAGATGCATCTGCAAGGTTGGGTGCCCAGTCTGGGAATCCCTGTGCCAATGCCCTCAGGGATGGCGCCCCTCCACACTGGATTCTGCTAAGTTCACCTTCTTCCCTTTTCTCCTTCTCGATGGGAAAGGACAGAACAAGCCAGGAGGTCATGCGGCTTCTGAGCAGCTCACAGCAAAAAGGCTGCTACGGATTTAACCACGAATACATTTGACTCCCCACCCTCACCCAGTCTCTCCTGCCTTCCTTGCTGACTCTGGAATCTTCTACCACCTCATCCTCCCCCCTGCTCTGGCACCAGGGCTCATTTCGGTGATGGGCAGCACTTCGCTTGCTATGGGCAGTTGAGTTAGCCAGGGCAAGGATGTGCATTCATACTGAGGTTAAGAAGTGCCTCCCGATGCAAAGTGGGAGACAGTCTATGAAATAAGGCCCCTTCACCCCTCAGATATGTCAATGCCAAGGATACAGACAGGCGGAGGCGGGAGCAGCTCCAGAGTGAAACGAGGAAGGGTGAGGGCCCCCTGGATGCAATGGGATCTTCTGTTGCGACAAAGGACATAATTGGGACATTTGGCAATATCTGACTCAAGTCTGTCAATGAACTTCCCTTCCACCTCCCATCCCCATCCCACCCCTCTAGGTTGTCACAGAGCATTAGATTTGAGCTCCATGAATCATACAGCAAATTTCCACTGGCTATCTATTTTACATATGGTAATGCATGTTTCAACGCTACTCTCTCAATTCGTCCCAGGCTCTCCTTCCCCACTGTGTCCACAAGTCTGTTTTTTATGTCAGCATCTCTTTTGCTGCCCTGTAAATAGGACCGTCAGTACCATCTTTCTGACTTATTTCACTTGGTATCACAGGCTCTAGGTTCACACACCTCACTGTGTTCATTTCTTATTTTTGATCACTATACTCTGGTTAGGCAAGAGAAAAGTCCTTGCTTTGGGAAAGAGATGCTAAAGGGCATCACATGGTTCAGGAGGAAAAAAAAAATAGAGAAAGAGAGGTGATGAGGCAAATGTGGTACCATTTGGGGGATCTGGGTGAGAAGGACTATTCCTCAACTGTTCTGAGTTTCAACTTTAAGCACAATAGGAAAAAATAACGGGAAAACAAAGGTGTGACCTACAATGTCTGACCCCTTTCTCCTTCTCCTGGCCTGAAACCAGAAGACTCTGGCCATCTGAGGACACTGGCCTCCAGCCTCCTCCCCCACCCCACTGCCTCACAGGTCTCCCCAGTGCTGGCAAGGCCCACTGCCATCTGCTGCCTCCTGCTCAGCCTCCAAGCTGCTCCAAGTGGCTGGAGACAGTGAGCTTCTGCTCTGGTCTTAGCAGGATCCTGAGCTGTTTAGGGATTCTCATCCCAGCCAAGCCTCACAGGTCTACTCAGCCTCCTTCTTGGCATATGGCCTCGCTCTTGGGCACTGGAGCAGACGCAGGAACAGCTCCAGCTTCTCTGCTCTCCACCAGAAGCTCCTGTGTCTCTCCTCCACTCTCCCTGGTATCGTGAGCAAAAAGACGAATTCTTGCCTCCCATGGCCCAGCCACACCTCCCATACCCAACTCCAGGTTAATGCTTTTCTTTGTTGGTTACTATTCCAGTGGCACTAGCAGTAAAGAACCTGACTGCCAATGTAGGAGATATAAGAGATGTGAGTTCCATCCCTGGGTCAGGAATCTCTCCTGGAGGAGGAAATGGCAACCCACTCCAGTATTCTTGCCTGGAGAATCCCATGGACAGAGGAGCTTGATGGGCTACAGTCCATGGGGTCACAGAGTCAGACATGACTGAGCGACTAACACACACAATCCCCTCTGTCACCGGGGCAGCTCTTGAACCCATAGTCCTGCCCTCGCTAGCACTGTGACATACGGCTTCCGTGCTCTCCCCCAAGGTGGCAGCATCAAAGACAGAATTTAGAATTGGAGACTTGAGCTGCAGCCTCTGCTCCACTCCTTAAGAGCTGTGTGATTCTCCACATATTTCCAGGATGGGCAGGAAGCGTTTGTCAGGTTCAGTGTGAACTGTGACACCTGACCACTGGCCTCATTCTCTCCCCATCTTTCTCACTTGTCCCTGATTCTCTATGCGGCCTTCTGGGAGCTGATGTCAAATCCATGCTGTCTGCTGGCGGCTCCCAAACCAGAATCTCCACAGGTGCCCCTCGTCTTGACTCTGCTTCTCTGGGTCCCACAGCTGCTTGGACACTCCCCGCCCAGCACCCAGCTGGCTGCTCAGACTTCACATGCCAGTACTTAAGATTTACACTCACTCATGCTGGATTTGCCAAAAGGCAGTCCCAACAAGTGCTTAAGGCCACCAAGAGGTAATAAACTTCCCAGGGAAGAATTTGGTATTCCAAAAATGCATCAAAGCAGCTCTTCCTGTTGGGTCCTGTCTATTGTGAATTTCATAGGGGAGGAAAACCTAACAAGTTTGCAGCATCTGAATCTCTGAAGTCTTAGATCAGTGCTCTTACCATCTCGAACAACAGCCTCGACAGCAGTCACTCAGAGCACACACTCTAAAACCACCCTTCACCCCTCTCCCCCGTCCCCACATCCAGTTTTTAAATCTGGTCCTTTCTCATGCCCTCAAAGCCCCAGTGGCTCCTTCTCAGTCAATCAGCTGCATCCAGTCCCCGCTGGCTTGGTTCTGCCAGGTGGTTGCTGCCTCCTGACCAAGCCCACCCATGCTGTCCTCTGCCACGGTCTCCTCCTCTCTGTCACACTCCTGTTCACACAGCTCCAGGGGCTCCCCCTCAACTCAAGCCCACTCTCCTGCCCACAAGTGAAGGCCTCCCCACTGAGCCCAGGTTTAACTGCCTCCAACTCTTTTGTTCACCACCCACTCCTCACAGACTTTGGGCTCCAGCCAAACTAGACTTTTCACCATCTGGGAACACATGTTCCCTCTGCCCAAAATAACCTACATTCATCTCCACCTGTCGAGATCTGTCCTTGAAGGGTTATTTAATGAATAGTACTGGGACAATTGGTCATTTGAAGGAAATTTTTTAGATTCTTTACTTCATACTATTCACCAAAATGTATTCGAGATAAACTAAAGATGAAATAAAGATATATAATATAATCACACCTATTAAAAATTGAACTGTAAAAAGTCTGGGAAATGTATGATTTTGAAATAGATAAAAAGGGAGAAGATGCTAAGCTTAAAATCCAAGAATGAAATTTCAAAGGAAACAAAGCAGGAACTTCCCAGGTGGTCCAGTGGTTAAAATTGCATTCCCAATGCAGAGGGCACAGGTTTCATCTCTGGTTGGGGAACTAAGATTCCGCACAGCAAAAAAAGGAAATAAAGCAATGTGTCTAACTCATTAAATAGGATTTGACATTAAAATTGAACTGATAAGGAATGAATATATGGGTAGAGAGTCCTTCACATGAACTGAGTGTTGGGGTCCCCTATGCAGAAAGTGGTTTGGTTAGCAAGAAATTAGAGAAGGAGCTTATTTCTTCCCGAGGGATTTCATATGTCCAAATTCTCTCCAAGACTGAAACGTTCAAGACCCCAAATCTGATGCTTTCCCCTGGACTCTTCTGTGTTGTTGAGAGGTATTACTCTAATTTTGTTTGGGTCTTTTTTATGAATCAGGACGAAGGATGATTAAACACTTGGGGAGGGGCTCCCCAGTGGTTTGGTCTCAGAACTTCCAGTATAGGGGACACAGGCTGGAGAACTAATATCCCTCATGACACATCCAAAAAAAAGAGGGAAAACTTGGGGAGTGCTTCTTCTGTGCCAGGTGAAGTGCTTAATGTACATTATCTCACTTAATTCTTATAGCAACTCCACAAGATAGTTACTATTATTCCTATTTAACAAGTTATGCAACTAAGGCTTAAGAAGTTAATTGACGTAACCAAAACCTCACAACTAGTATGGGATTCAGACCCAGGCAGAATGACTCTTAGCACACACCTCCTCCCATCAAAAGATACACATTTTACTTGTTTTTTAATATTTATTAATTAGGCTGGGCTTCCCTGGCGCGTCAATTGGTAAAGAAGCCGCCTTCAATGCGGGAGACCTGGGTTCAATCCCTGGGTTGGGAAGATCTCCTGGAGAAGGGAACAGCTACTCACTCCAGTATTCTGGCCTGGAAAATTCTATGGACTGTACAGTCCATGGGGTTGCTAAGAGTAGGACACGACTGAGCGACTCATTTTCACTTTATTTGGCTGTTGCCGGTCTTAGCTGCAGCATTGAGATCTTTAGTTACAAGTGAACTCTTGGTTGAAACATGTGGGATCTAGGCTCCTATATTGGGAGCATGGAATCTCAGCCACCAAACCACCAGGAAGTCCCATTTTTCACTTTTTAAATCCATTCCTGTTTCTCCACACAATGTAACACATGGAACAAGTATTCTTTCAAGTTAACGTGTAAAATGGTTACCAGTCCCTGTACATACGTGTTTCATAAAAATTAACTCCTTTCCTAAACTCTCCATCCCCACTACCACTACTTAGTTCAGGCCATCATTTTATCTTACGCCGCTAAGACGGTGATGATGATGTTACCAAGCATGTTCCAGGCACTATGTAAAGTATTCCACGAACTAAGAGTACGTATTTATTGAGCACTCACTATAACACAGTCATTATGCTAAAAATCACTCACGGATTCTTATACAGCAATCCTATCAGGTTAGTTTTATTTTGAGTATCCCCAACATCTTCCTTCCTTCAATTCCTCTTTCATAAAGAATAACTATACTCCGGTATAATCTCCCTAGAATAAACCGCATTTATATAAAGCGTAATTTGAATCACTTTCGGCTATCTTGTAAAACCACCACCACAAACAAGATGCAGACTGTTTCCGTCGCCCGTAAGCTTCCAGAGTTCCTTCCCAGTTTACCCACCCGGGTCTCCAGGCTCCCCAAACCCCCGCGGACGCGTGACGTCACTGTCCTGCGCCCCGCAGCCGCCGCCTCGTGCGGCGCTTCCAACAGCGAGGACGTGGGGGTGGGGCGGGGCGGCGTCACGGAGGCGCGCGCCGGAAGCTGGCCCGGCGGAAGTGGCGGGGCGGGGCGCGGGGGCGATGGGGGGGCGGCGGCGGCGGCTGCCGGCGATGAACAGCGGGAGCGCGTGAGCGGGCCGGCGAGCGAGGCTGGGGGGCCCGGGAGAGCGAGCCGCAGGGCGGAGGGCAGGGGCGCGAGCGCGGCGGGCGGCGGGCGGCGGCCTGGGCGCGGCGGCGGCGGCGGCGGCCCAGAAGATGGCGGACGGCGACAGCGGCAGCGAGCGCGGCGGTGGCGGGCCCGGCGGCTTCCAGCCCGCGTCCCGCGGCGGCGGCGAGCAGGAGACGCAGGAGCTGGCCTCGAAGCGGCTGGACATCCAGAACAAACGCTTCTACCTAGATGTGAAGCAGAACGCCAAAGGCCGCTTCCTCAAGATCGCCGAGGTGGGCGCGGGCGGCTCCAAGAGCCGCCTCACGCTGTCCATGGCGGTGGCCGCCGAGTTCCGTGACTACCTGGGCGACTTCATCGAGCATTACGCGCAGCTGGGCCCCAGCAGCCCGGAGCAAGTGGCAGCGGCGGCGGGCGCCGAGGAGGGCGGTGGGCCGCGGCGCGCGCTCAAGAGTGAGTTCCTGGTGCGCGAGAACCGCAAGTACTACCTGGACCTCAAGGAGAACCAGCGCGGCCGCTTCCTGCGCATCCGCCAGACGGTCAACCGCGGCGGCGGTGGCCCCGGACCCGGCGGCCTGCAGAGCGGCCAGACCATTGCGCTGCCCGCGCAGGGCCTCATAGAGTTCCGCGACGCGTTGGCCAAGCTCATCGACGACTACGGCGGCGAGGACGACGAGCTGGCGGGGGGCCCGGGCGGCGGCGCCGGAGGCCCTGGGGGCGGCCTGTACGGGGAGCTCCCGGAAGGCACTTCCATCACGGTGGACTCCAAGCGTTTCTTCTTCGACGTGGGCTGTAACAAGTACGGAGTGTTCCTGCGCGTGAGCGAGGTGAAGCCGTCCTACCGCAACGCCATCACGGTCCCTTTCAAGGCCTGGGGCAAGTTCGGGGGCGCGTTTTGCCGGTATGCGGATGAGATGAAAGAGATCCAGGAGCGGCAGAGGGATAAGCTTTATGAGCGACGCGGCGGGGACGAGTCAGAGGGAGAGGAGGTGGATGAGGATTGAAAGGCGCGGCTTCCTCCCCTACGGGCCTCCCCACCCCACCACCGTCTCCTTGGCTAGAGAGCTTCCCTTCCTGTTCATCCCCAGTGAGCTAGTGGAGGGGAAGCAAGGGAGGCCCCGGAGGGAGAAAACAAAATTTTAAATAATATAGTTAATTAAGAGAAATAACCATAAGAGAACAGTCAGGACAGTTAGAGAAAAGCGGTAAAGTTCCAAGGAATTGACAGCAACCTGCAAAGAGAGGACAACAGCGTCTCCTCACCTGAGCAGAAGTCTCAGCTTCTCTTCCTTCCCAGCTAAGGTTCCTAAATCGATCAGGATAACCCTGGGGATGGGAGAGATCTTTGCACGCTGGCCAAGGAACACCTCATGAGTTACCCAGACCCGTTGATGACAGCTCAATTTGTGTTATATTTGGGTAACCTGGTCTAAAGATCTTTCTAGACCTTATTGTTGCAGTGTCTATCCCTTCACCTCCATTGATATCAGCGTTTTGGATCTAGATCTTCATGGAATTCTTGTGAAGAGAGAGGCCTTTGCAGTTACCCAGTCCTGAGGGTACAAGTTTCATGAAAAGGAATGCAACTTTACATAATCATAGACAGGGCAAAATAAGAATTCAAGAAGCCACCAGGGACAGAAACAAATTGGATCCATTTTTAAATGGTTTTGCATAGAACCTGGACCAAGGCCCATGTCTTGTCTTTGCAGAATTATTTTCCGGGATGCAAATGGATTCAGATGTCAGTCCTTGAACTAGAATCTCTTACTATAATGTTTTGGAAGTTGGCAGATTTTTTTCAAAGATAAAAGCAGTTTTACATTGGGGGTTGCTGGAGGTAGGCACAAGAAGAAATCAGGCATAAAGCACAAGGAAAACTGTTTGAGTGGATTGGTTGCTGCTCACTAAAGTTCTTCCCCGATCTCCAAATAAGGAGGTCATGGCTTAGATATGAATGAGAGCCAGATACCCGTGGCTCCACAGTGTGAGCCAGTGAATTATGGCTAATTCGGCTGTTTCGGCCACTGGTTGGCTGGATTTTAAACCATAAAACTTGAACATCTTTACAAAAGGAACATTGTGGCTACAAGCCTGAGCTTTAATGGAATATAAGTCCACACAGAAAAGTTGGAAGTAACCAAAACTGAAGTCATCTACCTTCAGTTTAATCTGTGGATTTGTTCAAATGCTAAAGATCCTCAGGTCCAGAATTCCAGCATCATTTATTCTTTTAAAGTAAATTTTTAAGAACTTGGTCCATTGTATCAGTACCTCACAATCAAAGTTGACAAATGATGGATGAATGAATCAAGCAGCGTGCCCTTTGAACCTGAAATCCATTTGAATGGAGCTGAAATGAACGTGAATATGCTGACTATATCCTGGAAGCATTTTTATACCATCTTGAAATTTCAACAAACTGGCTTTTGCCAGTTTATCCAGCTGTCTTTCAAGAATAAAAGTTGGGGTTTTCAAGGATCGCCTCTTCTATATTTTAAATGGATTTTCAGTATGATTTTTACTAATCAAGTTAATCCCACCCCATCAAAAGGTATTCCTAGAAGTGTCATATTCCTAGGTAACTTTGAATTGAATGGGAGCTAATGGTCTTTCCAAAGTTTTCAGGTATACTTTGTGCGACACCTTCTCAACAAGGAGGCAAGTAACCCCACCTCCACAATCTTAGTTTCGTTTTTTTTTTTAAACTGCATGCCTGCCCTTTATTTGAGCTGCCTTTTAATTTATTGCATACCTTTTTATTATCTTATTTTGGTATTATTCAATCTACAATCTTTTTGTATTTATTGGGAAATAAGTAATATACAAAAAGGTCGTTTTCATGAATTGTGGCTGAGAGGGAGAGAATAATTGTGTATATAAAATCAGGCTTTTTTAAAAAATTAGATTTGACTCAGAATATCATTGATCTTAGACTTTTTTGTTTTTAAAAAGTGGAAGAGCCACAAACATTGGTGCCCTTTTCAGACTATTTCTCTACTCATCATCCACAGTAGACTTTTTAAACAGATTTTTTTTAAGCTTTTCTTTTTTAAAAAAAAATTTTCTCCGTTGCAAAGAATGTTTCCTAAATTGTATGGGAGCAATAGTATTTTTGATGTTTTAATGACATCTGTATACTTGTACTGTATTTTGTACTACAAGGCAGCTGTTTTCAATCATGTCCTGCTGTATTTACCTATGTGTTCTGAGTGTTTATTTCTTTGCTGCGGAGAACAAATCCCTAAATAGTTTTAGTAAAGGGGCTGAGAAGAAGCTAGCATTATTAGGTTTGCATAAACTCTTTATAAGTTTCAAACTCTGAGGCAGCAATGAAGATTAAAGTTGCAGCTCTTAGTTGATTGCTGTAACTTTTTCATTTTCAAAACATGTATAATTCCTGTATAGACCAACTTTTTTTCTTGCTTCAGTGGTGGTTCTGTTGCTCAGCTGCAGTGAGCCAGTTCAATTTTGCAAAGGTGCAGTACCTCTCCTTTTTAAGGGGTTGGTTTATTCTTTTTTCTTTTCTTTTTGTTTGGCTGAATTGCAGTAACTAGCCTTGCCTTTCTACTCTGTAGAAATGACAGGGTCTTCACAATCCTTCACCAGTGGCTACTAAGCTATAATTAGCTGAATAGAAAGAATGTGGAAGTGGTCTGAGGCATATAGAGTATATGCCAAGAACACTACCATATATGGCATCAGCTTTGGTTACCAGAGAAATTTTCTTAGTCATTAGACCATATAACAGTAATATATCATATGTAAATCTTTAGATATCAATTTGAGAATCCTCCAAAAAAAGGAGCAAAGAATGCATAAGCTATGTGTTGGAAAAAGTAATTTATATTAAAATTTTGACCTGCCTATGTACGATTAAATGGTAAATGTCATAGTGGTGGGTTTTTAAGTCTTAACCAATCTCAAAGGTTTGTTTCTCCTGCAGGGGGTGGTTCATGGTCTCTCTTCTCACTGCAGGAAGATTACAGGAGGATGTGGATTAATTGTAGCATTCACTGATCCTCATTCAGTACTAGGGACAATAGAAATCTGCAAAGCACAGACTACACTTTTCGGTGTGTGGTTTATTAAAGTGATATTAACAGGCTGGCTTTCAGAACTCATTCATAAATACTGCCTATTAAAGGAAAGGATCTTTGTTAATTCCAGTCAGAAAATAGCATAACACAGACTGTGAAAGCAATTTTGTGTTTTGTCTTTCAGCCGCTACTATGAACAGTGATTTAGGACTGTTTTTCAACTTTGGCAAACATCCCAGCTAATCATGTGTTCAAAACAGTCATATTCCTGAGAAGTGGGAAACTAAAATTCTTTTTCAGAGAATTGGTAGAATGTCTGTTTCTCAAACTGCTGCAGACATGACAAATTTTAAGAACAAAATCAAAGGATCAAAAATTTGTGATGAGATACTACTCTTGCCTTCTGGTTTCTATTGTCCCTACCTTTCATTCAAGTAGAATGGCAGTTCTAGTCAGCAGAGAAAGTTTTCAGTGCATATGCTGCACGGTACACAGTGTAAATCTGTATGGCACCAAAAATCAAAGTGAAAACCAAACCAAAAACCCAGACACCCTATGTTACTATGGGAGGCATGTAGATGGTATAAATGACTGTAGCTGTGATACACACATGGCTACTTGTCAAGTCACTTTCCATAATTATTTACTGCAAAATGATTGAGGCTTTGGTGCAGGCAGGCTGTTAACCTATTGCTTCCCTGTTACCTCTCTATCACTTTGCAATAAATTGCAGGTCTTTTAAGAGATTCAAGCTTCAGTTTTCTCAAAAACAAAACAATTATCCTGGCTTATCTGAAAATGCAGGGTTGTGGGCAAAAGAGGCTGGTTATAATAATGCCCTCATATTGAGTGGCCTGTAAATGGCTGCACACTTCAGGCACTATAGTTGCTGAGGATGCTTTGTTAAATGTGACCTTGACTGGCTTTACAGGAGGTAGAATGTGCTTTCCACAAGGTATTAAAAGGTAACTATCCATTTGTGTCTACCTTGCTCTTGAGGTGGATGAACTTGAGAAGCTTGAGTGTGTAAGCCATGCACATAGGTATTCTTCACTGTAAATTTTGTTTTCATTTTTAACCCAGTTATGGTACTTTGTCCAATGCACAGCTGATCTCTCAGTAGATATTCATTTGAGAATAGTGTGGCCTTGATCTGTGAGAAGGGGAAGAAGAGAAGTGACTTTTTGCTTATGTAAAAATGACTCTGTCGAGAGGCTTTCTGTAGCACTCTTGGTATCTAATGTGGTCGGTCTCCTTGTTTATTGGGGAAAGTTAATGTTTTTGACCCTGGAGTTATTAATTCAATTGAGTTGTCTTCTATTTTTAGGAAGTATCAGAATTGCTCTGATAAGTAAGAAAGTAGACTGCTTTGATGTCCAATCTCAGGTTTTAGAATACATATAGTGGTGTAAAATTCCACTGTTAACTCTTAAAACAATTTTAATTTCGTATACCCTAAAAGTCACCTGCAGAAGGCCTGTTCAAAGAGCAGCGCCTCCCATCTTTTTGCTCCTTTTCCATTTTGTACTTCACTTGAGAAAGTGTCAAGTGATTTTTTTCCTTGTGTATTTCCATTTTAGCCCTGACATATTTCTCAAAGATAAAGCACTTTTTGATCATGAAATACATGGAATCTGTGTGTGATGTGGATCATGGTTTCTCAGGCTCCCCTAGATGATTTGCTTTTGAATATTGTTTTAACTCTGTATAAGAAAAGTAGAAATCTTTGCTAATGTTAGAAAGTTTGTATTACTGATCTAGAATGCATTTTGCTAGTTTCCAATGGACGGGAGAGTAAACAATGCTGCATTCACAATTTAATAAGTTACTTTCCCTTGAGCCTTAAGGTAACTTTTTTTTTTTCTGTCAATACGGCACTGAAGTTACAGTAAATGAATGAAATTGCCAGTTTTCAGGGTTGGTTCTAGAGTACTGTAAATCGATTAGCTGTCTTCCTAAACAGTTAACTATTCCCATTAAATAAACTGGATAATGGGCCGGAGGGGTGGGTGGTGATTGTAGAAAAAGAAAAAACCACATTTACCTAAAAAATATATGTATAGACATAAAAGTACATGACAGTGCCCCATTTGGAATTCCAGGCATAAGGTGGAAATGGAAATTAAAACCTCATTTCCCCTGTTTTTAATCTAGAAAAACAAAGTCTTTAATTTTCAAATGGTAACCCCCAGAAGCTTCAAGAGATAGCGGACTGTTGAATGATGACTTCTCTTGATATGTTTACCTGCTATTTAGTTAAAGTCGCTGTTCGCAGCCCTCAGTCTTAAAACTTAGTTTCATTACTGATGGGTTTAACAGACTCTTACTTAATAAATGTGGTCCAATTGTCAGGATGAAAATTAAATTTCAAAAATACTGCATCATGAAGACATAAGTAATTTCTAGATATCTAGAAATTGATATCTAGTTGATATCTGTACCCCTAATCCAAGTTAAGACCTTTATGAATGTATTTTATATTTCCTAATGAAATAGGGAATATGCCATCAATGTAATCGCCTTTATTTGCAATCTTTTACTCTTCATTTGAAAATTAACTCATTCCTCTTGAATTAGACATTGCAGTGGGGATAGGTAAAGCCATGTTAACGTAACAGCAAATGCTGTATTGGTAGTGTCACTGCTTAGTAGGAGTTCTACTTACAGGAGGGCAAAGCTTTATTTGATGCAGAAATGTTATTTTTTTCCAGAGGTGATTCTAACATGGTTTGATGAAAGAGTATGACTGTACTTTATTAACATGGGATTTTGAGTCTAGGAGCAAATTTCATTTTCCCCATATTATATATATAAAATGCCTACTGACATGGATAAGAGAGGGCTGATCATACCTTTAGTGTGATGAAATGTGGGCCCAGAGTATTGGAGAGAAAGCAATAAACCTATCCAAGTTAATTGTCCACTAGCATATTGAAGAAGACATGAGTTTGTCTTTTCTTCTTTTTCCTTCCCTACTTCAAAGACATCAGTGGGTAAATCTTTCAAGAAAATTTATGTAGGTCGTCTTTTATTTCTTAAACTCTCATTCCCATTCTTGCTCTATATTACCAGATCAGGCCGGCTCAAAAAGTCTTTATTATACATATTTGGAAGTAGAGTGGCAAGTGGTAGATTTCTTCCCTTTTAAAATTCCTTTTTCAAGGACATATATAACTGCAGGTAGAGAAAGAAAATGAAAAACAGAAACATTTGTATTGTAGAAATTTGAGAGTTGCATCTTAATCTGTTCAGATATGAGGCATAAACCCTTTTCTCCTAGCCCACATGTCACTTCTGTTTCAAAAGCTGCCTGTATTCCTAGAAGCTAATAGATTGGGCAGAAGTCCAGAAACTGATTTTAAATAAGTACAGGGCATACTTGAGAGTTGTGCATGTTACAGTAGCAGGCAAGTAAATTTGAGTTTTTTCCACTGATTATCAATAATTGGAATAATAGCTGTGGTTATCAATATATTTGGGCTTCTCGTTTTCTAAAGTTCTAAAATGATTAGTATTTATTCTTTCTTGCACCTCTATGCAGATGTTTTTCCAAGTCCATTTTTAGAAGTCTATCCATCTTCTGACATATTTCCAAATAACACACTTTCTTTAGTAACCTTCACTGCCAGTCAGATCTACCAGGGGTTTCCTTAGACTAGATGATTCTTCATTCCAAAGTTGGGACTGATGTCCTGCCCATAGAGAATCTACAGACATAATTAGAATGAATTAAAACCAAATCTTGATAGGAGACAGCTTCCTGATCTAGATGTACAACTAGAGTTGAGGTTGGAAGTTACTTTAAAGAGAGTTTTTTGGGATGTCTTCAGTCTCTGTAAATATCCAAATGCTTGTGCATTGTAAACCAAGTGTGTACTCCTATGTATGAATTTGTAGAACTGATTTCTGCTTCAAGAGAAGCTGCACCTTTAATTTTATAAGGTCCCCTACACCTGTTACCCTATAAATATTTGTAAATAGAACACTAAAATTTGTAGTGATAGGATCAATTTGGGAATATCTGCTGAGAGACCAAAAAGTTCATTTTTTTAAGTACCTTGGTTAAAGAGTAAAGATTACTCCTCTTATTTTTTAAAAGAAGAATGCACTTTAACAAACACAGCTGCATGGGCAATTCAAACAAATCTGTGAAGTGCAGTACCCATTCAGAACTCATACTTCCTGGAAACCATTCAAAAGCATAGTCTAGACGGGCTGTTGATCTCACTGCCTGGAGGTTGAAGCTGATTCCGGTCAATTTTGAGACGAGCAGGGCTGCTTCAAAAGAACAATGTGAATACAGCCAAAAGCTTCAGTCAGTCTGTAAAATGGCGGGTCCCGTATTTACCACTAACTAGCAAAACTGACAGAAAAACTCATAGACAAAAAGAATCCTTACTGCTGGTGTGCACTCCTTACAATAACAGACTTTTACAAATGGAGTTTTACAGTCTATATTTAAAAAATTGTATGTTTGTAACAAATAAAGTATGCGGAAACGTGAATGACAGTCTTGTGCTGGTTGTCTCTCATTTAAGGAATTACATGTTGACTGGGAGGGAAATACCACACACCATCTACTGGGGTTCATAAATGAGTCTGGAATTGGGTGAGTTTCCACTTGAAGTGACTTAAAAGCTGTTTGCACATTTCATCTGAAATACAGTCATTTAGTTCCAGACCCTCTGGGTTTGCATAACCCTTTTCTAGTTAGTAAGCAGTCTATGGAGTAAATCAAAGTTGCAAATGGTTTCATGCTTTGGTTCATAATCCAGAGGAAGTGCTTGTTGCTTCCCCTAATTTCTTCCTATTCTACCTGCTCTTAGGCCCTATCATTTCAAATGGCTGTAAAGAAACTCATGTGTTCACTTGTCATTTATCATAACTGCTTAGAAAGTAGGTTAAACCAATGTTGTATACCCCAAGCTAAAGGAAAAATAAAAATTTTGTATTGATAGATCCTGGCTGTGGTTCCAAACTTTTTGGTCTCAGGAAGCCTTTTACTTCCTTAAAATTCACTAAAGACCTTCAAGGAGCAATTCTACTTCAGGCCTGTATCAATTGATACCTATCATATTAAAAACAACTGTTTTAAGACAACAGTACACATTCCATCTACCTCAAAGCAATGACATCACTTCATTTAACTTCTGGAAAACAGTATAAACTTGTGAGAATGAAAGTGAACAAAGCAGCTAACAATTAGGAAAGTAGTTTACAGTTCTGGACTCGCTGAAGGTCTTGGGGCCGCTGGAGGTTTCTGGATCACTCTTTGAGACCCACTGAACTAGCCTGGTTATATAAATTATGCTTTTATATAACATATATATGTTGCCTAAGTTACCCACATGAAGTCCACTTAAACCCCCAAGTAAGTAAACTTGAGAAAAGTTTGCAAATGGAATCATCAAGCGTTGTATTAGTCCCCTTGCTGGGGAAATGTGGGGCTTTTATTAGCAGAGAGAACCCTTTAGTGTGCATCAGTCACCTCCCCCCGCCCCCTCCCCCCAACCGCCACCNTTTAAGCCAACTTTTTCGCTCTCCTCTTTCACTTTGATCAAGAGGCTCTTTAGTTCTTCACTTTCTACCATAAAGGCGGTGTCATCTGCATATGTGAGGCTGTCTCTTATACACATCTCCCCCAACCGCCACCAGTCCGGCTGCTTCAAGTTTCTGAGCAGGTTTGGGTGTAACCTGAGAAGCTGCATTTCTAACAAGTTCCCAGGTGCTGCTGCTGCTAGTTGAGGATCACACTTTGGGATTCTGCAGCAGAAATCACAAAAGTTCTAGGGAAAATTAGCTTTTGCCACCAATTTAAGGTGGCAAGAGGTCAGGAAGCCTTTACCCTGATGCATCGGTTAGCCATAGCCCCGCTGAATTTTTTTTCTTGATGTGAAGTTGTCACCTCGAATTTAAGGATGAAATGTAACCAGGCTATATAGTCTGCAGTTTTACTGGAGCCAGTGCCTCAAGGAATAAGGCTGTTACCTCATAGTTTCGGTATTTTGGATGTTGTGAGCTAGGTTCTGTCCCCGAATCTGTCATAAACTGATAGTGTGAGTCTGAGATAGTATCTTTAACACTTAAAAATCCTTAAGGTCCTACAACAGTGTCCCGTTTCCCCAGAGAAGACACTGGGTCTTAGGAAAATGAGAGCCACCTGGTGGTCAGTACTGAAATCTTTAATAACCTTTGTGAGATCATACCATTTGTAAACTCGTGCATACTATATGCCAGGTGTTACACTAGGTGTAGAAAATATGGTCCATGTTCCAAATGGAACTTAGCAGTTTATTCCAGAGAAGAAAA
Organism: Cephalophus harveyi; assembly: GCA_006410635.1. Taxonomy (NCBI): domain Eukaryota; kingdom Metazoa; phylum Chordata; class Mammalia; order Artiodactyla; family Bovidae; genus Cephalophus; species Cephalophus harveyi. The sequence continues at coordinate 206,646 of SJYT01005163.1, forward strand.
GCTTTTAGGAAGAACTAGGAGGAACTAAGTTACATTGGACTGACGTATATTTAGGATCAAATGTTTTGATCTGTGTGACCCTAGATCTCCAGGAGGCTCAGATGGTTTGCAGCTCAAATTTACTAGACATATCTCCTTCCTCAGTAAAACACCTCTGTGCAGTCTCAGATCCTGAGAAGCTACTTTCCCAGACCCCAGAGAGGAAGCGGGCCCAGCGTAAGTGAACAGAGGAAGGAAGGAGTAGGAGAGTTCGCTCAGAGCCCTGGTCCGCATTCTCACCACACAGGACCTGGGAGGGGTGAGGTCCCATTGCTGGGATCTGTGCCCCAAGCTTATCCAGCTAGTGAGCACCAGCACTGGGCTTTGACCAGGCCCCATAGGTCCTTCTTGCCCACCCTTCCATCAGTTTAGTCGCTCAGTTGTGTCCGACTCTGCAACCCCATGAACTGTAGCCCGCCAGGCCTCCAGTCCATCGCCAACTCCTGGAGTCCACCCAAACCCATGTCCATTGAGTCAGTGATGCCATCCAGCCATCTCATCCTCTGTCGTCCCCTTCTTCTCCTGCCCTCAAACTTTCCCAGCATCAGGGTCTTTTCCATTGAGTCAGCTCTTTGCATCAGGTGGCCAAAGTATTGGAGTTTCAGCTTCAACATCAGCCCTTCCAATGAACACCCAGGACTGATCTCCTTAAGGATGAACTGGTTGCATCTCCTTGCAGTCCAAGGGACTCTCAAGAGTCTTCTCCAACTCCACAGTTCAAAACCATCAATTCTTCGGCACTCAGCTTTCTTTATAGTCCAACTCTCACATCCATACATGACCACTGGAAAAACCATAGCCTTGACCAGACGGACCTTTGCTGGCAAAGTAATGTCTCTGCTTTTGAATATGCTGTCTAGGTTGGTCATAACTTTCCTTCCAAGGAGTAAGCATCTTAATTTCATGGCTGCAATTACCATCTGCAGTGATTTTGGAGCCCAGAAAAATAAAGTCACCCACTGTTTCCACTGTTTCCCCATCTATTTGCCATGAAATGATAGGACCGGGTGCCATGATCTTAGTTTTCTGAATGTTGAGCTTTAAGCCAACTTTTTCGCTCTCCTCTTTCACTTTGATCAAGAGGCTCTTTAGTTCTTCACTTTCTACCATAAAGGCGGTGTCATCTGCATATGTGAGGTTATTGATATTTCTCCTGGAAATCTTCATTCCAGCTTGTGCTTCATCCAGCCAAGGATTTCTCATGATGTACTCTGCATATAAGTTAAATAAGCAGGGTGACAATAAACAGCCTTGACGTACTCCTTTCGCAATTTGGAACCAGTCTGTTGTTCCATGTCCAGTTCTAAACTGTGCTTCCTGACCTGCATACAGGTTTCTCAAGAGGCAGGTCAGGTGGCCTGGTATTCCCATCTCTTTCAGAATTTTCCACAGTTTATAGTGATCCACACAGTCAAAGGCTTTGGCATTGTCAATAAAGCAGAAGTAGCTGTTTTTCTGGAACTCGCTTTTTCGATGATCCAGCGGAAGTTGGCAATTTGATCTCTGGTTCCTCTGCCTTTTCTAAAGCCAGCTTGAACATCTGGAAGTTCACGGTTCATGTATTGCTGAAGCCTGTCTTGGAGAATTTTGAGCATTTCTTTACTAGCGTGTGAGATGAGTGCAATTGTGCGATAGTTGGAGCATTCTTTGGCATTGCCTTTCTTTGGGATTGGAATGAAAACTGACCTTTTCCAGTCCTGTGGCCACTGCTGAGTTTTCCAAATGTGCTGGCATATTGAGTGTGGCACTTTCACAGCATCATCTTTCAGGATTTGAAATAGCTCAACTGGAATTCCATCACCTCCACTAGCTTTGTTTGTAGTGGTGCTTTCTAAAGGCCCACTTGACTTCACATTCCAGGATGTCTGGCTCTAGGTGAGTGATCACACCATCGTGATTATCTGGGTCGTGAAGATCTTTTTTGTACAGTTCTGTGTGTTCTTGCCACCTCTTCTTAATATCTTCTGCTTCTGTTAGGTCCCTACTATTTCTGTCCTTTATTCAGCCCATCTTTGCATGAAATGTTCCCTTGGTATTTCTAATTTTCTTGAAGAGATCTCTAGTCTTTCCCATTCTACTGTTTTCCTCTCTTTCCCTAAATCAGTTCCTAATGAGATCTGAGTAAACAAGTCTCCCACAATCCAGGCAATAGAGAATTTGATTTGCAAGCCTCCGGCCCCAGGCCTTTTACTCCTTACAGGAGACAAGCGAAACTATACTAAGAATGGGATGGGGGAGGGGAGGGAGGCTCTTGAGGGAGGAGATACACATATACATATAGCTGATAAAAACTTGTACAGCAGAAACTAACACAACTTTGTAAAGCAATGATACTCCAATTTTAAAAAATTAAAAAATATATACACTATGCAAATGAACTAAACACAAAAGCTAAAAGCATAAATTAAAAAAAAAAAGAAACTGTAGGGACTTCCCTAGTGGTCCAGTGGTTAAGAATCCACCTCCGAATGCAGAGGACGTGGGTTCAATCCCTGGTCTAAGAAGATCCCACATGCCACAGGGCAACTAAGCCTGTGTGCCACAGCTACTGAGCCTGTGAGTTTTGGAGCCCACATGCCACATTGAAGATCTCGTGTGCTGTAATGAAGGCCCAACACAGCCAAATAAATAAATAACCAAAACTGTAAATAAAAATGTTCTCCACACAAGAGGTAACTTCTCTTCAACTTCTGTGGTACCCTGGAAGACGTCTCAGTGGACCCAATTAAGGTCTCCAAACTAATTAGTGGCAAGAGTGAACACACATCTAAATTGGTTCTCTCAGCTGCTACACCACAGAGCCACAGAAAGGAGTGCATTCCTGTGCCAGGAGCCTAAGATGACACATGATGAATCCACAGGTATCTCACAAAACTCTGCAGAACTGAGTAAAGTTTCTGCCCAAAGGCAGTTAGATGTAGAAACTGTGGGTCATGTTAATGTTTTCAGAATAAGGTATCTGAGAACCACATTTAAAATAATTCCCCTAGTTAAAAAAAAAAAGATAAAAACATACCAATCTGATTCATTTGTATCAATGACCAAAAATAAAATTCTAGTCTTCTATCAGGGCAAACAGCTTAGGATCCCCATTTCAGTCATAAGTACCAGCAGCCCACCCTCTCTATGTTAAAATCATGTCCTCATCAGAATACAAATGGTTACAATGTCATGTTGCCAGAGCAGATTGGAATCAGGTACTCACTATGAAATCAGCAACATAAAGCAATATGGATCTCAGAATACCTCTTTTCTGTGTCATTTTGTATTTTCCCTATCTTAGGTGTCAAACCAAGAAATAGCTGAGAATGAGCAGTGGTCCACATGCAACTCTAGATCTGGATTCCCACAGGTATTTTATGGAACAGATGTTGGGGAAGATAGAGTGAGGCTCTCGAGCCTATGCGTACAGGACTGGCCAAGACACAGCCATTACATGGGCATCCCCATCTTCTCACCTTCAGCTACCAGGAAGCTGTCCTTAGATGTCCAACCCTCAAAACTGCCTTGTCCTTTGCCTGTTTATTCAATACCCCTCATAATTGGCGGGCATCATTTTTGGCAGTTATAATCTCCAAACTTTCATCATAAAAATGGATGCAGTCAATTTAACAAGTATGAACAGAAGAGAATCACTGTAATGAAACAAAAATGAATGTGCTCTCTTCCTTCAAACGCACTTCTTTTTTTTTTTTGCTGAGCCACATAGCATATGGGATCTTCATTCCCCAACCAGGCATCCAACCTGCAGTGGGAACTCAGAGTCTTAACTACCAGACTGCCAGGGAAGTCCCTAAACCTACTTTTTAAGGGTAACTACTGTTAAATAATTTAGCATACATCCTTCTGAAATTTTTTGATAATTAAAAATCTCAACAGTATTAAATGGCCATCACATTTACATATGTACTGATATACATTGAAAAAATGTAATATTAACTAAATAGGTTTAATAAGGAGTTCATGTTAGGTACACTGATAGCTATTGCCTGTGTACACACCTATTATCTAATGTACACACCTTATTGTTAAGCTGTGCTACAAACCCAACAACTCATGGAGAAATTAAATTGAAAAATAATTTAATTTTCATTATTTTAGGTTCCATCCAATCAGGCATAGGCAAACACATCTTCTCTGGTGGTAAAACAAAAAACTCTCCAGCCTCTAGATTTACAGAAAAATGTCCTTATTCCATGAGGTCTGAAAAATGAGCATTTACTGATTGCATTTCATAGATCTTTTCTATTCTGTGTTTCTTTCAGGTAAACAATGTGCATAAAAATTAATAAATCAATAAATGAAGTGATTGGGGATTAACCGGGCAATCCACTGATTAAGACTCTGCCTTCCAAGGAGGGGGCATGGGTTTGATACCTGGTCAGGGAACTAAGGTCCCACATTCTGTGCAGTGCAGCCAATAAATAATTTTTTTTTTAATGAAGTGATTGCTGAGAATCCATTCAGCTGAGTAGAGGTACCAATACCCTCAGGTTTTATGTTAAGACATTACTATTATGAATAAGAAAATTTGGTTTTGTTATATGACCTATAGTGAAGTATTTCTGTTTGTAGATTTAAAAAAATTATACCTACATCTAGCTGCTTCTGATCTTGAAAATTTTGCTCAGAATTAAGAAAGCATCTTTATGAATATATAATATCTCCTATAAGAAACCTATATGCAGGCCAGGAAGCAACAGTTAGAACTGGGCATGGAACAACAGACTGGTTCCAAATAGGAAAAGGAGTACATCAAGGCTGTATATTGTCACCCTGCTTATTTAACTTATATGCAGAGTACATCATGAGAAACACTGGACTGGAAGAAGCACAAGCTGGAATCAAGATTGCCGGGAGAAATATCAATAACCTCAGATATGCAGATGACACCACCCTTATGGCAGAAAGTGAAGAGAAACTAAAAAGCCTCTTGATGAAAGTGAAAGAGGAGAGTAGTTGAAAAAGAAAGAAAGTTGAAAAAGTTGAGAAAAAGTTGAAAAAGAAAGAAAGTTGAAAAAGAAAAAGTTGGCTTAAAGCTCAACATTCAGAAAATTAAGATCATGGCATCTGGTCCCATCACTTCATGGGAAATAGATGGTCAAACAGTGAAAACAGTGTCAGACTTTATTTTTCTGGGCTCCAAAGTCACTGCAGATGGCAATTGCAGCCATGAAATTAAAAGATGCTTACTCCTTGGAAGGAAAGTTATGACCAACCTAGACAGCATATTCAAAAGCAGAGACATTACTTTGCCAACAAAGTTCCGTCTCGTCAAGGCTATGGTTTTTCCAGTGGTCATGTATGGATGTGAGAGTTGGACTGTGAAGAAACCTGAGCGCCAAAGAATTGATGCTTTTGAACTGTGGTGTTGGAGAAGGCTCTCGAGAGTCCCTTGGACAGCAAGGAGATCCAACCAGTCCATTCTAAAGGAAATCAGTCCTGGGATTTCTTTGGAAGAACTGATGCTAAAGCTGAAACTCCAATACTTTGGCCACCTGATGCGAAGAGTTGATTCATTGGAAAAGACCCTGATGCTAGGAGGGATTGGGGACAGGAGGAGAAGGGGACGACAGAGGATGAGATGGCTGGATGGCAACACCGACTCGATGGACATGAGTTTGAATAAACTCTGGGAGTTGGTAATGGACAGGGAGGCCTGGCGTGCTGCGATTCATGGGGTCGCAAAGAGTCGGACTGACTGAGCTGACTGACTGATAATGCGTAATTCAAAACAGAAAGTCAGATTCCCCACACTAGTATAAATAATATAAAAAGAGAAAGCATGTTAGATCCTGGGGAAGAATAGTACAAAAGTCTTCTGAGGGAAGGAGGGCTGCTGTCAGCAATGTGGAATGTTCTAGTCCACCAGCTGCTGATTTTCCTGCTGTGAAAACTCAGCTGGTGACATCACTCAGCAAGTGACTCATCAGGGCAGTGGGATTTCATTTGTCTGCTCTTCATCCGGCACCTATCTTTTTTGGTGGGGACTGCAAACTCTCTCTTGGATACAATTTGCTCAACTCTCCCCAGCCTTTGTCAGCTCAAGGTTTCCTCTTTTGTGGACAAGAAACAAATTTGTGGGGAATTTGGGGGGCTTTAGTTGTGGTATTTCTATACTGCACATACCATTTAGCCTTCAAAGGCCACACTTTGATGGGGCCAAGTGTTCTACTTTCCCTAAAAGCTGTTCTCATCTGCCCTATGAAGACAGGTCTGACATCATTGCTAGGGTGTGTTCGAGACTAGGGCTGGAGGAAATGGTCATTCTTTGATTCACTAAGCCCAACAAGGGGCCTTTCCATGTGCCCATCAAGCCCACAAGCTTGATCTTTACCAGGAGCTGTGATCTTTTCACTGTACTAACTTTGAAACAAGGAGCACATAGTTACTATGCTCAGGAGAAGTTACTCTACCATTGTTAAATTTCAGTAAATATTAATAGATGACTGACACATGGGATGTTCTAGTCACAACTCTCCAGACTGATCCAGGATCCCAAAAGAAGAGCTAAATTCTCCAGAACTGGCAACATTTCAGTGCCCTCTGCTAGAACTATTTTGTGGCATTAGAGACTTACTTACAGCCAAAGAGCAGCAACAGTTAAAAAAAAAAAAAGGGTATTCTGCCATAGAAGTTTCTAGGTCCTGTATTTGGGTCCTGGGGAATCACTTTATGGCAAATAGATGGGGAAAAAGTGGAAGTAGTGGCAGATTTTATTTTCTGCAGATGGTGAATGCAGCCATGAAAGTAAAAGACACTTGCTCCTTGGAAGAAAAGCTATGACAAATCTAGACAGCAGATTAAAAAGCAGAGACATCATTTTGCCAGCAACAGTCCATATGGTCAAAGCTATGGTTTTTCCAGTAATCATGTAAGGATGTCAGAGTTGGACTATAAAGAAGGCTGAGCACCAAAGAATTGATGCTTTTGAATTGTGGTGCTGGAGAAGATTCTTTGAGTCCCTTGGACAGCAAGGAGATCAAGCCAGCCAATCCTAAAGAAAATCAACTCTGAATATTCATTGGAAGCACTGATGCTGAAGCTCCAGTACTTTGGTCACCTGATGCAAAGAAGTGACTCATTGGAAAGTCTCTGATGCTGGGAAAGATTGAGGGCAGGAGGAGAAGGGGGTAACAGGGGATGAGATGGTTGTATGGCATCACTGACTCAGTGGACGTGAGTTTGGGGAAGCTCTGGCAAATGGTGAGGGACAGGGAAGCCTTGTGTGCTGCAGTCCATGGGTCACAAGGAGTCAGACATAACTTAGCGACTGAACAACAACAAAAGCAAATCACATGTGTGTAAGTAATTGATACAGACAATTCATAGAAAAAAAGTAATACAAATGGTTCATAGTTACATATGCAATCTCATTCATAAGATAAATGAAATTTTAAGCCATATTGAGATACCATTTCTTGCCTACCGGATGAGAAACAGTCTGACAACAAACTCTACTGGCAGTTCTGTGGGTAAACAGGCATGTTCATATGTTGCTGTGGAAAACACACGATCCCTTGTGAAAACACTTGGCAGTACCTAGCCAAATTACCTAAGAAGTTACCCTTTGATCCAGCAATTCTACTTCTAGGAATCTACCCAAAATATAGCTATAGACATTACAGAAATAAATAAAAAATTGAATTTATATTTATTCATTTTTGACCAAATGTCTGTTTTGAACTGTTATATACTTTATACCACAATAAGGACAGAAATGGTATGGACTTAACAGAAGCAGACGATATTTAAAAAAAAAAAAAAAGGTGGCAAGAATACACAAAAGAACTATACAAAAAAGATCTTCATGACCCAGACACCTATGATGGTGTGATCACTCACCTAGAGCCAGACATCCTGGAATGTGAAGTCAAGTGGGTCTTAGGAAGCATCACTATGAACAAAGCTAGTGGAGATGATGCAATTCCAGCTGAGCTATTTCAAATCCTGAAAGATGATGCTGTGAAAGTGCTGTACTCAATATGCCAGCACATTCGGAAAACTCGGCAGTGGCCATAGGACTGGAAAAGGTCAGTTTTCATTCCAATCCCTAAGAAAAGCAATGCCAAAGAATGCTCAAACTACCGCACAATTGCACTCATCTCACATGCTAGCAAAGGAATCCTCAAAATTCTCCAAGCCAGGCTTCAACAGTTCGTGAACCGTGAACTTCCAGATATTCAAGCTGGATTTAGAAAAGGCAGAGGAACCAGAGATCAAATTGCCAACATCCACTGGATCATCGAAAAAGCAAGAGAGTTCCAGAAAAACATCTACTTCTGCTTTATTGACTATGCCAAAGCCTTTGACTGTGTGGATCACAACAAACTGTGAAAAATTTTGAAAGAGATGGGAATACCAGACCACCTGACCTGCCTCCTGAGAAGTCTGTATGCAGGTCAGGAAGCAAAAGTTAGAACTGGACATGGAACAACAGATTGGTTCCAAATAGGAAAAGGAGTAAGGCAGGCTTCCCTGGCGGCTCAAAGATTAAAGCGTCTGCCTGCAATGTGGGAGACCTCGATTCGATCCCTAGGTTGGGAAGATCCCCTGGAGAAGGAAATGGCAACCCACTGCAGTATTCTTGCCTGGAGAATCCCATGGATGGAGGAACCTGGTGGGCTACAGTCCATGGGGGCCACAAAGAGCTGGACATGATTGAGTGACTTCACTTTCGCTTTCAAGGCTGCATACTGTCACCCTGCTTACTTCACTTGTAAGCAGAATATATCATGCGAAATGCTGGCTGGATGAAGCACAAGCTGGAATCATGATTGCCAGAAAGAAATATCAATAACCTCAGATACACAGATGACACCACCCTTATGGCAGAAAATGAAGAAGAACTAAAGAGCCTCTTGATGAAAATCAAAGAAGAGAGTGAAAAAGTTGTCTTAAAACCCGACATTCAGCAAACTAAGATCATGGCATCCAGTTCCATCACTTCATGGCAAATAGATGGGGAAACAGTGGAAACAGTGACAGACTTAATTTGGGGGGGGGGGATCCAGTACTTTGGCCACCTTGTGCAAAGAGTTGACTCATTGGAAAAGACTCTGATGCTGGGAGGGATTGGGGGCAGGAGAAAAAGGGGTTGACAGAGAATGAGATGGCTGGCTGGCATCACTGACTCGATGGACGTGGGTTTGGGTGAACTGCGGGAGTTGGTAATGGACAGGGAGGCCTGACGTGCTGCAATTCATGGGGTCACAAAGAGTTGGACATGACTGAGTGACTGAACTGAACTGAACTGAATACGTATATCTGATGTTGAAGCTGAAACTCCAATACTTTGGCCACCTGATGTGAAGAGCTGACTCATTTGAGAAGACCCTGATGCTGGGAAAGATTGAGGGCAGGAGGGGAAGGGGATGACAGAGGATGAGATGGTTGGATGGTGTCACCGACTCAATGGACATGAGTTTGGGTAAACTCCGGGAGTTGGTGATGGACAGAGACACCTGGCGTGCTGTGGTTCATTTGGTCGCAAAGAGTTGGACACGACTGAGTGACTGAAGTGAGCCGAACTGAACTAGGAAGGGGATGACAGAGGATGAGATGGTTGGATGGTGTCACCGACTCAATGGACATGAGTTTGGGTAAACTCCGGGAGTTGGTGATGGACAGAGACACCTGGCGTGCTGTGGTTCATTTGGTCGCAAAGAGTTGGACACGACTGAGTGACTGAAGTGAGCCGAACTGAACTGAAAACATATATCTGAGCTTCCTTGGTGGCTCAGAGAGTAAAGAATCTGCCTGAAATGCGGGAGAACCGGGTTTGATCTTCCAGAGAAGATTCCCTGGAGAAGGGAATGGCTACCCACTCCAGTATTATTGCCTGGAGAATTCCGTGAACAGAGGAGCCTGGTGGGCTATAGTCCATGCGGTTGCAAATAGTCGAATTCAACTGCTCGACTAACACTTTCACTTTTTCATACATATATTCCCTCCCTCTTGGTCTTCCCTCCCCCCCCCC
>SJYT01005164.1:10392-32248 GCA_006410635.1 Cephalophus harveyi
TTTGAGATTATTTGTTTGTCAGTTGTTTCATTTGATATTATTTTCTCCCATTCAGAAGGCTGTCTTTTCACCTTGCTTATAGTTTCCTTTGTTGTGCAGAAGCTTTTAATTTTAATTAGATCCCATTTGTTTACATTTGCTTTTATTTCCAGTATTCTGGGAGGTGGATCATAGAGGATCCTGCTGTGATTTATGTCGGAGAGTGTTTTGCCTATGTTCTCCTCTAGGAGTTTTATAATTTCTGGTCTTACGTTTAGATCTTTAATCCATTTTGAGTTTATTTTTGTGAATGGTGTTACAAAGTGTTCTAGTTTCATTCTTTACGAGTGGTTGACCAGTTTTCCCAGCACCACTTGTTAAAGAGATTGCCTTTAATCCATTGTATATTCTTGCCTCCTATGTCGAAGATAAGGTGTCCATAGGTGTGTGGATTTATCTCTGGGCTTTCTATTTTGTTCCATTGATCTATTTTTCTGTCTTTGTGCCAGTACCATACTGTCTTGATGACTGTGGCTTTGTTGTAGAGCCTGAAGTCAGGCAGGTTGATGCCTCCAGTTCCATTCTTCTTTCTCAAGATTGCTTTGGCTATTTGAAGATTTTATATTTCCATACAAATAGTGAAAGGTCAGTTTTCATTCCAATCCCAAAGAAAGGCAATGCAAAAGAATGCTCCAACTACCGCACAATTGCACTCATCTCACATGCTAGTAAAGTAATGCTCAAAATTCTCCAAGCAAGGCTTCAGCGATACGTGAATCATGAACTTCCTGATGTTCAAGCTGGCTTTAGAAAAGGCAGAGGAACCAGAGATCAAATTGCCAGCATCCATTGGATCATGGAAAAAGCAAGAGAGTTCCAGAAAAACGTCTACTTCTGCTTTATTGACTATGCCAAAGCCTTTGACTGTGTGGATCACAATAAACTGTGGAAAATTCTGAAAGAGATGGAAATACCAGACCACCTGACCTGCCTCTTGAGAAATCTGTATGCAGGTCAGGAAGCAACAGTTAGAACTGGACATGGAACAACAAACTGGTTCCAAATAGGAAAAGCAGTATGTCAAGGCTGTATATTGTCACCCTGCTTATTTAACTTCTATGCAGAGTACATCATGAGAAACGCTGGACTGGAAGAAGCACAAGCTGGAATTAAGATTGCCAGGAGAAATATCAATAACCTCAGATATGAGGATGACACCAGCCGTATGGCAGAAAGTGAAGAGGAACTAAAAAGCCTCTTGATGAGAGTGAAAGAGGAGAGTGGAAAAGTTGGCTTAAAGCTCAACATTCAGAAAATGAAGATCATGGCACCTGGTCCCATCACTTCATGGCAAATAGATGGGGAAACAGCAGAAACAGTTGCAGACTTTCTTTTGGGGGGCTCCAAAATCACTGAAGATGGTGACTGCAGCCATGAAATTAAAAGATGGTTACTCCTTGGAAGAAAAGTTATGGCCAACCTAGATATTAATTTCAAAAGCGGAGACATTACTTTGCCGACTAAGGTCCATCTAGTCTAGGCTATGGTTTTTTCAGTAATCATGTATGGATGTGAGAGTTGGACTGTGAAGAAGGCTGAGCACCGAAGAATTGATGCTTTTGAACTGTGGTGTTATAGAAGACTCTTGAGAGTCCCTTGGACTGCAAGGAGATTCAACCAGTCCATTCTGAAGGAGATCAACCCTGGGATTTCTTTGGAAGGAATGATGCTAAAGCTGAAAGTCCAGTACTTTGGCCACCTCATGCAAAGAGTTAACTCATTGGAAAAGACCCTGATGCTGGGAAGGATTGGGGTCAGGAGGAGAAGGGAACGACAGAGGATGAGATGGCTGGATGGCATCACTGACTCGGTGTATGTGAGTCTGAGTCAACTCTGGGAGTTGGGGATGGACAGGGAGGCCTGGCATACTGCGATTCATGGAGTCACAAAGAGTTGGACACGACTGAGTGACTGAACTGAACTGATATATAGGTCTTTAGTTTCTTTAGGTAGATATATTCCTAAGTATTTTATTCTTTTCGTTGCAATGGTGAATGGAATTGTTTCCTTAATTTCTTTTTCTACTTTCTCATTATTAGTGTATAGGAATGCAAGGGATTTCTGTGTGTTGATTTTATGTCATGCAATTTTACTATATTCATTGATTAGCTCTAGTAATTTTCTGGTGGAGTCTTTAGGGTTTTCTATGTAGAGGATCATGTCATCTGCAAACAGTGATTGTTTTACTTCTTTTCCAATTTGGATTCCTTTTATTTATTTTTCTGCTCTGATTGCTGTGGCCAAAACTTCTAGAATTATGTTGAATAGTAGCGGTGAAAGTGGGCACCCTTGTTTGTTCCTGACTTTAGGGGAAATGCTTTCAATCTTTCACCATTGAGGATAATGTTTGCTGTGGTTTTGTCACATATAGCTTTTATTATGTTGAGGTATGTTCCTTCTATTGCTGCTTTCTGGAGAGTTTTTACCATAAATGGATGTTCGATTTTGTCAAAGGCCTTCTCTGCATCTATTGAGATAATCATATGGCTTTTATTTTTCAATTTGTTAATGTGGTGAATTACATTGATTGATTTGCGGATATTGAAGAATCCTTGCATCCCTGGGATAAAGCCCACTTGGTCATGGTGTGCTTTTAAAAATATCATACGATATTTTTAATGTGTTGTTGGATTCTGATTGCTAGAATTTTGTTAAGGATTTTTGCACCTATGTTCATCAGTGATATTGGCCTGTAGTTTTCTTTTTTTGTGGCATCTTTGTCAGGTTTTGGTATTAGGGTGATGGTGGTCTCATAGAATGAGTTTGGAAGTTTACCTTCCTCTGCAATTTTCTGGAAGAGTCTCAGTAGGATAGGTGTTAGCTCTTCTCGAAATTTTTGGTAGAATTCAGCTGTGAAGCCGTCTGGACCTGGGCTTTTGTTTGCTGGAAGATTTCTGATTACAGTTTCAATTTCCGTGCTTGTGATGGGTCTGTTAAGATTTTCTATTTCTTCTTGGTTCAGTTTTGGAAGTTTGTATTTTTCTAAAAATTTGTCCATTTCTTCCACGTTGTCCAATTTATTGGCATATAATTGCTGATAGTAGTCTCTTATGATCCTTTGTATTTCTGTGTTGTCTGTTGTGATCTCTCCATTTTCATTTCTAATTTTATTGATTTGATTTTTCTCTCTTTGTTTCTTGATGAGTCTGGCTAATGGTTTGTCAATTTTATTTATCCTTTCAAAGAACCAGCTTTTTGCTTTGTTGATTTTTGCTATGGTCTCTTTTGTTTCTTTTGCATTTATTTCTGCCCTAATTTTTAAGATTTCTTTCCTTCTACTAGCTCTGGGGTTCTCCATTTCTTCCTTTTCTAGTTGCTTTAGGTGTAGAGTTAGGTTATTTATTTGACTTTTTTCTTGTTTCTTGAGGTATGCCTGTATTGCTATGAACTTTCCTCTTAGCACTGCTTTTATAGTGTCCCACAGGTTTTGGGTTGTTGTGTTTTCATTTTCATTCGTTTCTATGCATATTTTGATTTCTTTTTTGATTTCTTCTGTGATTTGTTGGTTATTCAGAAGCGTGTTGTTCAGCCTCCATATGTTGGAATTTTTAATAGTTTTTCTCTTGTAATTGAGATCTAATCTTAATGCATTATGGTCAGAAAAGATGCTTGGAATGATTTCGATTTTTTTGAATTTATCAAGGTTAGATTTATGGCCCAGGATGTGATCTATCCTGGAGAAGGTTCCGTGAGCACTTGAGAAAAAGGTGAAATTCATTGTTTTGGGGTGAAATGTCCTATAGATATCAATTAGGTCTAATTGGTCTATTGTATCATTTAAAGTTTGCGTTTCTTTGTTAATTTTCTGTTTAGTTGATCTGTCCATAGATGTGAGTGGGGTATTAAAGTCTCCCACTATTATTGTGTTATTGTTAATTTCTCCTTTCATACTTGTTAGCATTTGTCTTACATATTATGGTGCTCCTATGTTGGGTGCATATATATTTATAATTGTTATATCTTCTTCTTGTATTGATTCTTTGATAATTATGTTGTGCCTTCTTTGTCTCTTTTCACAGTCTTTGTTTTAAAGTCTATTTTATCTGATATGAGTATTGCTACTCCTGCTTTCTTTTGGTCTCTATTTGTGTTGAATAACTCTTTCCAGCCCTTCACTTTCAGTCTGTATGTGTCCCTTGTTTTGAGGTGGGTCTCTTATAGACAACATATATAGGGGTCTTGTTTTTGTATCCATTCAGCCAGTCTTTACCTTTTGGTTGGGGCATTCAACCCATTTACATTTAAGATAATTATTGATAAGTATGTTCCCATTTCCATTTTCTTTATTGTTTTGGGTTCGGGTTTATATGCCCTTTTTGTGTTTCTTGTCTAGAGAATATCCTTTAGCATTTGTTGGAGAGCTGGTTTGGTGGTGCTGAATTCTCTCAGCTTTTGCTTGTCTGTAAAGCTTTTGACTTCTCCTTCATATTTGAATGAGATCCTTGCTGGGTACAGTAATCTGGGCTGTAGGTTATTTTCTTTCATCACTTTAAGCATGTCTTGCCATTCCCTCCTGGCATGAAGAGTTTCTATTGAAAGGTCAGCTGTTATCCTTATGGGAAGCCTCTTGTGTGCTATTTTTTCCATTGCTGCTTTTAATATTTGTTCTTTGTATTTGATCTTTGTTAATTTAATTAATATGTGTCTTGGGGTGTTTCCCCTTGGGTTTATCCTCTTTGGGACTCTCTGGGTTTCTTGGACTTGGGTGATTATTTCCTTCCCCATTATAGGGAAGTTTTCTACTATTATCTCCTCAAGTATTTTCTCATGGTCTTTCTTATTGTCTTCTTCTTCTGGGACTCCTATAATTCGAGTATTGGAGCCTTTCATATTGTCCTGGAGGTCTCTGAGATTGTCCTCATTTCTTTTAAATCTTTTTTCTTGTTTCCTCTCTGATTCCTTTATTTCTACCATTCAATCTTCTATTTCACTAATCCTATCTTCTGCCTCTGTTATTCTACTATTTGTTGCCTCCAGAGTGTTTCTGATCTCATTCATTGCATTATTCATTATATATTGACTCTTTTTTATTTCTTCTAGGTCCTTGTTAAACCTTTCTTGCATCTTCTCAATCCTTGTCTCCAGGCTATTTGTCTGTGATTCCATTTTGATTTCAAGATTTGGGATCATTTTCACTATCATTATTTGGAATTCTTTATTAGATAGATTCCCTATCTCTTTCTCTTTTGTTTGGTTTGTTGGGCATTTCTCCTGTTCCTTTACCTGCTGGGTATTCCTCTGTCTCTTCATCTTGGTTATTATTGCTGCATTTGGGGTGGCCTTTCTGTATTCTGGCAGTTTGTGGATTTCTCTTTATTATGGAGTTTCCTCACTGTGGGTGGGGTTGTATCAGTAGCTTGTCAAGGTTTCTTGGTTAGGGAAACTTTTATTGGAGTTCTAGTGGGTGGAGCTGGATTTCTTCTCTCTGGAGTGCAATGAAGTGTCCTGTAATGAGTTATGAGATGTCAATGGTTTTGGAGTAACTTTGAGCTGCCTGTATATTGAAGCTCAGGGATGTTTTCCTGTGTTGCTGGATAATTTGCGTGGTATGTCTTGCTCTGGAACTTGTTGACCCTTGGGTGGTGCTTGGTTTCAGTGTAGGCATGGAGGCATTTGATGAGCTCCTATCGATTAATGTTTCCTGGAGTCAGGAGTTCTCTAATGTTCTCAGGATTTGGACTTAAGCCTCCTGCTTCTGGTTTTCAGTTTTATTTTTACAGTAGCCTCAAGACTTCTCCAACTGTCACTTCCAAGGCGGTTCCCTCTGTTTTAGCTTCTTCTGTTTGCTGGTCTCATCAGTGTCTGTTTTGTGCCCTGACACAAGGAGGGCAGTGGGAGGGAGGGATGCAGCAAACAATAACACTGGCGTGTGCTCACAGTGTCTCAGCCATGCTGGGCCTGCCCCCGCTCATGGTGCACACCACTTAGGCTCTAGGTTGTTCTGCCAGGAACCATCTGAGGCTGGCCATGGGTTGCATGCACCTCCCCTGTCTAAGCCACTCAGGCTCAGGCACTCAGGTAGTCCTCAGAAGCACAGACTCAGTTGGGCCTGTGTTTTGTGCCCTTCCCAGATACGAGTAGCTCAGGTGTTTTGTGAGTTTGGTCGCTGCGACTTATCACCTTTCCAATCCCTGATGCTCAGTTTTCTGGGTGTACAACTGGTGCCCCTTCTTAGGCAGATGGTGACTGTCCAGAACTCCAAGAAGTCTTATTTAGCAAAGAAACTTGCTTGCAGTTTGGTAGTTAATGTCTCTCTAGGGCTGTGATTGCCCCCTTCTGGCCCTTCTGGCCAAGATTCCTTCTTTTTTTAACCAAAAGCTAGTAAAATAGCTATTCTGCAACCAAAGCTTTAAAGAAAAAATGACAGTATTTGTTAAAAGAGAAGAGATATAGTTAGGCCTACAATCATAGTGAGCCACTAAAAAGAGGAGTGGAATATCACAGGCTCAGAGATCCTGCCTGGGGAGCAAGGGGTTCAAGCCAAATATTAGGCACTGCAGCCCTGAGGCACAACATTGAGAAAAGGAGCTCACTTAGTTAGTTTAAAAATGAGTAGGGATTATTAGAAGACTGTAAAAAAACTGAGACTTATCTTTTGAAGAATGTATATAGTCTTAGTTACTCCTTATCCCAGTGAGTAGAGAGCAGATTAAAAACTACTGAATGTTCCAGGAAGCAACAAAGATTGCCCCAGTGTGCCCCTCACACCCTGCATTGTTTCTTAGTTCCAGCAAATCCTGTTCTAGTGCTACTCAATGCTAAAGCAGAAGCATTCATTGTCAACAACCATGCACATGGTTGGGAGGAAGAAAGCCTACTTGGGGCACAGCCTTGTCTCTGGTACAAGAAGAGACTAGCATTGCCATCATGCACATGAGTGTACACCTGGGGAAGTGCAGAATGGACTCAGTAGTGCAGCTTCAACCCCTCTGCCCTTGACCCAACCTCTAACCGAGAAACACACATAAGAAAAAAAGTAGCATCAGCTCAGAAGAGACTCAAGCCTTTGAACCATGGCTGCACCTACAATTAAGGCATAGACTGTCATCACACTCAGGAGAACCCCAACTCCCTTAGGGTTACTATTACAACTCATTTGTCCAAAGGGATTGAACCCTACTTCCAATAGAGTGGTGATTGGCATTGAGCCTATGAGAAATGCTGGCTTACAAGAGTCTCTGGCTATAGCCCCTCCAAATTCGAGCCTAACTAACTCCCAACAAGGTAGCAACTTCCAGCACATTCTGAGTAGAGATATGACCTGTGCTTGCTTCAGATCCAGCCTTCCCACCAAAACTGCTGGGCACATACAACCACATAGTTATGCTCCCACAAAGATATACCCCTTTAAGACAAGAGTTGGTGACTGTTTCACCTAATTTCATATGGATTGAGAAAGGTAAGAAAGTGGGAAAACTGAGGAATATGTTTCAAAAAAAAAGAAAAAAAAGAACACTAAAAAAAAAAAGAAACTTAATGAAATAGAGGTAAATTATTTACCTGATAGAATTCAAAAAAACAGTAATAAATGGTAATGACTTTAGAAAAGAAAATACGAACACAGTGAGAATATCAATGAAAAACTAGAAAATATAAGAATAAATCAGCCAGAGCTGAAGAATATACTAGCCAAAATGAAAAATACACTGGAAGTTATTGAGAATAGAATAGGTGACACAGAAGAACTCATATGTGGTACAGAAGACAGAATAGTGGAAACTGCTGGATAAAAACAGACAAAAATATTACAAAAGTTTAGTTTAAGGGACCTGGGGACAACATCAAACATGCTAATAAATATATTATAGGGATCTAAGAAGCACAAGAGAGAGAGAGAAAAGGGATTGAAAATATATTTGAGGATATTATGGCTGAAAACTTACCAAATTTGAAGACGGAAATAGATACCCAGATCCAGGAAGCACAGAGGGACAGAAACAAGACAAACCCAATTAGATCCACACTAAGACATATCATAACTAAAATGGCAAAAAAAAAAAAAAAGAGAGAGAGAGAGAGAATTTTAAAGGCAGAATGAAAAAAACAAAGATTCATATAAAAAGGAAGCCAAATAAGCCTGTCATCTGCTTTGTTGGCAGACAGCTTGTGGGCCAAAGTAGCATGATACATTTAAAGCACCAAGGGGGGGGGAACCTACAACCTAGTGTAACAAGAATATTATCACTCAAAATTGAAGAAGAGATAAATGGTTTTTCATACAAACAAAAATAATAGCTTATCAGCACTAAATCAAAGTTACAAGAAATGCTAAAGGGTATTCTTTAAAGGAAAAATAAAAAGTTACATCAAGAAATAATATATATATCTCAAGGGGAAAATCCCACTGGTAAAGGCAAATATACAGAGAAGAAAGTTGATCAACCACTTAGACAAACTAGTGTAACAGTTGAAATACAAAATTGTAAGTAAACTATAATTGCAATAAAAAAAATGATTGGCATGAAGATATAAAATAACATATGAAAACCAAAAAACATGGGACACCCAAACCACAAAACATAAGAGGAGGGAGTAAAAATGTCGATCTTTTAGAATATATTTGAATTCAAATATCCATTTCAAACAAGCAGATAGAGTTACAGGTGACTACATATGAACTCCATGGTAATCACCAAAAATATATACAATACATACTGAATAACTAGAAAGGAAAACAAATATAACATTAAAGAAAGTGATCAAACTGTAAGGGAAGAGAGTATAAATGAAAAAAGGAAGGGGCAAGAACTACAAAGCAACCCAGAAACAAGTTAAGAAAAAAAAAAAAAAAAGGAATAAGTACAAATCTATCAGTGATCACTGTAAGTATTAATGGGCTAAATGCTCCAATCCAACACTATAGTGTGGCTGATTGGGTAAAAATAATACCCATTTATATGCTGCATACAAGAGACTCAATTTAGAACTAAAGACATACATACTAAGAGTGAGGGGATAAAATAAAATGCCAAGCAAATGAAAATAAAAAGAAAGTTGACATAGTGGAACTCATATCAGACAAGTAGTATTTAAAACAGTCTGCAATACAGACAAAAGTGGATTATAAAATGATGAATATGTCAATAAAACAGGATATAACATTTGCTATCATGTATGCAGCTAATGTACATGAGTACTCAGTCATGTCTGACTCTTTGCGACTCCATGGAACATAGCCTACCAGGCTCCCTTGTCCATGGAATTTTCCAGGCAAGAATACTAAAGTGGGTTGTCATCTTCTACTCCAGGGTATCTTCGTAGCCCAGAGATTGAACCTGTGTCTCCTGCAATGGCAGGCGGATTCTTCACCACTGTGCCACCTGGAAAGCTCTTGCAGCTAATATAAGAGTGCATAATTATATGGAAACAAGCTATATTAACAGACATAATGGGAGAAATTGATAGTAATAGAATAACTAGGGAGTTGGTGATGGACAGGGAGGCCTGGTGTGCTGCGATTCATGGGGTCACAAAGAGTCGGACACAACTGAGCAAATGAACTGAACTGAACTGAAGGGGGCTTTAATTGGAGGAAGAAATGTCAACTCACTCCAGTATTCTAGCCTGGGAAACCCCATAGACAGAAGAGTCTGGTGGGCTATAGTTCATGGGGTCACAAAGAGTAGGATATGACTGGGAATCAGCAGAGAGAGGTGACTTTAATACCCCACTTCCATCAACAAATAGATCACTCATACAAGAAATCAATAAGAAACAGTGGACTTAAATGATATATTAGACCGATTGAACTTAATGGATATCTATAAAACATCCCATTCAAAAATAGTAGAATACACATTCTTTTCTTTAAAAAAAAATATTTATTTGGCTGTATCAGGTCTTAGTTATGGCACACAGGATCTTTATTGGGCAATGCAATGTTTTTCATTGTGGCACACAGACTGTTCTTTGTGGTGTGCAGGCTTCTCTAGTTGTGGTTCACGGGTTTCTCTCTTTGTCAAACACAGGCTCTGGAGAGTACAGGCTCAATAGCTGAAACATATGGGATCTCTAGTTGGGGCATGTGGGCTTAGTTGCCTCCACTGGCAAGTGAAATATTAGTACCTTTACCAGGGATCAAATACACATCCCCTGCATTGAAAGGAGGATTCTTAATGATTGTATCAGCAGGGAAATCTCGCACATTCTTTTCAATTGTGAAGAGTGAAGTTTCTCTAGGATATATCACATGTTAGGCCACAAATAAATATCTACAAACTTAAGAAAACAGAATTTCTGTAAAGACATTTTCTAACTAGAACATTAAAAAAAAATTAGAAATCAACTACAACTTCAGGAGAGTGCAAAATTATTTCAAAGAGAGAAAATTATAGCAATACAATCTAATTCAAGAAATCAGGAAAATCCCAAACTGCCTAACCTCCCAGCTGAAGAAACTGGAAAAAAAATTTTTTTTCAAAATGAGGGTAAGAAAGAAAATAATAAAGAACAGTGAGAAATTGAATAAAATAGAGATTAAAAAATAAAAGAAAAAAATCAATGCCACAAAGAGCTATTATTTTTTTAAGAAAAGATAAGCAAAATTGATAAACCTTTAAACAGGGTCATCAAAAGAAAAGAGGGAAAACTGCTAGGCCATTCAGGTATCAGTTCAGTCACTCAGTTGTGTTCGACTCTTTGCGACCCCATGAATCACAGCATGCCAGGCATCCCTCTCCATCACCAACTCCTGGAGTTTACTCAAACTCATGCCCATCAAGTCGGTGATGCTATCCAGCCATCTCATCCTCTGTTGTCCCCTTCTCCTCCTGCCCCCAATCCCTCCCAGCATCAGGATCTTTTCCAATGAGTCAACACTTCGCATGAGGTGGCCAAAGTATTGGAGTTTCAGCTTTAGCATCGGTCTTTCCAATGAACACCCAGGACTGATCTCCTTTAGGATGGACTAGTTGGATCTCCATAACCTGAATCAAATCTATTATGATTATACAGTGAAAGTGAAAATTTGATTCAAAGGATTAGATCTAATAGAGTGACTGAAGAAATATGGATGGAGTTTTGTAGCATTATACAGGAGGCAGTGATCAAAACCATCCCCAAGAAAAAGAAATGCAAAAAGTAAAAATGATTGTCTAAGGAGGGCTTACAAATAGCTGAGAAAAGAAGAGAAGCAAAAGACAAAGGAGAAAAGGAAAGATATACCCAAAAAGAAAGATATACTCTTTGAACACAGAGTTCCAAAGAAGAGCAAGAAGAGATAAGGAAGTCTTCCTAAGTGATCAGTGCAAAGAAATAGAGGACAACAATAGAATGAGAAAAAGAAGAGATATTTTAAAGAAAATTAGAGATACCAAGGGAATATATATTTTAGGGATGACCTTTTAGGAATATGTGAACCAAAATGGACTGGAATGGGAGAATTTAATGCAGATGACCATTATGTCTACTACAGTGGGCAAAAATAATTTAGAAGAGACAGAGTAGCCCTCAGAGTCAACAGGGGTTCAAAATGTAGTACTTGGGTGCAATCTCGAAAATGACAGAATGATTTCTGATCATTTTTAGGCAAATGATGCAATATCACAGTAATCCACATCTATGCCCCACTATTAATGCTGAAAAAGTTGAACTTGAATGGTTTTAATGTGACCTGCAAGACCCTCTAGAACTAATACCCCAAAAGATGTCCTTTTCATCATAGGGAACTGGAATGCAAAAGTAAGAAGTCAAGAGATACCTGGAGTAACAGGCAAATTTGGCCTTGGAGCACAAAATGAAGCAGGGCAAAGGCTAACAGAGTTTGTCAAGAGAACACACTGGTCATAGCAAACACCATCTTCCAACAACACAAGAGATGACTCTATACATGGATGTCACCAGATGGTCAATACTGAAAACAGATGAATTATGCTCTTTGTAGCAGAAGATGGAGAAGCTCTATACAGCCAGCAAAACCAAGACCAGGAGCTGAATGCAGCTCAGATCATAAACTCCTTATTGCAAAATTCAATCTTAAATGGAAGAAAGTAGGAAAAACCACTAGCCCATTCATGTATGACCTAAATAAAATGCCTTATGATTACACGGTGGAAATAAAAATAGATTCAAGGGATGCAACCTGATAAAGTGCCTGTTGTACAAGAGGCAGTGATCAACAACATCTGTAAGAAAAATAAATGTAAAAAGGCAAAATGGTTGTCTGAGGAGGCCTTACAAATAGCTGAGAAAAGAAGAGAAGCTAAAGTCAAGGGAGAAAAGGAAATATATGCCCATTTGAATGGGGAGTTCCAAAGAATGGGAAGGAGAGATAAGAAAGACTTCCTCATTGATCAATGCAAAGAAATAAAGGAAAACAATAGAATAGAAAAAAACTAGAGATCTCTTCAAGAAAAGTAGAGATACCAAGGGAATATTTCCTTAAAAAATGAACACAATAAAGGACAGAAAGGGTATGGACAGAAGCAGAAGAGATTAAGAAGAGGTGGAAAGAATACAAAGAAGAACTAAGCAGAAAATAAATAAATAAATAAACATCTTAATTACTCAGATAACTACCATGGTGTGATCACTCACCTAGAGCCATAAATCCTGAAGTCTGAAGTCAAGTGAGCCTTAGGAAGCATCACTGTGAATGAAGCTAGTGGAGATGATGGAATTCCAGCTGAACTATTTCAAGTTCTAAAAGATGATGCCATGAAAGCACTGTACTCAAGATGCCAGCACATTTGGGAAACTGAGCAGTGGCCACAGGAATGATAAAGGTCAGTTTTCATTCCAATCTCAAAGAAAGGCAATGTCAAAGAATATTCAAACTACTGCACAATTGCACTCATTTCACAGGCTAGCAAAGCAGTGCTCTAAATTCTCCAAGCTAGGCTACAACAGTATGTAAACCAGGAATGCTCAGATGTTCACACTGGATTTAGAAAAGACAGAGGAATCAGAAACCAAATTGCCAACACCCTTTGAATCATAGAAAAAGCAAGGGAATTCCAGTAGAAAACATCTACTTCTGCTTCTTTGACTATGCTAAAGCCTTTGACTGTGTGGATTACAACAAATTGTGCAAAAATCTTAAGGAGATGGGAATACCAGACCACATTAAATGTGTCCTGAGAAACCTGTATACAGGTCAAAAACCAACAGTTAAAACCAGACATGGAACAATGGACTAGTTCCAAATTGGGAAAGGAGTACCTCAAGGTGGTATATTGTCACTCTGCTTATTTAACTTATATGTAGAGTACATCATGTGAAATTCCAGGCTGGATGAAGCACAACCTGGAATCAAGATTGACAGAAGAAATATCGATAACCTCAGATATGCAGATGACAGCACCCTTATGGCAGAAAGTGAAGAGAAATTAAAGAGCCTCCTGTTGAAGGTGAAAGAAGAGAGTGAAAAAGCTGGCTTAAAACTCAACATTCAAAGAAGTAAGATCATGGCATCAGGTCCCATCACTTCATGGCAAATAGATGAGGAAGAGTTGACAGAGTTCCTTTCCAGGGCTCCAAAATCACTGCAGATGGTGACTGCAGCCATGAAATTAAAATACACTTGCCCCTTGGAAGAAAAGCTATGACAACCTAGACAGAGTATTAAAAAGCATAGATATTACTTTGCCAATAATGGTCCAGCTAGTCATAGCTATGCTTTTTCCAGTAGTCACGGACCATAAGAAGGCTGTTGGACCATAAAGAAGGCTGAGTGCCAAATAATTGATGCTTTTGAACTGTGATGTTGGATAAGACTCTTGAGAGTCCTTTGGGCATCAAGGATATCAAATCAGTCAATTCTAAATAAAATTAGTCCTGAATATTCTTTGGAAAGACTAATGCTGTAGCTGTATCTCCAATACTTTGGCCACCTAACACTAAGAGCTGACATGTTAGAAAAAGCCTTGATGCTAGGAAAAATTGAAGGCAGGAAGAGAAGGGTTTGAAGGCAGGAGTAGAATGCATGAAGGCAGTGGACAACAGTGTTGAATGACATCACTGAGTCAATGGACATGAATTTGCTCAAGCTCCATAAGATGTTGAAGGACAGGGAACCCTGTCATGCTTCAGTCCATGGGGTTGCAGAGTAGGACATGACTGAGTGGCTGAATGATAACAACAATGAGAAATGAAAGAAGAGAAGTTACAACAATTATCACAAAAATACATATATCACAAAGAATATTATAAATCGGTATTTACCAAAATGTTGCACAGAATAGAATAAATGGCTAAATCTCTAGAACCTATCTTTAAAAAAAGTGAATCAGAAAGACATAGATACATAAGCAGATCAGTCGCTAGTACTAAAATTTATTCAGTATTAAGAAAACTCTCAGCACACAAATATTCAGAACCAGACAGCTTCACAGAGGAGATATAAAACACTTAAAGATGTGTTAACATCTATCTTTCTCAAACTATTTCAAAATTTGGAAAAGAAAGAATACTTCCAAACTCAATCTATGAGGCCAGCCTTACCTTTATAGCTCATCAAAAATTGTAAGTCAGTATATTTAAACAATGCAAAACTTCTTAAACAAATATTCACAAACTGAATTGAACAATACATAAAATGATCATACAACATGTTCAAGTGGAATTACCCAAAGGTAGTCCAATATCTGCAAACCATTCAACTTGATACACCACTTTAATAACACAATGTGTAAATATCACATGACCATCTCAGTAGATGCAGAAAAAAATCTTGACAAAATTCAGCATCCTTTTTTTCCTAAATGGTAAAAATTCTCAACAGAGTGGGCAGATAGGGAACATATCTCAGCACTGAGTGAGTGAGTGAAGTCGCTCAGTCGTGTCCGACCCTTTGCGACCCCATGGACTGTAGCCTACCAGGCTCCTCCCTCCATGGGATTCTCCAGGCAAGAGTACTGGAGTGGGTTGCAGTTTCCTTCTCCAGGGCATCTTCCCAACCCAGGGATCGAACCCGGGTCTCCCGCATTCCAGGCAGAAGCTTTAACCTCTGAGCCATATAAAGGCTATTAAAAAGCAGAGACATTACTTTGCCAACAAAGGTCTGTCTAGTCAAAACTATAGTAATCATGTATGGATGTAACAGTTGGACTATAAAGAAAGCTGAGTGCTGAAGAATTGATGCTTTTGAACTGTGGTGTTGGAAAAGATTCTTGAGAGTCTCTTGGACTGCAAGGAGATCCAACTAGTCAACCCTAAAGGAAATCAGTCCTGAATATTCATTGGAAGGACTGATGCTGAAGCTGAAACTCCAACATTTTGGCCACCTAATGTGAAAAACTCTCATTGGAAAAGACCTTAATGCTGGGAAAGGTTGAAGGCAGGTGGAGAAGGTGATGACAAAGGATGAGATGCTTGGATGGCATCACTGACTGGATGGACATGAGTTTCAGTAAACTCCGTGAGCTGGTGATAGACAGGGAAGCCTGGCATGCTACAGTCCATGGAGTCACAAAGAGTCAGACACGACTCAGCAACTGAACTGAACTGAATGACAAAATCATTACACACAATGATGAAAAACCAAAAGATTTTCCTCTAAGATAAAGAATATGAAAAGGGTACACAATGATGTCTTTTCTGCTTAGCACAGTATTGGAAATCCTACCTGTAGTTATGAGATAAAAAAAAGAAATAAAAGGTATCCAAACTGGAAGTCAAGAAGTAAAACTCCCAGTATTTACAGCTGACATGATACTATATATGTGTGTGTGCTAAGTTTCTTCAGTTGTGTCTGACTCTTTGTGACGCTATGGACCAGAGTCTACCAGCCTCCTCTGTCCATGGGATTTTCCAGGTAAGAACACTGGAGTGGGTTCCTGTGCCATCCTCCAGTGTATCTTACCAACCCAAGGATCAAATCCACATCTCATGTCTACCTGCATTGGCAGCTGAGTTCTTTATCGTTAGTGCCACCTCGGAAGCCCAATATTGTATATAGACAACCCTAAAGTCTCCACCAAAAACTTAGAACTAATAAGTTAATACAGTAAAGTCACAGCATACAAGATTACTGTGCATACATTTGTTGTTATTCTATACATTAATAATGAAACATTAGAAAGAGAAATCAGGAAAGCAATTACTTTTGCAAACATATCAAAAGTAATAAAACATCTAGAAATAAATTTGAGGTTAAAGATGTATATTCTAAAAACTTCAGACACAGATGAAGCAAATTGAAGACAATGCATATAAATGGAAATATATCTTGTGTTTAAGAAATGGAAGAGTTTTTTTTTTAATTTATATTGATTTTCCATTTATTTCCCCACCTATCTGTAATCTTTCCATTCATCTGTGCATTCATTCATCATCTAACAGCTTCTATATCTGTTATATACTATTTAGACATTATAGGACATTTGAAAGTAACATCATTCCTATGGTTCAATATTTTTAAAATGTCTACACTATGCAAAGCTATCTATAGATTTAATGCAATAATTATAAAATATCAATATTAATTTTCATAGAATTGCAACTAATACTCTTAAAATGTGGATGCAACCAAAAAAAAAAAAAACTAAATTTTCAAAGCAATCTTGGAATAAAAAGAACAAAGCTGAAGTTTTATGCTCCCTGATTTCACTATGCTATAAAGCAACAATAATCAAAAGAGTATTGTATTGGCACAAAAGCAGACACATATATAAATAGAAGAGAATAGGAAGCCCAGAAATAAACATATATGGTCAATTAATATGTGATAAAAGAGGCAAGAATATACAATGGAGAAAGATAGTTTCTTCAATAAGTGGCATTGGGAAAACTGGACAGCTACACGTAAAAAAAAGATCATTCTCCACACCACATACAAAAATAAACTCAAAGATCTAAATGTGAGACAAGAAATCATAAAATTTCTAGAACAAAATATAAGCTGTAACACTTTGACATAGATATTAGGGGGAAAAAAATTGTATCTGTCTTCCCAGACAAGGAAACAAAGCAAAAATAAACAAATGGAACCTAATCAAACTGAAAAGCTTTTGCACAGAGAAGGCAACCAAGAAAAAAATGAAAAGTCACACATGAATAGGAGAAGACAATGTCTGATAAGAAGTTAATATTAAATAAATATAAATAACTCATACAACTCAATGTAAAAAAACACAAACAATCTACTTAAAAACTTGGCAGAGGACCTGAGTAAGCATTTTCCCAAAGAAGATATTTGGATGGCCAAAAGGCACATAAAACAAAAGTCAGCATCACAAATTATCAGGAAAATATAAATGAAAACCACAATGAGTTATCATCTCACACCTGTTAGAATGGCTATTATGAAAAAGATCACAAAAAACAGGTGTTGGTGAGGATATGAACTAAAGGGAACTATAGTACACTATTGGTGGGAATGTAAATTGTTACAGCCACTATGGAAAACATTATGGGGCTTCCTAAAAACTAAAAATACAGCTAACATTAATAAATCCAGCAGTTCCACTACTGAATGTATATCCAAAGAAACAAACACACTGATCTGAAAAGATATATGCACTCCAGTGTTCATAGCATTATTTACCATAGCCAAGATACGAAAGCAACATAAGTGTACATCAATATATGAATAAATAAAGTCATGGCATATATACATATGTGCATGTGTGTGTGTGTGTGTGTGTGTGTGTATACATATATACATATGTAAGGCTTCCAGGGTAGCTCAAATTGTAAAGAATTTGTCTTCAACATGGAAGACCTGGGTTTGATCCCTGTGTTGGGAAGTACACATGCCAGTATTCTTGCCTGGAGAATTCCGTGGACAGAGGAGCTTGGCAGGCTACAGTCTGTGGGGTTGCACTGCAGTTGTTAGATGACTGAGTGACTAACACTTTCACTTTTTCACTTTTCCATTACATATATATAATGTATATATATATATATATATTATACATTTCACTTTTCCATTGTATATATATATATATATAATGGAATATTATTTATACACAAAAAGAACAAAATTTTCCCACTTGAAACATCATGAATGGACCTGGAAGTTACTGTTTAGTTAGAAAGAAAAATACTGTATGTTTTCACTTACATGTGATTCTGAAATTTAAAACAGAGAAGTATAACAATGCATAAACAGACAGATACAGAAAACAAACTAGTGGTTAGCAGTGGGAAGGGGGGTGAGGAAAGGGGCAATATGGTAGAATGTAATCAAGAGGTACAAACTACAAGATATAAAATAAATAATACACAAGGATGCAATGTACAGCACAGGGAATACAGCCAATATTTTATAATAATTTTATATGGAGCAAAATATATGAAACTATCAAATCACTATATTGTATGGGCAAAAGTAAAGTGATATTGTAATTAAACTATACTTTGGTAAAATTTTATAAAACAGAATAGGAAATTCAGGCATAATATAAGGGTGAAAAGTCATGTCAAACTAAAAAGAATTGATGGAAATTTGAACTTAGGGTAATGAGATGTCCAAGTGCTTTAATTTCTGTCTTCAATAGCTGAAGAACTGATATGTGGAATAGCAGTAAAACCTGTATTACCATATAACCTAAACTAGGAGAAAATTTTTCAATGTTTTTAGGGAAAATGAAGGTAAAATTGATTGCCTGGGCAATTAATGAGTTATCTGTCAATGAGGTTCATCTAGCAAAAATACTGAACATTCATTTGTTTAAAATGTTGTAGAAGGGATTCAAGTTTTGGAGGAAGGAAATGAAAGATCTTGTCTTAGTCTAATTCCAGATGTTCTAAAAGAAATTCCATAGACTAGGTGGCTTAGAGAATTTAATTCTCATCATTTGAGAAGATATAGGTCCAGAGTTAAGACTCCAGCATATTGTCTAGTAAAGAGACATTTTTTTGTTCATTCATGGTTCATCCTTAATATATTCACACATGGTAAAAGGGGCAAGGGAACTCTCTGGATCTCTTTTATAAAGATACTATTACATTCATGACTGCTCTACTCTCATTACCCCAATATTAATACCTTCCAAAGGCCCCATCATCGTTTATTTTAACAAATGAGTTTTTTGAGGAAACAGTCTACAACAGGTCTCAAAGTTCTCTTTCTTACTCTGGGTCTATGTGCAAGTTCCCTTAGGCATTCAGATACAGGAACCTTAGTGTGACTCTGGGCAAAATTATGAAGGTAAGCCATCTTATTTTTCAATATCTCTTTCCTTTACTGGGATCATTTACTGTTACTTGTGGCTGCCCAATAAACTCCACCATTTCCTTAACTAGTAGTTAAGGTCATTCCTGGCAGAGTGAATGCTTTGTCCCTCCCCAAAGTGGATCCAAATGGAAGAAATGACAATCTACAATCTCAATAAGCCCAACAGAATACATATCAATTAAAGCACAGACAGCAGAGGTTATACGTCTATATCACTGTGTACAGGCATATTTCCTGAAGTCCTTTGTGAGGAGCTTTGAGATATTATGGTTTTGAATCATGGTAAATGCATTTTCTACTGATCATCATAAAACAAAATTTGATCTATGAAGATAAGGGCATTCCTAACAATAAGATTTTTGTTCAGACATCCCTAGAAACCTGAGATTCTTGTACAAGTGTGGCAGGGCATTATATCCAACAAAAGTATGTATCAAAATGACCCTGTCATTCTGGTCTTTCTGCCTTGGCGTAAGTCAGAATCTCATCGTAATGTAAAGCACACACATTTTTAAGTAAGGCTCTGAAAAACAAAGGCCTTTCAGAAAGACTTTAAATTCAGTAACATTATACAGAAATCTCAATGCTCCAGAATCTAGTACCTATCAGTGCTTCACAGCAAACACTTACTGGATTCCCTTCTCACAAACCTCTGTATTCTGTCTACTTTTGTGTGAATATTTTGCGTCTCAAAGGTATAAAATTTGAAGTGTTTTTTATAACTAGACCTGTAATATTTATAGTCACAAGTTTTGTCAAAACCATCCTCTGTTCCCTTAGCAAATGAAGTGTGATTAGTGAGATACAGACTAAAATGATAAATGCCTACTCTCAGATATTGTCACCCTGTCAGTTTAACCAGAAGACAAAGGCATCAACCATCACACATTTTCCCCCATTGGCCCAATAAAAATATGTTGGATCATATTCCTCATTTTGTCTGCAAATGTCACTGAAAGAAGCCCCATAGATATTTGTACATCAGCACAGCAAAGTGATTAAGTACACAGCTTTTTTTTTTCATTTAACAAATGTTTATTTTTTTTATTTTATTTTTTTAAATTTTTTTTTATTTTTTATTTTTTTAATTTTTACTTTATTTTACTTTACAATACCGTATTGGTTTTGCCATACATTGACATGAATCCACCATGGGTGTATATGAGATCCCAATGTGGGAGGGGGATTCAGGATTGGGATCTCATAGTACACAGCTTTTTAATGATACATTGGTACTATCATTCAAGCAATTCTGCTACTAAATCATTTCTTTACTTTCTACTAGTTATTTCCATTTCACACTTCAGAAACTAAGCCACATAAATATTGCATCTACTTTCAAGAACACCTTTTCTGTAGTAGATCTTGAGGTGAAGCTGAAGACATACAGATGAATAAAGTTATGATCTCTCCCCTAAACATTTTGAGAGACTGTTGAAGGAGACAGATTTGTAAACAAATGTAAACATGTAGTAGTAATGTGTAATATATTATAACAAGTTCATGTCCCAGGTGTTATGGAACTCTAGAAGAGGAAACATTTTTTAACCTAGTTGAAAAATCTTTAAAAATATGAGGGAAGATGTATTATAACAAAAAGCAAACAATATACAAAGGTACATCAGAGATAAATGAATGGAGATATTCAGGAAATTGTAAATCACTTGAAGTAGCTGAAATCAGGGCCAGTTTTCTGTGTAGCTGCACATGGCTCCCCACTCAGAAGGGCCCTGTATTTTATTTAATAATCTGTCATCACCATTTTGAAAGTATTAATAAAATTTGAGAAAAAGTTTTACACTGGCCCCACAAATTAGTTAGACTTAATTATAGTGAAGGGTGACTATGGGGAGAATGTTGAAAAAGGAGACAAAAAATATGGTAGACAAGTGTGCATTCATAAAGGTTACTGGATGCTCTGCAAAATGTTTGAACTTTATCCTACATATAATAAAGAATCACTAATGGCACCCCACTCCAGTACTCTTGCCTGGAAAACCCCATGGACAGAGGAGCCTGGCAGGCTGCAGTCCATGGGGTCACGATGAGTCGGACACGACTGAGCGACTTCACTTTCACTTTTCACTTTCATGCATTGGAGAAGGAAATGGCAACCCACTCCAATGTTCTTGCTTGGAGAATCCCAGTGACGGTGGAGCCTGGTGGGCTGCAGTCTACGGGGTCGCACAGAGTCGGACACGACTGAGGTGACTTAGCAGCAGCAGCAAAGAATTTTAAACAGGACAGTGGCATAAAATTTTAATATCATTCAAATAATTTTCTAAGGATTGTATATAGAGAGAATCAGAGGATGGGATGAGATGGAAGCTGTTAGAAGAATACTAAAAATATTGAAGTTGAGAGATAGTTGAAAGTTAAAATAAGTCAATGGGAGTGCAAATGGACAAAAAGCTATTCACTAAAACTCACAGTGTTTGGGACAAAATACCAGAAATGCCATATTTAATTGTTCTTATGCAGGTCTAACCTCTCAATCATTAAAAGAAAATGTAATTACTATCAGCACAGTTGAGACCATTCCTATGAGTATCAAATTCAATATATTCAACAAGTATTCTGCTCTGTACATGGCACATAATTTTGTCTTGTACAGCTTTCCTTAAAACCAAGCTTTTCAGCAGTAAGAACAGGTTCATTCTCAACAATCTTTTAAACCTATGCTTAAAATTGAAAATAATT
>SJYT01005164.1:46460-73490 GCA_006410635.1 Cephalophus harveyi
AAAAAAATAATAAATTTAAAAAAAGAAAAATATAAATTTTTTAAACTATAAAGACATAAGAGCTTATAATTTTCTACTTATAAAATGGCTTAAAAACATATATCAATGAAACTTAATAAAGAGTCTGAAATAGACCCATACTACTATGCTCAATTTATTTTTGAGCTAAGGGAATTCAAAGAAGTGTGTCTTTTCAGCAAATAGTATCCGTACTGGAATCTATACACAAACAACCACAATTCACTCCACAGCACTTACTATTACAAAAAGTAACTTGAATTAGAATATAGCCAAAGGGTAACTAAATTATATAACCTGCATAAGAAGGCACAGGGAGAATCTTAGTGACTTTAGGTTAATTAGATATCTTACATAGGACTCAAAAAGCACAAATTATGTAAGACCCATAAATTGAACTATACCAAAATTAAATGCCTTGCTCTTTTAGAGACAGTATCAAGACACTGTTAAGGAGTGGAAAAAGCAAACTACAGGTTGGGAGAAAATATCTGCAAAACATACACTTGACAAAAGGTTATAAAATATAAAACCTCTTATAACTCAGTAATATGAATATGAACAACACAAATTTTTAATGGGCAATAAATTTAAATAGGCAATGTACCAAAGAAAATACACACATGGCAAATAAACCATGAAAAGACACTCAACATCATTAGCCATTAGGAAAAGCAAATAAAACCACAATGAGATATACCACTACACACCCATTAGAGTGACTTACATTCAAACTGACAAAACCAAATTTTGGCAAGGATATGGAACCACATGGAACTAAAACTGCTGGTGGAGATGCTAAATGTAAAACCATTTTGGAAAACAGCTTGGAAGAATTCTACTCTTAAGTATTTATGCAAGAGACAGGGAAATACATGTCTACATACATCAAGACTTGAATTTCAATCACAATAGGTGATTTATTCATAGCAATCACCAACTGTAATGATTCAAATATCAGTCTTCTGTGGATAAACAGATTTTAGTATATTCATATAATGAAATATTAATCAGCAGTAAAAAGAAATCAACTGATATACTCAATAATATGGGAATCTCAACAAACTATGTTAAGTGAAGTAAAGTCAGACACAAAAGACCACATACCATATGTTCATTTATATGAAATTTTAGAGGATTTATAGTGTTAAAAAGAAGATCAGAGGTTGCCAAGAGTTAAGGGCACTAGGAGGCAATTAATTGCAAATGGAGACTTTCAGGGGTTATGCAAATGTCCTATACCATGAGTATAGTGGTGATTACATATTGTACATATGTCAAAACTCATCAGAACTTTAAAATCAACTAATTTATAATTTAAATAATATTTCAATAAAGTTGATTCTTAAAATATATCAGAATGGAAGATATGAAATAGTCATCATGTGCTGATTACATGCTTGTTTACATAGAAACCACAAGGGAATCTACAAAGAAGGTACTAAAATAAGTACATGTCAACATTATGGTTGACAATTCAACAAGAATACCTGACAAAAATATAAATACTTGATATACTGTAACCAAGCTGAAAGTACAACCAAGGAATCTATGAGAAAAAAAACTCCAAAGAAAATATAAGTAAAAATCTTCATAAATTTAAGCCTTGAATTTATGACAAAAAAATTTATTAATATATGTTATCTTAAAGCTCAACATTCAGAAAACGAAAATCATGGCATCTGGCCCCATCACTTCATGGGAAATAGATGGGGAGACAGTGGAAACAGTGTCAGACTTTATTTTGGGGGGCTCCAAAATCACTGCAGATGGTGATTGCAGCCATGAAATTAAAAGATGCTTACTCCTTGGAAGGAAAGTTACGACCAACCTAGACAGCATATTCAAAAGCAGAGACATTACCTTGCCAACAAAGGTCCATCTAGTCAAGGATATGGTTTTTCCAGTGGTCATGTATGGATATGAGAGTTGGAGTGTGAAGAAAGCTGAGCATAAAAGAATTGATACTTTTGTGGTGTTGGAGAAGGCTCTTGAGAGTCCCTTGGACTGCAAGGAGATCCAACCAGTCCATCCTAAAGGAGTTAAGTCCTGGGTGTTCACTGGAAGGACTGATGCTGAAGCTGCAACTCCAGTACTTTGGCCACCTCATGCGAAGAGTTGACTCATTGGAAAAGACTCCGATGCTGGAAGGGATTGGGGGCAGGAGGAGAAGGGGATGACAGAGTATGAGATGGCTGTATGGCATCACTGACTCGACGGACATGAGTTTGGGTAAACTCCGGGAGTTGTTGATGGACAGGGAGGCCTGGCGTGCTCCAATTCATGGGGTCGCAAAGAGTCAGACATGACTGAGAGACTGAACTGAACTGAACTGATCTTCCTCTACCAAAATTTACAATTCCTATGATAATATACTGTATTAGGCATTATCTATTGTTGTTTAACAAATGACCCCTAAAATTTTGCAAGTTAAGCCACAAATATTCATTATTTCACAGAGTTTTTCAGGATCAGGAATCTGGAATGACTTGGCTCCATGATACTTGCTAGGATTTCTCAAAAATCTCTAGTCAAAGTATGATCCAGGCTATAGTCTCTAAGACTCAACATCCAGACTATAGTATCTAAGACTCAACATCCAAGCTATAGTCTCTAAGACCCAAGTGGAGCTGGAAGATCTGTTTCCAAGTTCATTCACACTGATATTTGGCAAAAGGCTCAGTTCCTCACCATATGAATCCCTGCACAGGACTACTCATGACATGATTTCTACCAGAACAAGCAAAACATACACATACAAGATAGACAGAAACCAATATGGAAACCACAACTGTTTTATAACCTATTCTCAAAATGACATTCCACCACTTTTTCTGTGGTCTATTTGTTAGAAGTGAACCAGTAAGTCCAGCTCACACTCAAGGGGCAGAGATTTCAAAAGGTTATAAATACAGGAGATAGGAATCATTGGGAGTTAACACCAATTAAAAAAAATTAAAAGAGATGACCTTACTTATAATCAGAAATAATGTGAAATAAAATGGAATGTATCATATTATTTCATATCCATTAGGCTGCCGTCTCTGGGGTCGCACAGAGTCGGACACGACTGAAGCAACTTAGCAGCAACAGCAGCAGTTGCATAACATAAATAAAAAGCCTATCAGTTCTTGGCAAGGGGGTAGGACCATAAAGAGTCCTATTTATTCAGACAGAAGTATAAAATCACATTACAGAGCAGTCTTGCAATTTCTCACACAGTTTACAATGGCTCAGCAATTCCAATCAGATATATAATTTAGAGAAACTCTTACATATATTTTAGACAACAGTATCTTCCAGACAAATAAAGGCTGTTCACCACAGCCTTGTTTGCTTCTACAAAATTCTGGAAAAATCCTAAATACTCATCAACAGAGGAATGGACAAATAAATCAGTTGTACCAAAGGATACTATATAACCTATAAAGTGATCAAATTAAAGCTAAGTAAATCCATATATATAGATCACAAAACAATACTAAGTAAGATAGTAAAGTAATATGTAAGACAGTAAAGTAATATGCAAAGCACATTCAGATCCACGCAAATATTTCTAATATGCACAAAGCACAGTTATTCTATTAATAATACATAAATCATAAGGATACATTCTAAATAAATGATCGCAGTTTATGCTATCATTATTAGAGGAAAAACAGAGGGGAAAAAAGCATTATTTCAATAATAAAATTTAAAAAAAAATCAAGACAAGTAATGTTTATTAATTCTAGGTGGTATTATATTATTCTTATAATTTATTGTAGTTACTAAAATTTTCACAAATATGCTAGTGGAGCATCCAGGCACCTGACAAACCTAAATATAAGTAACATATACTTCTTTTTCTAAAGGAAATTATACCTTCATATCAGTGAGCTCTTATTACAGTAAGAAGCACCATAAAAATGGTAGCTTTAAAAGAACTATCTCTTATTCTCCTGTATCTGAGTCTGTTTAAAATCTGCAGACTAAAACTGCACGTCTGGGGAAAAATCTATTCTACTCCACAGTGAATGCAGGGGTAATTTAGGCATGTCCTACTCCTGGACTTCTTAATAACATGTAATCCTTCCTAAAAGAAAACTGAAAGACCTTTTAACATTAAGGTTTAGGTTTCTAAAAGTTATAGATTCTTCAACTGGTAGTTAATACTAACTGTAGGTTAAAATTTTTTCATAATTAGACATATACAGAGGAAAATACGTGAAAATAGCCATATTTCCTTTCCTCTTATTCACCTTTAAAAGATATGGGGTGGGAGGTGGGAAGGGGATTCAGGATTGGGAGCTAATATACACCCATGGTGGATTCATGTCAATGTATGGCAAAACCAATACGGTATTATAAAGTAAAATAAAGTAAAAATAAAATTTTTTTAAAAATTAAAAAAAAAGAAGCAAAATTAAATTTACTTTTATTGCAAATTCCATTATATTTCTAATTAAGTTATTATGCCAACATAGTATAAATACAGTGAGGAGCAAATAAACATCACTTCACTAATTCTTATTCTCACTATAAAAAGTTTAAGGTAACCCAATGAGAAAAAAATGTCTGCAATAAAGAAAATAAAGAACACTAAAATTGTATAGCTGGTTAGGTGGCCATTATTAATTTATTGCCATTTTATAGATGAGGACTTGAGATATTAAAGGAATTTTTGAGTGGAATTAAAGAAAAACGTTTTTTTTGCAAAAACACCAGGCCTTGGAACAGGATATTCTGAGACTTCTCTTCCAGGACTCTTTCCATAACATCAGCAACAAATGAATGTGCATTTCTCAGTCCAAGAAGATAACAGGAAAAGATGATGGCTGTCTGAACAAGCATGACTGAAGAGATGAGTTTCACTCTTCAGGTCTTTCTAACTTTTCTTGACATTTATTTTTACCCAAAACTTAGAGCTCATCCATATCAATTTCTAATTTTTATTTAATCACCCTACTCCCAAAAATATTCATGTTGTCAACTGCTGCTCCCCTCCAGATTCATGCCATTTCTGTTAACCTGGGAGTATCCTAGTGTGTATTTCAGTATATTTTACAGTATTATAACTCAAGGAAAAAAAGAAAAATAGTTATAGTTATCTCAGATAATTTTAAAGAAACTTGTTCTAATTTTTCCTTACACTTGAAACTTCCAGTCCTGTGATAGTTAATTTCATATGATAACTTGACTGGATTGCACCATGCCCATAGTATTTAGCTAAGGATTATTTCTGGGTGTGTCTATAAGGTATTTCTGGATAAGATTAACATTTGAATTTGTCAGCTGAGAAAAGCAGATCGCCCTTCCCAATGTGAGTGGGCCTCACTGAATCACTGAAGGCCTGAACAGAAGAAAAGTCTAAGAAAATAATTCTCTCTGCCTGATTGTCTCTGAACTGGACATTGGTCTTTTCTGGCCTTCCAACTTAGATTGACTAGAACTTTCACCATCAGCCCTCCCAGTTCTCAGGCCTTTAGTCTTGACTGGAACTCCTGGGTCTGAGATACTTAGCCTCCATAAATATGTGCGCCAAAAGCTTAATTCTATTTCTAAATAAAGTCATATATTTATTATACACACACACAGGCACACATACACACGTGTGTGTGTGTGAATGTATGTATGTGTGTGTATGAGAACTGCTCACTATGTAGATATTCAGATAGACAGAACGGGGTGGGGGGGATAAATGTGGAGATAGAATCCTAAATATGCAAAGTCCCATAACAGAATCCTCAAAAATTCCATAGCTGATTTCCTGAGTAACCTATTAGCTAATACTGGGCTACTAATTTACTTGCATAAGAATTTTGGCTTTTAATTAATTGACAAAATGACAAAAGGCAAATTAAACAATAATTTGCTATTTAATAATATCAAATAATAGATATTAGAACTAGAATTAATTTAGAGGTTATCTAAATTCAACCTTTGCATTGCACACATGAGAAAAATAAATTATAGAGGTTACATGACTTACCTGCCTTGGTCAAAGGTAGTTAGAGACAAAACTGGATATCGAACATAAGTCCCCATAGTATATTTATTCAGTCTTCTTCCTATTGCACTACATTGTTGGTTTTACAGTTATAATTATAGTTTGACGAGGTCTTTACAATTTTTCTCAAGGTCTCTCATAATGAACACTATAAGATGGCTAGTTGAATGTAGGGGTGTAATGAGCTCCCAGGGAATAAAGTTCAACCATACACCCCATCAGGCAGCAGTCAGCCAGCAACACATACCTAACAATCATTGGTACTGAGAGAACTACATTCACAAAGCAAAAACTTCCCAATATAAGCTTGCAGATGACTGTAAGCAAAGAACAGAATATATTTTACTGTGCCTACACTAACCTCAAAACATTTTTCAAAAATATCTAAAAGATAAAATTCTTCTTGTTAGGATAATTTCACAATTAATCACAAGAGGAAATATTAATATATTTTATTAAATCCATGATTCAAAGAAGCAGAGACTTAGGATAGGTGAATAAGAGTCATGAACACAGGGCAAATACCCTGAAAGACAAAATATGCAGAAGCTGAGAAATATCAAGGAGCTTTTCACACGCTTCCACCAAAGGAAATTTAATGCTACTCACAGAAGGGAATTTGGACCTCAGGATATAACCCAGATTACCTAACACCAAGTGGACGCTCTCCACTTAAAACTCTAGGTTCAAATACTAAATGTTTTTCAGTTGCTAACTCTTGTCAACTCTTTGCAAACCCATGGTATGCAGCACACCAGGCTTTCCTGTCCTTTATTATCTCCGAGTCTGCTCAAATTCATGTCCATTGAGTTGGTGATGCTATCCAACCATCTCATCCTCTGCCACTCCTTTCATCTGTCCTCAATCTTTCCTAGCATCAGGGTCTTTTCCAATGAGTTGGCTCTTCACACGAGGTGGCCAAAGTATTAGAGCTTCAGCATCAGTATCAAATACTGTATAGTAGGAGATCATTTACCCAGAATTTTTAGGACTTAATTTATTCAAGATTATCAGATTCCCTGAGTTTAGATATCCAACAGTTTGAAAAATGATCCCCTCTCCAACTTCTAGATGCAGTTCTTTTTGATTTCCATTTCATTAAATGAACACACACACACATATATATACTTACACAATTACTGTTCATCAGTCACTGAAATTACATCAGCACACACCCTGAATTGTACTTCAACTATTACCATGATGGATTATCATTTAAAAATCATTTTACAACAATTATTTTGTTTCCAATCTTCTGATATCTATTCCCAGTCAAAAGAGAAAAGAACCCCCATATCACTTCTATATTAACTTTGCTGTGCTATGCGTAGTCAGTCATGTCCAACTCTTTGCCACACCATGGACGGTAACCTGCCAGGCTTCTCTGTCCATGGGGATTCTCCAGGCAAGAATACTGGAGTGGGTTGCCATGTCCTTCTCCAGGGGATCTTCCCAACCCAGGGATCAAACCCAGGTCTCCCACATTGCAGATGAATTCTTTACCATCTGAGACAACAGGAAAGCCCAAAATAGTTGTAGTGCATGGACTTAGTTGCTCTGCAGCATGTGGGATCTTCCCAGATCAGGGATCAAACCCATGTCTCTTACATTGGCAGGCAGATTCTTTGCCACTGAGCCACTTTAGAAAGTACTAATTTTTTCCTACTGCAAATTTGTGTTCATCATATGGTTTTCTTAACAAAGCATTAGCAATTACTGGTGATCAAAGAGAAATGGGACGTTTTCTTCTTAAGGAAGTAGAATTAAGCCCTGAATCTCACCACCCACATAGCACACATGTTCATGTCAAAGCTCTCCCCTCTCTTCCTCCCACCCTCTCTCTCTCCCTCTCTATACCACTCCCCCAACTCTGTAATGCTCTAATTCCCACCTAGGAATGACAGGGTGGAAGAAGAGCTCAGTTAAGTTTCTACAGATTGTCCTTTTTTAATAACTGAACCCAAACCTAACTGAATCATGACAACCATGAATGAATCAAACTGAAAGAATTTGTTGAGGAAGTCATTTTTTTGCCAATTCTAAATATAGGTATTTCTGATCCTGGCAAAAATCCCTCATATTGTACAGTCTTCGATTTATGTGGTCTGAAAAGGAGCATAGGAATAAAGTACTGGTAGAAAATAGGTAACAGTTGATCCAATAGAACTTACAATATATTCTGAGCAGCTGAGTGTGGCTGTGGGACATAACAAGTATTGGGACCAATTATATCGAAACTGAGAAGTGGTCACAAATAATGTAAAGACAACTCATTGCTTCAGTTTACTAATCCTTGTATATAAGGGAAACATACATGTTGGATACAAGAAGAACAGTAACCATTTCATAAAAATGATTCAATATTAAAAGAAAAAAACTATCTTTAGTATCCTACACTCAATCTTGCTCAACATATTTCCCCCCAACTTCAGATTATCACTCACCAGATTCCCTTCAGATCACATGTATCCATTCTACTTAAACTGGATAAGTAAGGCCATCCTTACATATATTAGCCAACTTCTTCCTGTAATACTGCCAAAAAACATGTTAAGTTTCTCTCGGTCTTACGTTAAAGTTTTTTGGGTTAGATTCTTGTTGGGAAATATCAAATTGCTATATTTATTTATTTTGACATTCAAAAATGATTTTACTTGCTACAGAGTTAAAGTATAATTTAAATATCTGCTGCTGAAACATTCATTTTTGATATAAGGCATGTCCATTGGCCCAGTAATAAGTATTCCCCAAAATAAATATATAATGGATACTCTGAACACATTTGTACCACACACTGAAAACTGAAAGGAAGAGACTTTCTTTTGAATCACAGATAAATGTATCCCTTCCCTGAAAACAAGGCTCAGCCAATTTGTCAAAATTACTGGTTTCAAAGTAAGAAATCTTTTTTTTTTTTTTTCAATTAACTGGATTTATAGTATTTGGAACTTCATATTACAAAGTGAAAATTGTTCAGTCATATCCAACTCTTTGAGAACCCATGGACTATACAGTCCATGGAATTCTCCAGGCCAGAAACTGGAACAGGTAGTCTTTCCCTTCTCCAGGGGATCTTCCCAACCCAGAGATCGAACCCAGGTCTCTCTTATTGCAGGTGGATTTTTTACCAGGAGGGATTTAAACAGCTTTTGTGTGCTTTTTGCCATTCTTCAAACAAGAACTATAGGCACCTGTTTTTATCCTGCTCCCCAAATGCTCCCAAGAAGCCAGAGAAAACTAAACTGTTCAATTTGTCTTCTATGTCATTCAAAAATTTCTAAGCCTTCAACCACAATTCGATGCAATTTACATCTGCAGTATTTATGAAGAGCTAAATTTCATGTTCAACGCACACCCCCCAAAAAATGTTGTATTTATAAACACATTATGAAATTATAATACCAGGCAAATCCTGGCAGCTCTTTAACCTTCCTTCCAGGTGGAATTCTTAAGTTAGCAAAACTAAGAGGACTTCCTCTTTACCTTGTTAAAGTTAACCAGACCCAAACCCTAGAGTCTACCACTTCACCTACAGCTCTGTTTTTCATCTTTAAAAATCAGCAAGAGATAAAAGCTTT
The DNA here is from genome assembly GCA_006410635.1 of Cephalophus harveyi. NCBI lineage: Eukaryota > Metazoa > Chordata > Mammalia > Artiodactyla > Bovidae > Cephalophus > Cephalophus harveyi. The sequence continues at coordinate 56,046 of SJYT01005164.1, forward strand.
TAAACACTTAATAAACAGCAAGCACACATTCTCTTGATTTCTCATTTTTTTAAATTGACCTGAAAGCACATGTAGAATAGGAAATTCTGCACACAATTTAAAGAACTCACTTCTACACACTATCCTGGAAAGTCTTTCTGTCTTTCAAGAGACAAATGATTCCGTGTGTGTGTGTGTTAATCGCTCAGTCGTGTCTGACTCTTTGTGACCACATGGACTAAAACCTGCCAGACTTCTCTGTCCATGGAATTCTCCAGGCAAGAATACTGGAGTGGATTGCCATTCAGTTCTCCAGAAAATGATTCCATAGATGCATCTAAATAAATAACAGAAATTCCATTTACCTGAAAAAAAGTTATCTCTAGCTAATTAGCCAGAAACAATGACTGCTTGAAAAAGTTAATCGCTCAGTCGTGTCTGACTCTTTGTGACTACATGGACTAAAACCTGCCAGACTTCTCTGTCCATGGAATTCTCCAGGCAAGAATACTGGAGTGGACTGCCATTCAGTTCTCCAGAAAATGATTCCATAGATGCATATAAATAAATAACAGAAATTCCATTTACCTGAAAAAAAGTTATCTCTAGCTAATTAGCCAGAAACAATGACTGCTTGAAAAAACTTAGAATTTTTCACTTTTGAAAGTCCTGTTAACTTTTCCACTGAGCTCTGGTCTAAATTCAAAATCTTTAAAGTTTCTTACCTTTCTATCATATATTACAGTCAAAAATATCCATAAAATCACTGTATTCTTTCTATGAAAGTACTAGAATCATATGGGGTCCATATTTGCATTTAAATGCATCCTTTCTGTCTTAGCCTTTTACTATCACTTTAACTTTTATGTTAATTCACAGATTTATGCTTTTTGTTATTATTACTGGCTTATATGTTCAGATTTTCTATGACTTAATGTGGCATTTTTTATTCAATATAAATTAGTACTCCTCATCACAATCAATGTGTTTTCTACATGGACTTCTCCACCTCTGCTATCAAATCATCAAGTCAACAGGTATTAGCTTGAGAACCAGCCTTACTCATCCCATAAACTACTCCCCTATTTGCTTTGTATTTAGAGCTCCACTCTTCCTTATATTTTCCCATTATACTGTGACTCCTGGTCCTTCTTCCCACTGTATGGTTTTGGGTCACTATCAAATGATTTAAAAATATCTTTTTATATACCTCAATCCTGAGTGGTAGTAAATTCTCTTTTCTTGGCCCACCTCATCTTTGTTCCTCCATTTCCAAGTTGAAGATATTTTGTTATATGCTTTCAGATAATCCTGGTGAGTTGTTCTTATGAAGAAGCAGCTTAGTTTTCGGAAACAGCAAAAAATAAAAATTAAATTTTATTAAGTTCAATAGTTCTCAATACACACATATTGGTTTTTCCACAGCATTGGCCAATTAGTTGAGCTACAATCACATATATTTCATAAGTAAAAATTTTTAATAATTTTCCCAAAATAACCTTTCTGAAGAGATTCAGCCCAAAAGGGGTAAATAAAACATCTAGCACTACTTAAGACTTCAGAAAAAAAAAGAAACAGGTTTTTGGCCTCATAGAAGTTACTACTTTACTAAACTCTTATTAACCATTTCCCCAAAATGTGGCTCTCGCTATAAGACTCTTTGACAATGCCCAATTTAAATCTTAAAACCAAGGTTTAGGCCAATCATCATTGCTATTTTGAAAGACATAAACTCATTTAACTTCAATAATGTGGTAATTACAACATACACATAAAATATTCAATTTAAAACTACTTTATGATTTTTTTCATCAATTTAGGATTTAAGACCCAGTAATTCCAGTTTTACTTAATCCTTTTCTTAAGTCTTTGACATTCTTTTGGAAAGGGTTTTTATTTTTATTGTAAAGCAAACCCTTTACACCACCATTGTCTATTTTCTTGATTTTAAGTCATTCTCTATTCTAAACCATACCCATGAGACACAAAATTGTTTATGCATTTTACATAAATTTAACACAGAGGTCAAGTTTTCTCTACTTCTATTCTGGCACATTTGGCTATGCTGTCAATTTAATTTCAAGGATTGAGCCATCCATGCCACCACCGCCACAAATGCTATCCTTTAATGAGATGAAGATTATCATAATTCTGCATTCTCTGCTAGCCTGCTTATCTTAAAAGTCACAGAAATTATTACAAAGTTTTAATTGGAAGGGTGACTTTGTTAGTAATATTTGCATTTTGAAAGTTTAGTTCAAGTCAAGCCTGGCAACAGGGGGATCAGACTGAAGCTCCTGCAATGGCCAAAACTGGAGACCAAGAAAGTCTGAACTATGGCAGGGGAATGAAGTGATTAAGGAAAGGAGAAGCTGAAGAGACATTTGAGAATAGACACTGGTTGATATTTAGGATCTAAAATTAGTAAGCACGAATTGCTTGTTGACTCTGGGGAGATAATGAGGGAATCAATAAAAACTTTCAGATACCATGTATGTACTACTTAAAAATACAGAGAAAAATTCAGCCCTTCTGCTTGTCTTCTAGGCTGCAGTTTCTTCCATTCTTTTCTATTAATCATCACCCTTCCACCTATTGTCTGCCTTCCAGACACTTGTTAAAAATATTTTGTTCGTTCAATAAAGCCTTTTCCAAGCTTCTCATTACATGTTCATTTCATTATCACTACCTAATTCTCATTTTATTGAGTTAGCCAAAAATTTGTTTGGGTTTTTCTGTATGATCATCTGCAAAAACCCAAACAAACTTTCTGGCCAGCCCAATATATGCAAGAAAGGTGTGTTCCAAAAGATGGACTTCATCTGTCATCTTGATCTGAGGCACATTATACCACTTAGTGAAGATTAGCTTGTGCCTAATTCAGGACTAAACCCTACTGAAGTACATCCATTTACTGATGGAAACTTATGTCTATTTCTTGGCAGGTATAGTTACTTTAAACTACTTTCATGTGTATTTTGTTCTCAGATTTGGATTTCAGTAAGATAATCACTATGGTTATTATTGGTCAAATAAAGAATGAACTTGCAGAAGTGGAATATTTCATCCACATTTATTTTCTACCATTTATTTTGCTGGTTTTACTTCTCTTACTTTAAGCAAGAGCAGCAGCCTGCTCATTTCCACTTTGGTCTAGTGTCAGTGTCCACTTCAGAGCACTTCTCATTTCCTCAGAACAAAGCCTTTCCTAAGCCCAGGGATCGTGGTTCGTGACCACACGGAATGGAAAGGGCGAGCAGCCAAAGGGACAAGAAACAGCTGGAAACCACTGAAGAGAGCTATAGGACATAAAAACATGAGGAATAAAAGCAAGAATATGACTAATGCTTGATATCCAGTGTCGCAAAATATTTTGGAAGTTTTGAGTTGTCTTTTCCTGGGTAACAGCCTTAAAAATCTATGTCCACTCTCTACCTTAAATCTTTTCTGGAATGAGGAGGCGTCATGTCCACATACAAACTAAATCAAAACAGAATAGCAATCATCAGCAAAGACTAAAATCTTAGTGGGTGAAGGACAAATTAAGATTTCTCTTGACAATAAAATGACTCTGACTTGATATTTTATTGATTTAGTGTTTTGATTTTTGATATCCAGTTCGACAACTCTAGTTCATACCAGTTGGAAACTAATTCCTTCTCCCAGACCCATGAGTTCAGGGATTCTTGAAGGTCAATTGCTCTTTAGTTTAATTCCTCACTATTTTATGAAAGTGCCTCTCCAATTTCTTGGTATCTCCAACAACAACAGAATCATATTTGCCAAGACACAGTAACTTCCAGTCAGATACCACCAAAGGAAAATAATGGCACTGTGGGTATTCACATAGGAAAATTTGAGTTTTGCCTTCAAATAAATTTATTGCTCCAAGACCATCAGAAACCACGTCCTGTTCCTGATGCTTACTATCCACTGCCCTGAGTATCCTGCTGGCATCACAAGACATCTACTGATATACTAGTAGAACAGGTCAGGTTGAAAAGAAAACAATACTTTTATACTGAATTTTCAGTGCCCACTTCAGTGAGGAAGGAAAGAACACTTCAGAATCCTAATAAAATCTGGACTTGATGTGAGTCTGATATATGAAGAAGGGCACTGCAAGCCAGTGCTCTGTGACAATCTGGAGGGACAGAGTGGGGAGGGAGGTGGGAGGGGGGTTCAGGATGGCGGGGACACATGTATACCTGTGACCAATTCATACTGATGTATGGCAAAAAAACATCACAATACTGTAAAGTAATTACCCTCCAATTAAAAGTTTTTTTTAATAAAATCAACCTAAAAATAAATCCCACATTCTGCAATTAAGACCCATGAAGCCAAATAAATAAATACATTTTTTTGCTCTTTTTTATTTTTTTACTTTACAATACTGTATTGGTTTTGCCATACATTGAAATGAATCCGCCACAGGTGTACATGAGCTCTCAATCCTGAACCCCTCTCCCACTTCCCTCCCCATAGCATCTCACTGGGTCATCCCAGTGCACCAGCCCCAAGCATCCTGTATCCTGTATCAAACCTAGACTGGCGATTCGTTTCTTATATGATTGTATACAAGTTTCAATGCCATTCTCCCAAATCATCCCACCCTCTCCCCCTCCCACAGAGTCCAAAAGTCTGTTCTATACATCTGTGTCTCTTTTGCTGTCTCGCATACACGGTTATCATTACCATCTTTCTAAATTCCATATATATGTGTGCATCTGGTCCCATCACTTCATGGTAAATAGATGGGGAAACAGTGGAAACAGTGCCAGACTTTATTTTTTTAGGCTGAACTGAACTGAATACTGTATTGGTGTTTTTCTTTCTGGCTTACTTCACTCTGTATAAGAGGCTCCAGTTTCATCCACCTCATTAGAACTGATTCGAATGTATTCTTTTTAATGGCTGAGTAATACTCCATTGTATATATGTACCACAGCTTTCTTATCCTTTCATCTGCTGATGGACATCTAGGTTGCTTCCACGTCCTGGCTATTATAAACAGTGCTGCGATGAACATTGGGGTACACATGTCTCTTTCAATTCTGGTTCCTCAATGTGTATGCCCAGCAGTGGGATTGCTGGGTCATTCAGTTCAGTTCAGCTCAATCACTCAGTCATATCTAACTCTTTGCGACCCCATGAATTGCAGCATGCCCCAGGCCTCCCTGTCCATCACCAACTCCTGGAGTTCACTCATAAGACAGTTCAATTTCCAGTTTAAGGAATCTCTACACTGTTCTCCATAGTGGCTGTACTAGTTTGCATTCCCACCAGCAGTGTAAGAGGGTTCCCTTTTCTCCACACCCTCTCCAGCATTTATTGCTTGTAGACTTTTGGATCGCAGCCATTCTGACTGGTGTGAAATGGTACCTCACTGTGGTCTTGATTTGCATTTCTCTGATAATGAGTGATGTTGAGCATCTTTTCATGTGTTTGTTAGCCATATTGCATTCCCACCAGCAGTGTAAGAGGGTTCCCTTTTCTCCACACCCTCTCCAGCATTTATTGCTTGTAGACTTTTGGATCACAGCCATTCTGACTGGTGTGAAATGGTACCTCACTGTGGTCTTGATTTGCATTTCTCTGATAATGAGTGATGTTGAGCATCTTTTCATGTGTTTGTTAGCCATCCGTATGTCTTCTTTGGAGAAATGTCTATTTAGTTCTTTGGCCCATTTTTTGATTGGGTCGTTTATTTTTCTGGAATTGAGCTGCATGAGTTGCTTGTATATTTTTGAGATTAGTTGTTTGTCAGTTGCTTCAATTGCTATTATTTTCTCCCATTCTGAAGGCTGTCTTTTCACCTTGCTTATAGTTTCCTTTGTTGTGCGGAAGCTTTTAATTTTAATTAGATCCCATTTGTTTATTTTTGCTTTTATTTCCAGTATTCTGGGAGGTGGGTCATAGAGGATCCTGCTGTGATTTATGTCGGAGAGTGTTTTGCCTATATTCTCCTCTAGGAGTTTTATAGTTTCTGGTCTTATGTTTAGATCTTTAATCCATTTTGAGTTTATTTTTGTGTATGGTGTTAGAAAGTGTTCTAGTTTCATGAACTTGACTCAGCAACTCCAAAAGCAGAGAAAGAACTTGTGTGGGAAAGACAGAGGTTTTGCATGGTATTACTATTTCAATCAAAGGAAAAAACTGCACCTGCTGAGTTTACTGCCACCTTGCACTCATTATCAAATTGTCTTATATTCATCCATGAAAAATGGCACATACTTTTCACAACCAAAATAACAGTAGGGAATACAAATCCATAGCATGAGTCGTCTCTATAAGAGAAGTATTTGTACTCTAAGGCTACTGACTAATTCCTGTCTGTTAGCCAAGCCATCACCATTCCAACAGGCATAAATTAGTAAGGAGGAGACCTGATCTGTGACTTTCTAAACAACCATGTTAACTTACATTCAACATAAAGATTGCAAAGTCTCTTTCTAACAGAAAAGAAATAGCATCTCTATTTCTCTCATGTTTCAGCATGACTGAACAATGCTTTTTAATATTCAGAATCTACTATCTGTCAGTAGTAGATTCTAAAACTATGGATGTTATTTCATATATATTATGTCATTCACTTCTATTGGCAATTCTATAAAGTAGACGGCATTCCTATTTTACAAAGGAGGAAACCTTGGCTCAGACAGGTTTGATAACACCAAATTCCACAGCCAACAAATGGCAGAGCTGGGGTTTGAACACAGGTCAACTAAGTATACAACATCAAATTGCTTCCTCTGGGCTATAATATACACAAAGTTACTTTATTTTCTAGTTGTTTTCCCGTTTTCACACATAGATCCTTGTAGGTTTCCTAATAGGATTCCTTGTAGTAATCTTAAACTTTCCTTGTAAATTTTACCTAATAATTTCCATAAATGTATTTCCCTTGTTTATTGTCCAACCATCTACCAGACAGCAATCTCTTTGATGGCTAAGCATGCCTGCCTTTTTCATCTTTATATACAAAGCACCCAGCACAGAATAGTAGGAACTCAATACTTGTTGAAATTAAAGAATAAATAGATATTCCCCTCAGGTTTCCTGGGCAGGTCAGTGGTAAAGAGTTAGACTGCCAATGCAGGAGATGCAAGAGACACATGTTCACTCCCCGGATCAGGAAGATTCCCTAGAGAAGGCAATGGCAACCTACTCCAGTATTCTTGCCTGGGAAATCCCATGGAGAGAGGAAACTGGTGGGCTACAGTCCACTGGATAGTAAACAGTCAGACATGACTGTACCAACTGGGCATGCATGCATGCAGATATTCTCCTCAATGAAACTTCCACTCAAGCACACTAGACTCACACTTCTCTAAACGTGTCATGCTCATTTTGACTCTGCAGTTTGGGTCCTAACTCTGCATTCCTGGAAAGAGGTTCAGTCTCTTTTCCCATACAACCCCTCCCAAGCCACTAAGGCACAGCCCAAGACCTCCCTGATTCCAAGCACTATTCCTGTTCACAGTGAAATGCTGACACTCCTTTATTTCTCAATTCACAAAACTTATTTTCTATTGCCTTCACATAATGGTACTTTGTGAACTCTTTTTTTAAGTGTGATTTGTTCTTATGGGTGTATAGGGGTTTCTTAACCTCTAAGTTAAAGAGACATGAAGTACTGTGTAATTCTTTTTCTCCTCCCTAAAACTCTACCACTTAATTTTATACAAAGTAGGTCCTTAAATATGTGTTGAATAAATAAACACTTAGGAGAAGATCTTAATAGAATATTAAAATTAAAAAACCGAACTGTAAGTATTATCTGTGGTGAAATAGGCTATTGACATGAAATCAAGTCAGGGTATCTATTACCCAGGATACCAATTATTTAGCTTCAGCCTTTGCTTTTACCTGAACAAAGCAACCATCCTAGAAACATGTAAGAGGATATACTGAATGGGAAGCAAGTGGTTTGTTTCCCATGCAGGAGTTTGCACTCTTCCCACAGACCACAAGCTCCTTTCAAAAAGAGAAAATGTTGCCAATGAAATGAAGACATCCTCTATGTTCTCTCTCTTCTTTTCCCTCAACTTTTCTAACGCTGGCTCCAAGTAAAGATATATAACAGAAGCAAAAAGAAATTACCAACGAGATTTCCGGACAACTCTAGCTGTTATTGCACAAAGGATACATAAATAAATCATTATTTCACCATTGTGATCTGTCTGCAGAGAAAATTCAACAGCTCTACCCTGTCTTAATTTAGGCTGCCAATAAACAAAAACTAGATGTGCTACGGCTAAAAAGTTGGAGTTCTGAAGACAAATTCTGTGTCATTTCAAACTAAATGAAGCTTCAAACATTTAGTTTGTTGACCATCTCTTCATACAACTGTCTACGGCTGAATTTTCTATGAAGTAGTAAACAGCCACTGGATTACTGCTATGGTCTGAGACATCTCGCTCAGCAGGCTAATCCTCAGTTAAGTTCCAGTTATACACAATTTAGAAAGATCAGGTACTCAGGTTCTTGTTGCAGTGGCTGAAATCCTTCCACAGTCCCAGCAGCTAGAGAAGACCTGGTCCTTCAGCACCCAGCTCCTTCCATGCAGCTGACGTCCACTAAGAAAACAGAATATGGGGCCTCAAGACCCACAGACAAAATAAAATTTAAAAAATAATAATATACTCATGGTTCCAACTGTCTACACATTCTCAGTTAGGTTGCACCTATGTTTTATTAATCAGCATGTGGTTTCCATTTTAACAACAATGCACATTTGTTTAAGAGCATGCTGGCTGTTAACTTCACTTCTCACTGTGTTTAAATATGCCATGGTCTGTGACTCCTTTTTCAGGGTCAAGTGTCTGGCATATGCCTGCTCTGTTATGGTCGGTATAATCTTATAGATTATTCAAGCTGCAAAACAGAATCTTTGATGTCAAAAAGGCCTCTGTATATGTGACAGCCACATAATGCATACCTGGATATATTAAACAAGAAAAAAGGCATCAAGTAGAAAAAAGGACAAACAACTGGACTGACTGACACCAGTGTTAAGCTTTGCTCCCTTTTCAAAATATAGAACCAAGCTGACCACCTTTAACTGTTGTTCATTTGGAGACTTCTTTCCTCACACTAAAGGATTATATTACACTTTGGAATTTCACAGCAGAATTTGATACCACTTGGTATTTATTGAAACATTTATGTTCATAGCATTTATTATTTCAACGTCCATAATTTATGGTTCTCTCACCTCCACACTCTTAGCTCTAGCCCCTTTAAGGGGACATAAAAAGTTAAAAAGAAATTCACTGATCCTACCCCTAAGATCATCTTTTCATACTCAGCTATTAAGGGTTTTATGTTGTAAAAGAACATTGCAATGTGATTTCCCTAAATAACAAGGCTCTAGAAATGACACAAACATTTTTGCTCTTTAAAAAAAAACAGGTACCTTCCTGAAATTCAAGAATCATTTTGTAAATCCTAGAAACTCTTTTCAAATGGTCTTTTTCTTTCACTGTCTCACTCTTCTTCACCTTTACTACCATTAGGTGTAAAGGCAAATGCAGTCAAGTAAAGGGACATGCTAGTCAAAGAGTACTAGCTTCAAATCTGAAGCGGTGAATACAGATTCCAGCTCCATAACTTACTAGCCATGGTAGTTAACCCATTAAAACCTTTTATGATTTAGCTTCCTCAGATATTAAATGGAACAAACAATTCCAACTCATGGGGTCAATCTGAAGATGAAATTAAGAGGATGGAATAGTAACCACACAAATGTGTTACTTAAATAATGGACCAAAGATTCAAAAAGACCAAAGTTTGAGACAATTAGTTTCTTGTGAGTACCAGATGAATGAAGACAAGAGCAACAGGATAAAAAAAAAAAAAAAAGCTGAGGGAGGAGAAAATTTGAGGACACTAACCACAACAAAAATCAACATTTATATTTAGAGATATTCTTATTGTGCATGATAGTAAAAAAATATGCCATCCAGTCCTCCCTCACTCCAAGGCACAAGAGCTATACTGCAGTCACAAGACTGCCACGCTATGTAGGCCACCCCTTGAGCTTCATGGCATCAGAAGCAGCAGTACAGACCAGATGTCCAGTCAATGATTAGCCAAGAACCTATTTTGGAATTTAATTCCAAATAATAAAAGATACATTACATTTCATTAGCCACCATTGCTCGCCCCTCCCAAATGCTCTCAGTCCCCAGATCCCATTCTCTCAGTGATATACTCCCTCAACTTAGGCATTTTGAATAAGCATTACATCCCAGCAGAACTAATTCAGAAGAATCTGAACCTAAATCCTATTTATGCTTTTCTGCCTTACCAAGTCAATTCATCAAGAAGTCAAACTTAATTTAGGAAAGGGCTGCATCTAGGTTCCTCCAATTAAATCTTATTTATATTGCAATCCCAAAGAATGCTCAAACTAGCCCACAATTGCACTCATCTGACACGCTAGCAGAGTAATGCTCAAAATTCTCCAAGCCAGGCTTCAGTAATATATGAACCAAGAACTTCCAGATGTACCAGCTGGTTTTAGAAAAGGCAGAGGAACCAGAGATCAAATTGCCAACATCCGTGGATCATGGAAAAAGCAAGAGAGTGCCAGAAAAACATCTACTTCTACTTTATTGACTATGCCAAAGCCTTTGACCGTATGGATCACAATAAACTGTGGGAAATTCTGAAAGAGATGGGAATACCAGCCCACCTGACCTGCCTCTTGAGAAACCTGTATACAGGTCACAAAGCAACAGTTAGAACTGGACATGGAACAACAGACTGGTTCCAAATAGGAAAAGGAGTATGTCAAGGAGTACGTCACTCTGCTTATTTAACTTATATGCAGAGTACATTATGAGAAATGCTGGGCTGGAAGAAGCACAAGCTGGAATCAAGATTGCCGGGAGAAATATCAATAACCTCAGATATGCAGATGATACCACCCTTATGGCAGAAAGTGAAGAACTAAAGAGCTTCTTGATGAAAGTGAAAGAAGAGAGTGAAAAAGTTGGCTTAAAGTTCAACATTCAAAAAACTAAGATCATGGCATCCGGTCCCATCATTTCATGGCAAATAGATGGGGAAACAGTGGAAACAGTGGCTGACTTTATTTCTCTGAGCTCCAAAATCATTGCGGATGGTGATTGCAGCCATGACATTAAAAGACGCTTGCTCCTTGGAAGGAAAGTTATAACCAATCTAGACTGCATATTAAAAAACAGAAACATTACTTTGCCAACAAAGGTCTGTCTAGTCAAGGCTATCGTTTTTCCAGTGGTCATGTATGGATGTGAGAGCTGGACTATAAAGAAAGCTGAGCACTGAAGAATTGATGCTTTTGAACTGTGGTGTTGGAGAAGACACTTGAGAGTCCCTTGAACTGCAAGGAGATCCAACCAGTCCATCCTAAAGGAGATCAGTCCTGGGTGTTCATTGGAGGGACTGATGTTGAAGCAGAAACGCCAATACTTTGGCCACCTGATGCGGAGAGCTGACTCATTTGAAAAGATGCTGGGAAAGATTGAGGGCAGGAGGGTAAGGGGACAACAGAGGATGAGATGGTTGGATGGCATCACCAACACAATGGATATGGGTTTGGGTGGACTCCAGGAGCTGGTGATGGACAGAGAGGCCTGGCGTGCTGCAGTTCACGGGGTCACAAAGAGTAGGACACGACTGAGTGACTGAACTGAACTGAACTGATATTTCATAATTTAATTAGTGCTTTCAAGGTAAGTTCCTCTGTCTTAGACAATGAACAGATCACCCTCTCTCAAAAGACGCACAGGATGATGCAATTTGTGTTCTCAGGGCCTGTATAGTGAATGAGGACACATTCTGCAGAATAATTAGCAGTTATGGTGGAAGCCTCATTTCCAATCATGACCTGCTTCTCACCATACACAAAATTACAGGTCTCATGAAAATACATAGCTTCAGCTATTATATCTAAAATCACACATCTAGTTTCCACCTATCTCCTGGAACCTAGAGGGATTTCCAATTAGATATATTCCCACTCAGATGCTCCATAGTATTTCAAATTCAATGTGTTCAAAACCAGCTTATTGCTTTCCACCTATCATTTATTGACCCTCAAATTTATTTCTTGTCCTAAATACTCTAGTTTGGATTAAAAACCTCAAATCCAGAATCATAAAACATTACATTGTCAAGATAATAAAAAATATACTTGGTCTTTGTCCACTGTTTCTGACACAGACGCTTCTGGAAGCTCCTAAAACCCTCGGAATTTCCAACGTGATTAGGGTAACAAAAAGTATCTTCGGTTATGTTAACGAAGTTATTTTTGAACCCTACCTAAGGGGATTCCCTGGTGGCTCAGACAGTAAAGCATCTACTTGCAATGCAGGAGACCTGGGTTTAATCCCTGGGTTGGGAAGATAACCTGAAGAAGGAAATGGCAACCCACTCCAGTACTCTTGCCTAGAAAATTCTGTGGATGGAGGTGTCTGGTGGGCTACTATCCATGGGGTGACAAACAGCTGGACACAACTGAGCGACTTCACTTTCACTTTAAGGATTGCTGTGGTTGTCTGAAGAACCAACTTTGTGATCAGAGGGTTGGAAAGCTCAGACCCACTCCTCTGACTTTCAGGAAGGGGTGAGGAGTTAGAGGTCAACCTTATCACCAATGGACAGTGGTTCAATCATCATACCTATGTAATAAAACCTCCATAGAAACCGAAAAGATGTATTCCAGACAGTTCGTGGGTTGGTGAATATGTGGAGATCTGCAGAGAGTGGTGCACTTAAAGAAGGCATGGAAGCTATGAGCCATTTTCCCACATATCTTGCCCCAAACATCACCTTTATCTGGCTGTTCCTGAACTATATCCTTTTATAACAAATAGGTAACCTGTAAGTAAGATGTTTCTCTGAGTTTTAAGAGCTGCTTTTCAATTCAGTTCAGTTGCTCAGTCATGTCCAGCTCTTTGTGAATCCATGGACCTCCCATTCCATCATCAACTCCTGGAGTTTACCCAAACTCATGTCCATTGAGTCAGTGATGCCATCAAACCATCTCACCCTCTGTCATCCCCTTCTCCTCCCACCTTCAATCTTTCCCAGCATTTGGGTCTTTTCAAATGAGTCTGTTCTTTGCATCAGGTGGCCAAAGTATTGGAATTTCAGCTCAGCATCAGTCCTTCCTATGAATATTCAGGACCAAATTCCTTTAGGATGGACTGGTTGGATCTCCTTGAAGTCCAAGGGACTCTGAAGAGTCTTCTCCAACACCACACTTCCAAAGCATCAATTCTTCGGCACTCAGCTTTTTTTATAGTTCAACCCTCACATCCACACAGAACTACTGGAAAAAACCACAGCCTTGATGAGATGGAACTCTGTCAGCAAAGTAATGTCTCTGCTTTTAATAAGCTGTCTAGGTTGTTCATAACTTTTCTTCCAGGAGCAAGCATCTTTTACTTTCATGGCTCTAGTCACCATCCACCATCTGCAGTGATTTTGGAGCCAAAAAAATAAAGTCTGCCACTGTTTCCAGTGTTTAACCATCTATTTGCCATGAAGTGATGGGACTGGATGCCATGATCTTACTTTTCTGAATGCTGAGTTTTAAGCCAACTTTTTCACTCTCCTGCTTTCTGCCATAACAGTGGTGTCATCTGCATATTGGAGGCTTTTGATATTTCTCCCGGCAATCTTGATTCCAGCTTATGCTTCTTCCAGCCCAGCATTTCTCATGATGTACTCTGCATATAAGTTAAATAAGCAGGGTAAAAATATAAAGCCTTGATGTACTCCCTTTCCAATTTGGAACCAGTCTGTTGTTCCATGTCCAGTTCTAACTGTTGCTTCCTGACCTGTATAGGATTTCTCAAGAGGCAGGTCAGGTGGTCTGGTATTCCCGTCTCTTTCAGAATTTTCCACAGTTTATTGTGATCCACACAGTCAAAGGCTTTGGTATAGTCAACAAAGCAGAAATAGGTGTTTTTCTGGAACTCTCTTGCTTTTTCGGTGATCCAGAGGATGTTGGCAATTTGACCTCTGCTTACTCTGGCTTTTCTAAATCCAGGTTGAACATCTGGAAGTTCTCAGTTCACATACTATTGAAGCCTAGCTTGCAGAATTTTGAGCATTATTTTTCTAGTGTGTGAGATGAGTGCAACTGTGCAGTAGTTTGAACATTCTTTGGCACTGCCTTTGGATTGGAATGAAAATTGACCCTTTCCAGTCCTGTGGCCACTGCTGAGTTTTTCAAATTTGCTGGCATGTTGAGTGTAGCACTTTCACAGCATCATCTTTCTGGATTTGAAATAACTCAACTGGAATTCCATCACCTCCACTAGCTTTGTTTATAGTGATCCTTTCTAAGGCCCACTTGACTTCACATTCCAGGATGTCTGGCTCTAGATGAGTGATCACGCCATCATGGTTATGAAGATCTTTTTTGTATAGTTCTTCTGTGTATTCTTGCCACCTCTTCTTAACATTTTCTGCTTCTGTTAGGTCCATACCATTTCTGTCCTTTATTGTGCCCATCTTTGCATGAAATGGTCCCTGGTATCTCTAATTTTCTTGAAGAGATCCCTAGTCTTTCCCACTCTATTGTTTTCCTCTATTTCTTTGTATTGATCGCCGAGGAAGGCTTTCTTATCTCTCGTTGCTATTCTTTGGAACTCTGCGTTCAAATCGGTGTATTTTTCCTTTTCTCCTTTGCCTTTCACTTCTCTTCTTTTCACAGCTATTTGTAAGGCCTCCTCAGACAACCGTTTTGCCTTTTTGTATTTCTTTTACTTGGGGATGGTCTTGATCACTGCCTACTATACAATGTCATGAACCTCTGTCCATAGTTCTTCAGGCACTCTGTCTAACAGATCTAATCCCTTGAATCTATTTGTCACTTACACTGTATACTCGTAAGGGATTTATGTCATACCTGAATGGTCTAGTGGTTTTCCCAACTTTCTTCAATTTAAGTCTGAATTTGGCAATAAGGAGTTCATGATCTGAGCCACAGTCAGCTCCTGGTCTTGTTTTTGCTGACTGTGTAGAGCTTCTCCATCTTTGATTGCAAAGAATATAATCAATTTGATTTCGGTATTGACCAGCTGGTGATGTTCATGTGTAGAGTCTTCTCTTGTGTTGTTGGAAGAGGGTATTTGCTATGACCAGTGTGTTCTCTTGGCAGAACTTTATTAGCCTTTGCCCTACTTTGTTTTGTACTCCAAGCCCAAATTTGCCTGTTATCCTAGGTATTTCTTGACTTCCTACTTTTTCATTCCAGTCCCCTACAATGCAAAGGACATCTTTTTTGAGTGTTAGTTCTAGAAGGTCTTGTAGGTCTTCATAGAACTGTTCAACTTCAGCTTCTTCAGCATTACGGGTTGGGGCATAGACTTGGATTACTGTGATATAGAATGGTTTGCCTTGGAAATGAATGAGATCATTCTGTCATTTTTGAGATTGCATCCAAATACTGTATTTTGGACTCTTTCATTGACTATGATGGTTATTCCATTTCTTCTAAGGGATTCTTGCCCACAGTAGGAAGATAAAATGGTCAACTGAGTTAAATTCACCCATTCCAGTCCATTTTAGTTCACTGATTCCTAAAATGTTGATGTTCACTCTTGCCATCTCCTGTTTGACCACTTCCAATTGCCTTGATTCATGGACCTAACATTCCAGGTTCCTATGCAATACTGCTCTTTACAGCACCAGACTTTACTTCCATCACCAGTCACATCCATAGCTCTGTGTTGTTTTCACTTTGGCTCTATCTCTTCATTCTTTCTGGAGTTATTTCTCCACTGATCTCCAGTAGCATACTGGGCACCTACTCACCTAGGGACTTCATCTTTCAGTGTCCTATCTTTTTGCCTTTTCATACTGTTCATGGAGTTCTATAGCAAATCAATAAAACCCAAGGAGATGGTTATGGAAACTGACAATCTATAGTCCTTCAGAAGCAAGGGTGATGACTGGACTTGTGATTGGTGTCTGAAGTGTGTATGGAGCAGGGCGGGGGGTGGAGTTGGGGGAGCAGTCCAGTAGAACTGAAACCTTAAACCATGTATATGCTTACATCTTTTGAAACCTGGAAAGATAAAACATGAAATGTTTAAATGGTTATCTACAGGGAATGGGAATGAACAAGGTAGAGAAACAAGGGACAGAAGCCACAGTTCTTTGAAAATAGCTTATTCTATATACATGCCTTTGGAAATATGCAATTATTTTATATATTTATAAAATAAATTTGGGCTTCCCAGGTGGATCAGTGATAATGAATCTACCTGCCAATGCAGGAGACACACGTTTGATCCCTAGGTCAAGAAGATTCCCTGGAGTAGGAAATAGCAACCTGCTCCAGTATTCTTGCCTAGAAAATTCAAATTACAGAGGAGCCTGGCAGGCTCCCATCCATGGGGTCACAAAAATAGTCAGACATGACTTACCAACTAAACAAGAGCAAAAATAAATTCTGCCAAAGCAATTCCTAAAAACTGCAAATAAAATGACCTAAATATATATACATGTAATGGCATAGCCACATAGAGAGTACTTATTACAAGAGACTATGACCTATAGCATTTAATTTAGAGTAATTTAAAGTATACTAATCATACATCTTAAGTCATTTTCAGTAGTCATACTGCAGATTGGCATCATTATTCTGAGATTGTTGTATATATACTGTGAAATAATGCAAATGAGTACTTATTTTGCTGTTGGTAAGAACCAATTTCCATAAGGTTGAAAGGAATAAAGATGTAAAACAGGTAATTAAAAACTCATTAGTCCTGGCTGTAAGTAATATTAAGAATTTATGGTCTGTTTTATCTTTTAAATATAAATATATTTATTTATATTATTTGCCTCTGTGACTTCTTAACATCAAATCCCCATAAAAGGAATCAGGAATCTTCGAAAAAGATGACTGAATCCAGGTCAGGGACAGGCACAAGATGAGCCTGGAACACCCTGTCATTCCAGAAGCAAAGAAGTTATCAACATGACCAAGTGGGCTTTATCCCAGGGATGCAAGGATTCTTCAATATCCGCAAATCAATCAATGTAATTCACCACATTAACAAATTGAAAAATAAAAGCCATATGATTATCTCAATAGATGCAGAGAAGGCCTTTGACAAAATTCAACATCCATTTATGATAAAAACTCTCCAGAAAGTAGGAATAGAAGGAACATACCTCAACATAATAAAAGCTATATATGACAAACCCACAGCAAACATTATCCTCAATGGTGAAAAACTGAAAGCATTTCCCCTAAAGTCAGGAACAAGACAAGGGTGCCCACTTTCACCGCTACTATTCAACATAGTTCTGGAAGTTTTGGCCACAGCAATCAGGGCAGAAAAAGAAATAAAAGGAATCCAAATTGGAAAAGAAGAAGTAAAACTCTCACTGTTTGCAGATGACATGATCCTCTACATAGAAAATCCTAAAGACTCCACCAGAAAATTA